>JAAWXA010000015.1:16520069-16564796 GCA_038090715.1 Florisuga fusca | reverse complement strand
CTACATCACCTTGCTGAACTCCACATCTCTTAGCAGTACTTCCTCTGTGTAAAGTAAGATTCAAATACACTTAATGTTCTAGGGATTTTTCTGCTTTCTGTAATGTCCTCACAGAAGGTGCTGTCTGTGTCAGCATCTTATTTTGGCAGCCTAGGGCTGCCGAATGAGACACTGTCATATTATTCTGGGGNGGGGTCGGGCTGCCCCCGTCGGGCGGACACAGTGAGCGCTCCCGGGCGGGACCCACCAGCCCCGCGGGCTCCTCCCCTCGTGACGTGTCAGCGCGGGGGATCCCCTCGGCTCCCCGCCCACCCGCTGTGACGCACCGCATCGCCCCCATTTGCTGCGGCGGGATGGGGGTTCCCCCGGCGGCGCGTGGGGCCGTGGGGACCCGCCGTGTCCCCCCGGTGGCACCGCTTTCGCCATCATCAGCCTCGGCGGGTCCTGAGGATCTCCTCCCCCTGGGAGCCCCGGCCCGCCTGGGTGTCCTCCCGCTCCTCTGTGCCCTTCCCGGCACCTGTTCCATGGCCAAGACCCAGCTCTTGGGAGCCCTGACACCTCGTCTCGCCAGACTCCATAGCAACCCTGGCAAAGAGGCACCTTAAGAGAGAATTTACCCAATTTCCATGCCCTGAGGGAAGACGCCCGTGTACTACACAATTCCTGGAAACTTTTGTAGGGCCCCTTCTCAGGGCCTGCAGTCACCCCACGTCTCCCAAGGCGTAGCTGCTCCTTGGCGTTAGCACTCCGCTTCATACTTTCCTTCCTTATGGAGTGTTTTTCCATAACGTGCGCACACGCTTTCCTCCAGGACACACTGCACGTAAAGCGAGTGCCTCGGGGCTTGCTTAAGAGAAAGGATAGGTCATTTCACCTGGGGGTGATGGCAGTCAAACGGGTTCCCTTTCACTGAAAAACTGCTCAAAATCCAGCCACCCCCTCCCCGTTTAGAGAGTTTTCTCACTGGTGTCAATAAAGCCAGGATTTTATTTCATGCTAATAAACCTTCTGTATCTTCCATGTGTGCAAAAACCTTGGGAAAGGTTTTCCCAGTGGGAAGAGCAGCTCTACTGGATTCAGTGAATTTTCCCATGGTAGTTCAATAGCACCCACCTCAGCTGCTCATATTTATGGTGTGGAAGAAAATTTGCCTTACTTCATTACTATTCAAATTAAGTATGTAAAGCTGAAAATTACTCCTACATTCAGTGTAGTGAGGCTTGACTAAGTCAAACAAGAGTAAGGCTGGAGTAGGGCTTGGAGTTTTGAGCCGAAAGCATCCATAGACTTAATATCCGCCAACCAGAAAACATTTGTAACCTAGATAATTGTTTAATAGCAATTCAAAGTATCTCAGTACAAATATAATTTACTATTTGATTTGTTTCTTAGAGCATTTGATTGGGGGAGAAGGGTTTTTTACTTTCTTTTGGTTAATTTAACAGCTAGTGTATCGCTCTCTACATTAGGGACAAATACAACCAGCAGCTGTAGAGTTCATTCCACATTAGTTGCTCAAACCTGTAAGAGACTAAATTTGAGCAGTTTAGTGGGAAACACACATTGAGCAGACAGGAGAGTCTTGATTTGCTGATCAAAGCTTGTGCATGCAGATGCAATTTGCCATCATTACTAATCCTTCTCTCTATTTTAAATGTAACCCCAGAGTTAATTTTAGTCTTAAGTGAGCCCTTTTCAGAAGATAAATGGCATGACAAAATCTGGAAGTGATAAATAACCTAAAGCATCCAATATAGTAACTCTCCTGTAGCAAAGATGTAGCTAAACTTTTCAGTTTCCTTTCTGCAGGCTGTAAAAGAAAGAGGAGTCTAGAAAGCTATCTCATGCTTGTAACTAGTGTGTACCTGGAATCTTTTGTACTTCAAAGATAAAAGATTTATTTTGTCACCAAAATGAGGCTAATACTGAGCCTAAATATTGGATGGAGAATCGTGATGCTCAGGTACAGTTTGTGTTTCCACAAAGACTGTATGTGTGTAAGGTCACACAGAGTATGTACGTGTCAGCCTGTGTATGTGCACAGACACAGGCACTCAAACACACTCATGTCATCAAGCAGCTGCTCTGTTGAAGCCAATGCTATTAATCTCACAAAAGGGCTTTTTTTTTTTTTTCTTTTGGCTTACAAAATATTATATTCTTCCTTCAGTTATGTGCAAACCATCCCTTGGGAGCTGTATGCACATACACCCAAGTGTGTTGCCAGGCTCAGTGATCTCAGGCATCCTGCTGAGTGGGAGTTGCATGTTCATCATAGACAAGCCCCCAGTAAATCTACCTTCAGGTGAATACAGGAAAGGAAAATAGGTCTGTTGGGTTCTGTTGTGGGTTTTTTGAGGAAAAAGAGTTTATATGGAACTGGAGAACAAGTGAGTCCCATATCACATTAGAAAAATAGCATTACAAAGATCAGTAACCTAAGCCTTGTGAAGGGTTTTATAGCCCTCTGAGAACCTCTTGCACAGCTCTGATTTCCCTTTTACAGGTGAGGAAGCTGAGGCAGAGAGAGGTGAATTCACTTACCTAAGGTCACCAAAATCCAAATTATCTGTCTCCTGGCCCATTCTTAGATTCCCTAATGTAAGAAATGCAGTGGCTAAGCAATGATCCACTAGACAACCTTCATAAAGAAGATCAATCTGTATAACTGTCAAATCTACACGTATATTTTTATCATGAGTATTCTAGAAATAGCAGTTTCACAGAGAAGAGACACTACAGAACAGCAAGATAAATTATCCACTGATTCCTCTCTTCAGCAAAATACTTGAGTGCACACTTATCTCTAATGACATACTTACATGCTTTGCTGAATAAAAAGCCTCTGCACCATGGTCTTGAGGACCATGAGTAGCAGATATTCAAGAATTCAGCTTCTATATAGGCATGTTAAAACGAAACATTTTCAAAGGTTTTCAGAGCTCAGCTATTCTGGTTGCAACATAAATTTGCAGACAAGTCTGATGTGCAGATCTTGTCCAGGGAGTTGGTTTGTATTAGCATTTTAGTTGGACTCAGGAGTGTGCTTTTGAAGCTAATGCTACACTTGTCCCTCCCTCCAACCATGTTGCCTGGGTCGTGTTGCAAAGCAGTCACTGGGCACACAAACTGGATTCCTCTTGAGTGAAACTAATTGCAAAATGTACCTCTGGAACACACTTACCAGACACTAGTGGGTTTTCCGTTCATGGGGTCTGACTAAAATTAATTCAGAGTAAAATACGAAAATGGATAGAGAGAAGGAGGATGGATGTCTAGAGAGACTAAGCTCTTATGAACCTTTTGAGGTGAAGGGGATGAAATAAGCATAGTTGTGATCAAACCTTCACTGCTGTCTAAATGTTGACTTTTGCAGTGTAAGTTCTTTTAAAAATGTCTTCAGATATCTGGAATTAGTAAGTGCTAATTCTTTCAGAAAGCCTTCCTAATCATTATGTTCTATGTTTGGACTTCTTGTGTCTACCCTCTTGCTTGTCAACCTTCCGGGGAAAAGCAGGCCTGAAGTACTATATGGCTATATCTGTGAGTGTTGTGTGTGAGCACTGACTTCTGGAACCAGTGATGTAGTGAGCTGCATCCCATTTGTTGCAAAGAAACCTAACTTCAGTTTGACCTCTCATCAGTCACTAGTTTCACTCCCTGTGTTAGCAGATGCAGGGGCCAACCTGATTGCTGTCTTAGTCCTCAGTCTGGTGCAGAATAAGTGAACAAACTGCAGATAATGTTGATGTTCAGACACCACTACACTTAGAGTAGTGTTTTTTTTTTTCTTTACCTCCTTTGCAAAGGGATGAACTATATCTAGGTCATGCTATTCTAAGAGATGCATGAAAGCTAATTCATAACCATAGAGATGTATTATTTTGCTATGCTTTTCTAATTTCAGATCTAAGGCATTATTCACTCTGAGAAAAGACTGTGATCTATTAGTGTTAATAATCCAGTCACCATAAGTACAGTGTAGGTACCAGTCAATTCGTTGTTAAGCTGCAATGTTTTGTGAAAATAATGTTATGTTTGTGAAAATAACTTTTAGTTTTGCTGTCTGTTAATAGCACCATATTGAAAATCGTCCTTTATCAGTGGTGTGACAAAAAAACCCCCTCTGCATTGGCTTTATCAGGACACCAAGAGAGACTCAAGGACACAAAGCTCACTGATTGGACTGTGAGGTCAAGTACCTGTGAGAGTACATTTCCTGGCCATTCTTTTCCATAGGAGCCTCCAAAGAGGCACATGTGACCTCCTCCTGTGCAGCTGCTACAAAGCACATATATACTTTGGACTGATTGGTGTATTCAAATGTGTCACTGAATGAGCAACAGCCTATCTAGCATTAGGACTTAACATGTGGCTTTCATATTTCATTTCTACTAGATGGGCTGGTTAGCACTGACCAGCTCCATCCTGGGAAATAAACAGCTTCAAGTTCATTACAAGTTGCTCCGTAGCAGACTTTGAAGCCTCTCCACATACACTCATCTTGCACATACAAGAAGTTTGCTGGAGGCTTGTACTGGGTTCTCCACTGCAGGGTTAGGTGAAGGTGCCCGTAAAGGATTGAGGTGTTCAAACTGCAGAGCAGAATTAGCAGTACTGTCAAGTGCAGTACATGGGGGATGTAGACACCACCAAAGAAAGTCAGATAGCCAGTGTCCTGGGTAGGGCAAGCTTTAATAATACATAATTAATGTCTGCAGTTGTTTACTGAACCCTTGAATCTTCAGTCTTATTGCCCACTGAAAGTGTCCTTCAGGTATGATGCAAAGCAATGGGCATTCAAACTTTGTTCAGTGATAACTAGTTCTCACCCCTAAAAAAATAATAATGAAGAATCATAGAATTCATTGGGTAGGAAGGGAACTTTAAAGGTTGGGACGTTGCAAATACCACCTTCCTCCTGTTTTACAGAACTGGCTAGAAACCTGTCCAGAAAGCGCACGACCCAGGTTTGACTCCAGAGACAGTGAGGTAACTCACTAACTCAGCTTCTCACCCGGTGAGGAGCCATGTCCCCCTTTTCAGTCCAGCACCTGTTCCCATGTAGCAGCAACAGCTCCACGTGTAAACAGCAGTGATCTGCAATTATCCCTGCTGATCCGGGAATATGGACCAGCTGCATGGCTTCCATTGTGGAGCAATTTATCCCTAGACTAGCCAGTGGGGTTTGGTGTTTGTTTTGTTTTGTTTTTTTTTTTCTAATGCTGCAATGCCTGTTTCCCAGGACAGTCTGACTGGGTTAAAACTCTCAGGGAATTGAAGATCTGTTAGGCTAAGACATAAACAAAACACTAAGCTGTGTTCATCATACAAGGAGTGTTCGGTATCCCCTGCCAATTATCTGCTGTAGTGATGGCAACTTTGAATATAAGCAATTACATTTTTCTGAAAGTCTTTTGCTAGTACTTAGAGTGCTTATCAATATAATGACTGAAAAACTGTTGTGGCTTCAGTAGTTAATATGGATGCTTGTCCTTCACCAAGCTTTTGACACTTGCATCGGGTGGGACTCAGCATGGCCTTATTCTAAATACTAAGTTCTAAGTACTAAATACATTATTCTAAATTAAATACTTCTAAAACAAAATCCTGTACACTGGTTCATGTGACAAGTTCAGGAAACTTCAGGAATCAGTTTCAGCTGATGTCTAACCAAGGGTGACATTTCTAACACTTCACTGTTTTAGGCCAGGTTGGTTACTTGTAGCAACACTGTCTGACCTTAAAATTTCTGGTGCAGCTACTCTCCATCCTTAGTGCTCTTATTTGACTCAGCAATTCATTTTGGTTCCAGACTTGTACAAGCATCATTTCCTTTTAATGTATTGACTCAGTCATTGGAGAAGGGTGGAGAGGTTTTGGCTTCTTTGCCATTGTTGGGGCATGTTCAAGTTGATAAAGATCAGTTCTGCTGGGCAAGTTATCAATAGACCACATGCTACAGCAGAATATTGAGCAACTTTTGCCAGACTTTCCCTGAGATTCAGTTAGTTAAAAGACCATACATAAAAACCTCAGTTACACATACAAAGAGGAAAGTTTCTTTGATGAAAGCCAAGAATTTAGATCAAAACACAGTTTATTTTCCCAAGGTTGACAGTGAAAGGATAGGAAAAAATATTGTTTTATTAAGACCAGAAGCCCATTTCTTGATCTTAAAAGACTGGGGGTTTTGCGAGGGAGGGAAGCTGTGCTGTAATGACAAGATCAGAGAATTAATTTCTTCTTTTTTTTTTTTTTTTTTTCTTTTTTGTGGAAACACTTCATAGAAACAGAAAAAGCAATAGCAAATTATTGTAAGAGAATCTTGGTACGGTTTACAGTCAGTCAAATGTAAATGCTCCAGATCTTAATCTAAATTCTGTGAGTTCTACCCATACAAGTGATCCATTGATTTCAGCTATATACTCCTTAACATAAGCAGACTTTAACCTCTACTCACTAATCTGAATTTTCTATTTCTGGCAAGAGGAGTAGTAGACCCCAAATGGGAAAGCAGAGTACAAATGCACACTTAATGAAAATTTTACCTTGATGTTAGTGACCTTTTGTGTGCTTCAGGGATTAATAAACACACAGGCTATTTGACTGCAAGGTAATCTGGAGGGGATCCATTACTTAATCTGTTTTCTAAAGCAAGTCTACTCTGGGCACTGAGTTTTAATTCACCTATAGTAGTGGTAAGCATAAGCTATCTTTTAGTAGGCTTCTCTACCACCCCTGTTGTTAAAAGACTTTCAGACAGGCCAGGAGGCTGGGACAGTGCCTTTTGCTGGGGGGTGAATTCAGCACCTGTTGGAGCCCAGCTGTAAGCATTCAAGGAAGTCCTAGAGGTAGGGTCTTATTTCTGTGACAGTGTCTCCAAACATACATTTAAGAGGATTCCCTCCGCCTTGACATTTAAGACCCTAATAGCCAGTGGAAAAAAAGCACAGTCCTTGTAACTTCAGACTTCATGCTCGCCTATTTTATTTTTATTTTGTAAGTGATTCTGTGTTGATGACTTTTTTCCAAGCCTGTAACTTTTCAGGCACAGATATAATTGATGACAGCTATGCTGCTGCAGAGTGGTAGTATTTTTTTCAAGAAAGAGTTAAAGACACACAATGTAAGGAAGTGCTTTGACAAGCAGATGGTGAAACAAACATGATCAGCAGACAAGCAAGATGATAGCAGCAAGGAAAATATGAATAGTTGTAAGAAGACACAAATATTAAGTGTATTACTCAGAGGTCCTAATTCAGCAAAATATTCCAGCCAGACTTTCAGATTCATTGGGTTGCTACGCACTTGCTGGGTTTGCCTTAAACAGACGTTGTCTGGTTTACGTAATCAAATGCATCCATTGGCATAAAACATTGTCATCAACTTTCCTGTAATTCTGAGAAAGCTATTGCATAAAATGGTTAATGTGATTGTCAACAAAAAGCTGTTAGGTAGCAATATATTGTGGCTGCCTGCCTGCCTGTGTTGTTTGCCTCAAGAATACCTGAGCACTCTCTTTGCCAACCAGCTCCTCCCTAACCCAGAGCTAAGGTTAGATTTTACAGCCAGGTAACTTAATATCCAGAAGTTGTAAGAATCAACTGATGTTCTAATGAATTATTTAGTCCAGGGTGGAGTCTTGGCTCTGTTAAATTTATGTGTACTTGGGCCACAGACATAATCTCAGTCAAGTTTTAGCCCTGTACACACATGCTCACGCATGCATATGTCTATGTACACAGATGTGTGAATAATACATTTTTGCCGTGGTATTGAGAAGACCTTTTTAAGCAGATGTCTGATTATATAAATATAAATTATAAATATAGTCAGACATCTGTTTTAAAATTATAAATACATCCAGACATCTGTTTTAAGAATGTCTTTTCAATAGTTTTGCAAACATAACTAAGCGACAGAAGTTACACAGGGCAAGACACAGTCATGTCATGGATGGGGGATGAGGAGGGGCTGCCCAGACATTCAGCTGTTCCTCTTGGCTGTGATCATGTGAAGTGAGTGATGTCCCAGAAGCCCCTTCTCCAAACTCCCCAGAATAATATGACAGTGTCTCATTCGGCAGCCCTAGGCTGCCAAAATAAGATGCTGACACAGACAGCACCTTCTGTGAGGACATTACAGAAAGCAGAAAAATCCCTAGAACATTAAGTGTATTTGAATCTTACTTTACACAGAGGAAGTACTGCTAAGAGATGTGGAGTTCAGCAAGGTGATGTAGTAAGTCAGATTCAGTAAGACACAGCCAGAATCACAGGGTGTTTCTGTTGCTGCTGAGCTCTATGTTGTAGCCATGAGCACCCCTGACAAGGTCTCATGTCAGCAAGTGGTGGCTCTGCTAATGGTTTTTGTTCTTCTTTGCAGATGCATTGTGAGAGGTTTATATGTATCCTGAGAATACTTGGAACCACACTCTTCGGGGTGTCCCTCCTGCTGGGAATCACCGCTGCTTACATTGTGGGCTACCAGTTCATCCAAACTGACAACTACTACTTCTCCTTTGGACTCTATGGTGCTATCCTGGCATCACATCTCATCATCCAAAGCCTGTTTGCCTTCCTAGAACATAGGAAAATGAAGCGGTCACTAGAGACTCCAATCAAGCTGAACAAAACTGTTGCCCTTTGTATTGCTGCCTATCAAGAGGATCCTGACTACTTAAGAAAATGTTTACTTTCTGTGAAAAGATTGACCTACCCTGGAATTAAAGTTGTTATGGTCATTGATGGGAATTCAGAAGACGACGTTTACATGATGGACATTTTTACTGAAATCATGGGTAGGGACAAATCTGCCACTTATATCTGGAGTAATAACTTCCACAACAAAGGTCCGGGGGAGACGGAGGAGTCTCACAGAGAGAGCATGCAACACGTATCTCAGCTGGTCCTGTCCAATAAAAGTGTTTGCATCATGCAGAAATGGGGTGGAAAAAGAGAAGTAATGTACACAGCATTCAAAGCACTGGGGAGAAGCGTGGACTATGTACAGGTAGGTATTAGTGCACCAGGTCAGTGCCAATTCAAACACACTTTGAAAGAAAGCAGCTTTTGTATATTTTGTGCAGCATGTTAGAGGCCATCCTAGTCCCTGATGAACACAGTGCTCCTTTCAGACTGTTTGAAAACAGCTTGACCGTTAAAAGTATATTTTGCTACCTTTTCAAATGGCCAGGCTATCTGTGAATATGCTAAATCTGTGCACCAGCTACTGGAGAAATCTGAAATCCTTCCTCAGACTTCAGTATTGCTCCCTCAGACAAATGATTTTGCTTCAGACAAAGTCAGTGACCTCCTGAAGACCCCTTCTCTGTTTCTGTGGGTCAAGATCTTGGTCAGGTTTTTTTTGAAAGGTTGTTAGCAGCCCCATATGCATGCAGGCAGACAGGTATATGGTGGCACTAGGGAATACCTCAGAGCAGTGGCATATAAAAATGATGGGGATGCTTTAAAGGCTTCGAAGGGTGTGTGGAGTGTTCAATATAAGGGTGAATGTGCAGCCCTGAAAGAAAGATTTCTTCAGCTAAAGCCTGAAGGAGCTTTTGCTTCATCACTTACAGCTGCATTACCTCAGTCACCGGGACTTGGCCTTTAAAGCCCTTATGACACTATTCACTTAAAAATGAATTAGGCTGGGTCCTCTCTCGCTGTTTCCAAAGCAGCAGAGACACATTTCTTTCCAGCTGCCTTGGATCCTGTGAAAGATTTTCTATGTTTTTGCTTTTCACATGGAAGAACTTCTCACTCCTGCAAACAGCCCTGCTGACTGCTGGACCGGGAAGAGGTTGGAGGAAGGGTAGGTGGGTGCTATCAGGGTCTCTGGCTGGACACTGAGGACATTCCTTCCTTATCAGTCAAGTCCAGCAAGGTTCATTTGACTAATCCCACTGAATGTGAGATTGAGCTTCCTAATTAAACACCCTCAGCCATTCCCACCTTCTCCCAACCTCAGAGCATGCAGCTGTCTCTTCCAGTGGTGCAGCAGCTCCCCACGAGACGCTCTCTGCTGGCTCAAGGCAGCTCCATAGCAGAGTCAGATGTTTTTCTGGGGTCCTTGCCCAGCCTTGGACTAGGGTGTGTGTGTGTGTGTGCACCCTCTGCACGGCACAGCATCCACGGGCACAGTGTCCAAGGGATGTGGAGAGGCTGCCAGTTGCTGGGCTAAGAGCAACGAGTCCTCCATGCAGGAGGGGCAGTAACTGAAGATTGCTGGGAACAGCTCTGTTATTGGAGCTGGGAGAGTAAGGCAGGGATTTAAAAGCCATCACTTCCAAAACTGAAACTGATTTATTCTCTGAAAACAATGGGCTTAAGCTCTCCATTGTCTGCACTTTGGTTCTGTGCTGGGAGGGACTATGATGGGGTAAAAACACGGGTTTTCTTTATTAGCATGGTTTTACAATTACTTCACACAGAAGTATCAGATTGCAGACAGAGAAGGCAGAGAGAAAACAGATTCACTGCAACTTTCTTCCCTCAGCCCAACTCTTGCATTTGTTCAGGGAATCCGGAAAAAAGCATTTCTATTTCAACAGCCATTGCATAAACTGAAAAAATGGGAGAGATATTTCTGGTCTTTCAGTCAATATTTCTGGTCTTTCAGAGCCACTCCTGACCTGTCTCTGAAGTCATGATAAATGTGTCCAGGACTTTAATGCTTCTGTAAGCTGCCACCAAGGGCTGCAGTAATGATTGATGCCACAGTCACATCTACATTAGAAATGGAGCACCATGGTGGCCCAGGCTACCACACAGGCAAGATGCAATGCAGCTAAAAGGTGGTTCTGTTGTATGGATGAATGAAGGTTGAGATTTTCTAATTGGTTCTTTGAGAGTACCCAGGATAAATTACTTTTAAGGGGTCTTACATTTTAAGGGCTGAGCAACCTGCATTGACGATCAAGCACTTTCAGAAGTGGATCAGTCAATACCATTGCTCACCCCTGAAAATGTGGGCCTCACAGTTCTTAAAAGACACCTTGGGATTATAAACAGGCAATCATAAGCTGTCAGACCAATGCAAATAAGAAGCCTTTGCTCATTAGTGGCATCTCATTAAATACCTGAAATTACTGCGAAGGCTTATTTCTATCCTGGAGGAGGTTAGGAAGGTGCAAGCAATCAGACAGAGGTGTTAAATTCAGAGGTATCATTGCAGAGCTAGGCAGGGCAGCCGATGGAATTCATCTTGGCTGGATGGAGCCATGGACATGTGTGGACAGTCTAGTGCAGCTTGAACTTCTCAGACCAGCTTAGATAAACCCCCACTGGCTACAATGAGCATCTGAATAGTTCACTGAAGGTCAACTGTCCCTTTCATGCAACTCTATGACCCAAGGCAGCAATTTCTAGGTCACTCAGCCCTTATGTGGAAAGATTGCAAATTGGCTCTTGGGCTGTGCTGGACCATCTCTAGCTGGGCAGACCCTGATGTGTTTTATTTGGGTTCCTAAGTGTCTGCCTTTGGGTGTTTATTCTCTTCACCTGTAAAAACCTCATCCAGATGGAAAGGGATGGCTTGTCAGGTTTGACCCAGAAACCCAGACACATCCATTGTGCTGACATGCCCAAAACACATGCTGGTGGTTTCAGGATTCCTCATAGCTGTGCTGCTCATGTGCAGGTCTTTCTGCTATGGACAAATGCTTCCAATGGGCTGGGGGCTGCTCAGCAGCACCAGGTGACAGGCACTGGAAGGAAAGCAGAGGGGCTGGGGAGGGGGCTGATCCCAGCCCAACACTCATGGTCAAAAGAAATAGTTTGAGTATCACTGCCTGAGCCCTGGGGTACTCGTCAAACTACAGATTCCCTCCGCAAACCACTCAGCAACCGACATGTTCAGGAAGACCCAGAGAGAAATATATAAGCATCTTTTCCCCTTTTTAGCAGAATTGTTTTGCTCCCTTTCTGTCACCAAGTGCTGTCACTGATGGCAGCTTTCCACCAGATGTGGAGACATACCTTGGCCAGATTCTAAAGATGCTCCCCAACCTGAGTTCTTTGAGAAGAGCTGGGTGCATCAAGTTAGCAGGAGTTGGAGATGTTTGTGGCTTTTCTCCTTATAGAAACATAGAAGATTTCACCAGTTTTCACCTCTTAGACCCTTCCAATTGAATGTGGAGGGTAGTGTTTGGCGACACTCAGATGCATCCCGTGTTATGATGCCCTATTGTCCCAGGTTACCTCCCTACTTCAGTCTGGTTCATATCAGGGCCCCAAACTACTGTGACCCTCCTTAACAGACCAGACACCAAGGTTTCCAACCCTCTGGAGCAGGAGGTCTTTGGGTGATTTGAAAGCTTGGATGAAAGGACACTAAAATTAGGATACCTGATATGACCCCTCACCATAGGTTATTCATGCAGAGCTGACAACTTTTGCTCCTACTGACCCCATCTGAAATCACAGGAATACAACGTGAGGGTAAACTGGAAGCAGTATGAGAATTTGTAGGGCAAGTTCCAGCCAGCCAGAGGGATGTTTCTGGGACAGCCTCCTCTGCTCCAGTTTCTGGGTTTCTGGAAAAGGAGTTTACCCATGATGGGGGCACGGCTTTCAGCAGCAGCAGCTGTGACAAGGAGACACAGGTTGCAGCTGCAGCAGCCCACGTCACTGGCCTCTCAGTGCAGGGAAGCAGTGCCAGCTGCCTCACAGCCCAGCCAGCCTGTCTGAGCCCTCCTCCTACTCTCCGGGGAAAAGGCAGTTCCTAATGTACACACACAGTGTTTAGTTGACTAGGAGTGTTTGTGTGGCTGAAATGCCTTGTGTATGTGTGTCATCTATTTCTGCCCTGGTCTCATGGAGTACTCACTTCAGGACTCACTCCGTCTGGCTTTACTTGTTTTTTACAAGAATGCCAGAGGAATATAGAAATAATTTCTATATATCAAATGTCAAATCCCTGCACTGCTAATAACAGACCATGCATCTAAAATTAAAAATTAGTTTGTTCTGGAATCCAAAATACATATCTTACGTGGACTGCTAAAGCCTTCTGTGACTGAAAGAACTATTAGGTTTCTTCCCAGACTCCTAGCTGACTTTTTCTTTTTTATAACAAGTGTCTGGAATTTAACTCCTCACTCCTTCCCTCATATGGCAGTGGGAAACATTAGACCAGGGTGCTCGAGCCATGCAGCCGACACAGGGAAACTCTGTGTCAGGGCTCAGCAGGGATCTGCCACATCCCCACAAATATTGCCTTGCTCTGCAGTCCCCATCTCTGAGAGTGTCTCTCTTATTCAAAGAAACCAGCCCAGGGTGCCAGTGAAACAACCGAGCTGATACAGAAGAGAGGACTGTTTGCCTGCACAGCACTAAGGAGCACTCTGTTTTGTCCACCACCACTCCTTGCTGCCTGATGCAAATGGTCTTTAACCAAAGTATCAATGCAGACTCCAAAGTGAGATTTAATTGCATTTGGGAAAATACATAGAGAGTCACTAGTTTTCCCTACGTGGTTTTTATTTTGTCCTCTAGTGTACTCCCTAACCCATTTTTTTTTCAAATTTTTGTCTCTCTTGTAGGTCTGTGATTCAGATACAATGCTTGATCCAGCCTCATCCGTGGAGATGGTAAAGGTTCTAGAAGAAGATCCAATGGTTGGAGGAGTTGGAGGTGATGTGCAGGTGAGTACAACGATTTTCAGATTAACAGAGGGATTTCAGCACCTATTTGCACTGCAACAGATTTCCCTGATTGGAATAGTTTTTAATGCACTGTGATACCATTATAGAGGCTCTTATGAGACCTTACCCATTTTATCCAGTGAACAGAAACTCTTATTCCTGGATGTGAGCCCTGTTAAAATCGAACAATTTAAACACAAATAGAAAGCAAACAAATATTGTTCTCCCCCATATACATCTAAACTGGGGCTCTGGGTCAGGACTGTTATGGCATCTTTGAGTCTCCGGGTACCAAAGAAAATCTATAGGAGAGTAGGGAATAGAGAGCAGGTCTCCCAGAGCCAAGTCCAGCACCCCAAGCACTTAAGTTATTCTACTAGTGGCAGCCAAGCTTGTTAGGAACACAAACCTTTCTGAATGGCAACACAATGTGCACCCTGTGTACTGCTGAGTGTCCTCTGCATCTCTGTCAGGCAGGACAATGAAAAGCCCCCCAGGTCAGCCCAGCTCCACTTCTCTCAAGATTTCCAGCATTGCCGAGTTCGGTGGACAACTATAGCAAAAAGCTATTCACTCCTTTTGAAACAACTGCCTCTGCTGCAATTTACAAGAAAAAATGCATATGAATATTGCAGTTGTCCTTGGGATTGATCCTCCATACTCAGCTGGGCTTTTATGGGAGACAGGGGAGAAAAGGCCATCTATACAGGCAAGCACTCACTGATGAACACCCTAGTAGACAGAAGGATTTTAGGCATGTGGCTCTTACTTCCAGAGGTTAAGATTCCCAAAGAAACCTGAATATCTTTGTGGCCCTGGGCTGACCACAAACCAGGCATCAGTATGGGCTCAGCTATGACAGTGCAGGTGCATAAGTATGAAGGTTCATAAGGCCATATATCCTCTAGGAGAAAAGTTGGAAAAATGAAGGCTCTGAGCATTTTTTTTCTTAATTAACTTTCCAACATACACAAAATACATCTGAGCCAGGCTTGAGCCTATCCCTGAGCCCTGTTTCTAAAGTGTTCTGTAATTAAGCTCAGAGACAAGCTGGGCCCTTGGCCTTCAAACCTGACAGAGATTAGGGCCATTGGAGAAAACTGGTATTTTTTTCCTAGTTGCAGGATATTTCTTTCTGGTTGTAGAAGGACACAGGTTCTCCTGCACATTTCCACACTGAGAAGATGCCTGTGCATAGCTGGCACAGCCACTCTGCTGCACACTTCTTTTACCTTATTCACCAGCACAGGGTGTGTACTAATAACATGGATGTGAGGACATGGACTTGGGCATGTGCTCACGCCTCCATTGGGTGTTCAGACTCCTAGAATATGCCTATGTTATATTTTAAATGTAGGCTTCAGCTTCAGGTGAACTTTAGGGCATATAGAAGAGGAGGACTGAGACTTTTATGCAAGTCAAAGAATGCCCCAGCTGGAGTACCACAGTATGCCTTGGGGCAACATAATATGGCTGATACTTCAGACAAATCAGAACAGGTTGTTCTTCAGAAGGCCTGATGTCGGGTATGGGCACATTGTCCAGGGTCAAATCTATAGAGCAAGCCTTACAAGACCAAAAAGTAGGCGAAATGTGGGCTCATTTTTTCTTGTGCTCTGGAAGAGCTTTAGGAAGGCCGGGAGAATTCCTTTGAGTCCCAAAGATGTGATCAGAGGGGAGAAAGAAGCACGAGACCACATCTGGGACTCCACCATCTCCTCTTGAGAGAGTCTGAGGCCAGCAAGTCCTTAACAGTGGGTTAAGGGAAAGGAAGAATGAGCCAGGAAATATGTTTATTGAGGGAGAAGAGGAAAGGTTGTAAAGAATAAGAGAATATGTTGTTGGAATACACTTCTAAAGGCTTCATCTTGCTCTTCCTGTCAATGTCCTGCACTGTACTGGTAACTTCTGGGTTTGTCATGGGATCAAGAGCATGATTCCCCCTATATTCAGCTAAGGGTGCTTTGGGCTCTGCAAATTCCTGTGGGTATTTTCTTTCTCAAGAGCTCATCTAAAACGAAAACATTTTGTATTTTGCAGATTTTGAACAAATACGATTCCTGGATATCCTTTCTGAGCAGCGTGAGATATTGGATGGCATTTAACATAGAAAGAGCCTGTCAGTCCTATTTTGGCTGCGTCCAGTGCATCAGTGGACCTCTGGGAATGTACAGAAACTCTTTACTCCATGAATTTGTGGAAGATTGGTACAACCAAGAATTTATGGGCTCCCAGTGCAGCTTCGGAGATGACAGGCATCTAACTAACAGAGTGCTAAGTCTGGGCTATGCAACAAAATACACAGCTAGATCCAAGTGCCTTACTGAAACACCAATAGAGTATCTCAGGTGGCTGAATCAGCAGACCCGCTGGAGTAAATCGTACTTCAGAGAGTGGCTTTATAACGCGATGTGGTTCCACAAGCACCATTTGTGGATGACCTATGAAGCTGTAATCACTGGATTCTTTCCTTTCTTCCTTATCGCCACAGTCATTCAGCTCTTCTACAGGGGAAAAATCTGGAACATCCTCCTCTTCTTGTTGACAGTTCAGCTAGTGGGCCTGATAAAGTCTTCCTTTGCCAGCTTCCTTAGGGGCAACATTGTCATGGTTTTCATGTCACTCTACTCAGTGTTGTACATGTCAAGTTTACTGCCAGCAAAGATGTTTGCAATTGCCACGATAAACAAAGCAGGGTGGGGCACGTCAGGAAGAAAAACCATTGTAGTTAATTTTATAGGACTAATTCCAGTCTCCATTTGGTTTACAATCCTCCTCGGTGGTGTAATTTTTACTATCTACAAGGAATCGAAAAAGCCATTTTCTGAGTCAAAACAGACAGTTCTCATCATTGGCACAATACTCTATGCTTGTTACTGGGTTATGCTTTTGACTTTGTACTTGGTTCTGATCACCAAGTGTGGCAGGCGGAAGAAAGAGCAACACTATGACATGGTGCTAGATGTATGATGTTGCCTTGGGAAGTCACCCAGAGAGTTGTAAAGCAACCCAACGACCTTGTAGTATCTGTGGCATCAGATGGATGATGCCAAGGGAAATGGATCATTGCTGCTGGGAATAGGACATTTATATTCCTCTGGGTTCATTTTCATCCTGCCAAAGTAAGGAAAAAAAAAACTATTTAAAAAAATGACTTTTTTTTTTTTTTTTTTTTAAATTTTCAAGGGGAGAAAATGCAAACCACACAGTTTCAACCTGTTCGCAAGAAAATGGGAGAACTTCTATGTTTATGCACTTTTCATTGTGCATATGCCTGACAGTGTTATGTTCTATATACCTCACTGGTCATGCTTATGTGTGTGGACAGGAAGGGAAGGAGTTTGGAGAATAGAGAAAAGGATCTTACAACCCCTTGCAACCTAATTTATGAACTTCTCTTTTTTATAGTTCTTTTTATAGGAAGGGTCTTTTGTGTTAGGCTGCCAAATGTAATGCCAAAGGTAAATTTTAAGAGGCGATTGGCTGAGCTGTATTTTTATATTTTTGTATTATTTGTGTGTGTGTATTTTTAAGCCAACTTTTTTTTTTTTTAAATCACATATTTTATATTTTACTATCTGCCAAAAAAGCTGCCTCCCCAACATTTTGTTCTTTAGTCTTTTTAAATACATTTGGGGAAAAAAAATCATACTTCCTCCCCGAAAATTTGTGCGGATATTGATATGGTTCACAAAAGAAAGAGTAAAGCATTTTTGCAGCTGATGAATGGTTATTTCTGTGAAAAAGCATTTAAACGTTCTCTTTGAAGACATTTATTAGGAAATGCCCAACATAGTCAGTTTTTTAATACAGACATATTTGTGCATTAAAAAGGCCAAAGGGGTAGATATGTGCAATTTGGGGTTATGTTTTGGATAACATTGTAAAAGGGAAATTTGCTTCTCTGCTGAGAGCATAATATCCCAGTGATGCATAATAGCCATAAGGCAAGGCAGGCCTTGATGCCACTGGAAAAGACATGGCTATAGGACAGCTCCCACTGATTTTTCATGAGACCTGAGGAGTCAAAAGTTTCTGGTCTGGAAAAATGGTGAACACCCAGAACTACTGTTGACTTCACTGATGGTCATACTTGTTCATAATCTGCTAGAAGCAAGCAGATAGTTCAGATTTTTTACTTTAAAAGAATACATGGAAGGAAAACATTAACAGTTTCAAAATGTAGGTATCTTTCCATAAAACTTTTATAGTGCCCTTCACAGAGTTTCCAGAAAATCCAAAATTAGCTCTGACATCCAGTGTCATAGAGACCTCCAGTACTGAGCCCAAAAATCTGTGTTTAACTAAAGCATATCTACCAGAAAAGAAGCCATTTTTTAATCAGAAAAAATCAAGTCAGCAAATCCATCACTTGCTTGGTGCCTAATAATCAGTCCTGGACATTTATTTTGGAGCATGGCTTTGAGAAATAATATTCAGGACTAAATTCTGCAGTCCTTCACCAGCCAAAGGAATGTGGCATTGAGCCCTAATATACTTCATAAAAAGCAGGAGAGAGCCAGCTGCATACAACTACATGCCCTTTTTAGATTCTGGTATTAAAAGCACTGTGGTAAAGCAGAAATCAGCATATGATGCTTAAAGAACATAGAAGCATTTTCAGCTTCTCTTTTTTAATGCAGACACGAATAGATTCTGCTGTAGAATGAACTGCACACACACTACCTTATTTGTCTGATTATCTTGAGGTACATGATTGCTTGAAAGTCATTCTAATATTATGTTAATGATTGGAAAGTTGATTCATGTTGATTATAAAAATAGAACAGTATTAAAAAAAGCAAAAGAAACAGTAAAAATAAAAAAAAATACTTGACTATACCTTTTAACTATTTATGATGTAAGTTAAAGCTTGGGTTAACATTCAAATGTCAAATAAATCCTCTCATTCTATAAAAAAAGATTGAATTAATTGCCTGTATTTATTCTAGCAATTATTCAATGTACTTCCAATATAGGTTGTATAGTATAATTGTTACTTTCATAAATAAAATATTTTTGATAAGATTATGACTAATTCATGGTATTTCTGGTCATCCCCTGTGCTTTGAAACCATAAATCTGCATGGTTTGAAGGATGTTGTTACCCTGTCACCATCCTGATTTCCAAGTAGGAATTTCCCATTGCGTTGGGGCACCTGGGGGCAGCAGGGACTGGTCAGGAATTGCAGCAGAGACAGCACAGGAATTGGGAACCACAGATCCCCTGGGTGCTGGGGCCTGAAGGTACAGTACATGATAGGAGCAGTGCTTGGAGTCTCTTCCTGACTCTACCAGCAGCTGTTAAATAAATTCAGTCAAAACACTTCCTTCTCTCAGCTTCCTGATCTGTAACACAGGACTAGCAATGCAACCTCCTTTTGGGAAGAGCTTTGAATTATATGGCCAAAGTATTTTTTTGCATGAGAGTTGATATTTTCCAGCCCTGCTGTCCACCTGAATTTACTGCCCTCTGTAGCTGGGGAAGAAGAAGGGAACATCTAGCCAGCCTTCCAATACAGTTACTGCTGTTTCTCAGACCCGCTTTGCTCTGGCACAGCCAAAGTGCACACACGTATTTTCTGTTGCTGAGGGTTATGGCAGCAACCACTGGCAGAGGGACAAACTGAGCAGGGGACAGTGACATCTTACACATCCATGTAAGACCATGACATTCACCATCATCAATTGCTTAGGAGACAGCTTCAGTGCTTGTTACCCTACGTCTGGATACTGTGCTCAGTTTTGAGTTCCCCAGTACAAGAAAATGATTGATAAACTGGGGCAAGTTCAGCACAGGGCCAGCATGATGGCTTGGGATGGACTGGAAGAGCTCAGAGAAGGGGTGATTTCAAGGGGAGGATGCCTAAGGTCATCTCCAGTTCCTATATGGTGGTCACTGAAAAGATCTCCCTCCCCCTTGAAGTGTTCAAGGGCAGGTTGTACAGGGTATTCAGCAACCTGGTGTAGTGGGAGGTGTCCCTGCCCATGACACAGGGGTTGGAACAAGGTTCATTGAAGTAGTTTGCCAGGGGAGACAGTGCAGCATCTATCCTGGGAGTGTTTCATAGAATCATCTGGGCTGGAAAGGACTTCTGAGATCAAGTCCAACCCTTAAATCATTACCACTGTTGTTACCAGATCATGGCACTGAGTGCCACATCCAGTCTCTTCTTAAATACCTCCAGGGATGGAGAATCCACCACCTCCCTGAGCAGACAGTTCCAATGTCTGATCACCTTCTCTGTAAAGAATTTTTTCCTAATATCTAACCTAAACCTCTCCTGACAGAGCTTAAGTCCATGCCCTCTTGTTATACTGATAGCTGCCTGTGAGGAGAGACTGACCCCCCCTTGGCTCCAACCTCCTTTCAGGGAGTTGTAGAGAGTGATGAGGTCTCCCCTGAGCCTCCTCTTCTCCAGACTGAACAGCCCCAGCTCCCTCAGCCCTTCCTCACAGGACTTGTGCTCAAGTCCCTTCACAGCATCATGTCCTTTCAATACCATCCTGGATAAAGCCCTGAGCTGCCTGGTCCGACCTCAGTGTTGCTCATGCTTTGAGCAGGAGGTTGGGCTGCAGACCTCTGAGGCCACTTCCAATGAGAATTCTGTCACCCTTTCTGGAGCAGGTGATGACAATCTGCTTCCTAATGACAGTTCCCACCCCCACGGAAGCTCATTCCCATCTCCGTTCCTCACACATCCGCCCTGACCCCAGGCACAAATAGCTCCTCAGCAGCTGGCACTGAGTATCCAGGAAAATCAGAGCCCTTCCTGTGACTCTGTGTCCCCACCGTGTTTACAGCTGTGTGGAAAAAAAAAAAAAAAAAAGGGGTTAGCAGAAAAAAAGACTAGAAAACAGTTCTTAAAGAAAATGTTCTTAGACAAATTAAATTATTTGATGATTCCTCTGCTCATTTTCATCTCACTTTTTTGTATTTCCAACAACTTTTGCTTCTTGGAAAAAATATTTTTTTATTAACAGAAAATGTAATTCTGAGATCTCTTTCAAAATAATAAAACACGTAAAAAGAAAATTTCATGCTTTGTTTTGAACTTTTTTTAAAAATCACAGATATTTTTTGGACATCTCTGATAGACAGATGGTGCTTAATACTGTAAGAAACTCCCACAAACTATAAATTCTACAGAAAAGTTAAAAGATGTTCCTTAAAAAAAAAATAGTAGTGAATTGGCAGTGTCTCAGGTTATAATCAATTTCTAGAGTGGAGTAATTTGGGTTTAAGAGCATCTGTGTGCAGAGACCAGGATTGAAGCACAACCTGCAGGGATCAGAGGTTGAACCCTCCTGTTCTGTCTAAGAAACTTCGGTTTGGCCACGAATCAGGTTTCTTTCAAGGGGAAATGCATGAATATTTAGCAGAACTTTTCTAGGAGGCAAAAAAAAAATCTTGTCAGACATGTACTGCCAAACATGTTCTGATGCACAAGCTGTTGTGAACCCATCTGTTAAAAAATTTGGTTTGACTTTTATTCTTAGATATTCTTTTATTCAAGAGAGAAAATGGCAAAGAGGAGACAAATTATACTGAAATCTGTTGGTGAGGTTTAGTATTAATGAGGTTTTATTGCAAACACCACTTTCCTTCAGGGTTGACATAATTATCCTAAATAGTGTAAATTTTTTCCCCAGCTTTTACTTGGCCTCTGTTTTCTGCTTCAATTTCATGTTTGAAGGATGGATGGATGAGTGACCCAAATTGTTGCAGTTACTGTTGGACCAGATGACCTTTAAAGGCCCCTTCCTACCTGAATCATTCTATGATCCTTCCAGCTATGGTATTTTATATAACAAAGTATTCTGTCTCTCCCAAAGAAATCCAGTTTGAGTTTTGTCCTAGAATAAATCCAAGCTTCTATAAGTTATCATCAATACACAGAGGAAAATGGCCTTGTAGTTACAACTATAATAAAAAAGTTACTCAGGTCATGAGTCTGAGCTTTGGTACATGATAATCACAGAATCACAGAATTAGTGAGGCTAGAAAAGACCTCTGAGATCATCAAGTCCAGCTATGACTTTACAGCACCACATCGGCAAGACCTTGGCACTAAGTGCCACGTCCATCCTTTCCTTAAACACCTCCAGGGATGGTGACTCCACCACTTCCCTGGGCACCCCCTTCCAATGCCTGATCAGCCTCTCTGAGGAAGTGCTTCCCAATAGCCAACCTAAACCTGCCCTGGTGCAGCTTCAGGCCAGGAATACTCTGGCCAGGAATATTCTGTACTGTTCAGGTGTAGGCATGCTCCATGGAATGTCTTTTGTCACAGGCTTTTGTCACAGGCCCGATGGAGCTGCTCCAGGCAATGTTGGGCACAGGTAGGAGAGGTGCTTGGGGCAGGAAGCAGCAGCAGCAGGGCTTGGGAGATCAAAGAGATTACACATATATGACCTCTGTCAGCTGGGCAGAACAGTCCTTGAGTTTTGGGTTTTGGTTTGTTTTGGTTTGGTTTTTTTTAATGGATTAAATATAAGCTATTAATACCTATTTACAATAAGGGTAAATTCACCCCTTACTGGACATCATGCATGTAGGATCTTAGTTGCAAGAGATCGATGAATGTCATTAGTTCTCCAGTTCTTGAAAACTCTTTTTAAATTTTTTTTTTTATTTTTTAATTTTTCAATTAAGAAACTCCATAGATTTTCTAATTCCTTTGGTCATATCCAGGAAGCAAGAACCAAGACCACCCAGGAACCAAAAACTACTGAGGTCACAGTGTTTGGGCTCTAGGACCCATTGCATTAATACTTCCATGGCTGCCTTTACAGCATCCCTGCAGATCTGCCTTTCTCCTGGTAGCAACCTGGTTTGATTTGCTCCAGGTTTGACACCCGGTTATGACAGAACCTTTTTTGGGATGCTTCTCACAAGGTTCCATGAGACCAGAAAGCACAAAAAGCTTGCCTGTGATCAGTGTTGCTTTGTACTACCCAAGAGAGTGATGTCTGGAATTTAACATTATCAGCCACATTATTGGGGAATAGACAACCCATAAAAAAGAGTATGCAGAAGAGTGGCAGTGGCAGCTAGCAAATGGATCACAGGAACTTAGATTTTGTAAGTTCCTCTGCCCATATAATTAATTATTTTACATTTTTAGCAGGAAAATCACCACTTTTAACTATACGTAACCCTACAGCACTTTGGCGACACATAAAACATTGTGGTCATGAAGAATGGAGCTGATTGTGGTTAAAATAGATTTAAAAGGCAGCTCTTTTTAAACTAATTACTAAATTGTAGCCTGTATCTACTCCCCAAAAGTATCCATACTGATGCTTTTCAATTAACGTAGCTTTTAGGCTGAACCCATCCAGTGAGTCGATGCTGCAGATCATTCTATCTGCCCTCCTTCTTCGTTGCCTTCCACAAAAAATGCACAGCATCTTGCCAGCCTGAGTTGGTGCTGTCCAGATTTCTTCCAGCATCTATGACACCTGAATAACTATGACACCTGAATAAATATGACTATACTTTGAGATGCATTAGAGATATCCCAGTATCAAAAGAGAAAATCAACCAATAACATAGAAGAGAGATCCTACGAGGAAAATTAATTTTTGCTAACAGAGATTAAAAAGCAGCATTTCAGAGTACACAAAATGGCTATTTGATGCTCATACCATAGAGCAATAGGCTGCCCTCCCTGCAACTGCCTGTTTCCCTTCACTGACTATGGAGCTCAGTGATCAGTTCAGATCCTCAGCTCATAATTTAACTCAAGTTGAAGTGACCTCAGGAGATTATCTAATCCAACATTCTTCTCAAAGCTGGGACACCTATGAAGTAAAACATCCTGAAGTAAACAGATGAAGCAAACAGCCTGAGAGAAGACACAACCACAATGTAAGCACAGCCTTTCCTAAATGCAGACTTTTGTAGATGCTCACATTGGGTCAGGCAAGTCCCACCCATGTCTCCAGGCAAGCAACACCAGCTGGCTCCTGAGAGTGAGAGCCCAGTACCACATGCACACACCCCTCACTTTGGTGTACAAGCACCTCTGGATGAGAGCAAGAGCCCTCACAAGAGCCCTAGCTGCTGCCTTAACACTTCTCCCAGCCATCAATTTAACATCCTTCACATAGCACTTCTTGCTTCAGTTTCTCACCATACGTTCATATACCTATGTCTTTGTCTATCTATATTCCTTCCTAGGTCCTAGGACTGTAATAGTTCATTTCTTGTAGCAAGACAAATGCCTGGCAGATGGAACAATTTCACATGTGTCGAACCCGCACGCTACAGCAATGCTGCAGACAGAGATCCTTCTTCCCTGTTAGTTTTATGAACAGCTCTATGCATAGTTGATCTTGCCTTTTTTAAAACGACCACCAAGGAGGCTTGCTGGCAACTTTTCCTGGAGATAGGGGGTAGAAGGGAAGTGAATGGTTAATGCTCTGACCCACCATCTGCCTGAGCTTCATGTAAGGAGATTAAATGTTTAGGTGCAAAATTTGTGGGGCCTGATTCCAGCCAAGAGAAAGTTCGAATAAAGATTTCTAAAAGGAGTACCCATATAGCTCTTACCATGGATATGTCCCAGAATTTTAATGTAAACCAGGTATGATACTGGAATGGAATCACAGTTGGTTTTTAAAAATTATCCATTTGACTCACTCTGAAGTTCTCTTTAGACACTTTTATCCATGAAAATCTCTCTCAAAGATAAAAGTTAAACAAATTCAAGCCAGGTTTACATTAATGTAAAAATATATGCACTATGGAAGTCTTGTCTACACAAGGAATTTTCTCTGATGTAACCAAAAACTTAGTGATTTTATGTATTTTAGTAACAGCATTATTTTATTTGGTTTGTTTTGATTTATGTTTCTTAGGAAATTATGCCCATAACTGTAAAATTGGAACTCATGATTACTAGCTTGAAAAAAGAAGAAAGCTGCACTTAAATTGTGATAATAAATTGGTTTAATCAAACTGGCAGAGAAACATGACACTTTTATGTTGATCTATGCCAGATACATTTTAGTTCAGTCTTGCATGATTTATCTTAAGATAAGCCATGATGTGGATTTACAGCACTTCAGACTGTTCATGAGGACAGTTCGGGGCAAATCCTTGCTCTGCAGTAAGTGTGAGGTAGCGTAGCCCACAGCATCAGAATCATTATTTACATTGCATTTGCCAGAGGGTAAGAGAGGAAACATGGACAGATGTGTGATGACTAAGGCAGTGCAAACTCATGCACTAGGCTGCTCAAACAATCTTTTAAATATTTCTGTACCTTAAACTGATCAGGCCTGCCTTCTAGGTAAGCCAGTGGCATGTCCTCACAAAGACACCAGGAGAGCTGAAGTGGACTACCAAGATTTTAAGCTGGTTATTTGAACTCTGGGAAGCATTCATTAATAATGTATTTTCAGAACAAAAGCAACTCTGCTTTGATTCAGTAACCCCCCCATGTTTGTTTGTTGTTTTTTTTTACCTAGGACTTTTATACATTTTACCTGTTTCACACTAAAAGTCTGACCAAGATGTGCTCACACAATCACAAGACTACTGTAAGAAGCTGCCTTCCTAACAGGCACTGGTAGAAGATGCTGAGAACATACAACCTACTGCAAGGTAAATCAAACTGGGATAATTATAGATGTGCCTCTGGACATGCCCCATCTCCCTCCCACAGGCCTTTGCACAGGCCTGAAGCACGATACCTTCCTCACACTACCAGCACCCATTTTCCTTGGGCTCTTCTTAGCTGAACAAGGAGAAAGCTGTTTGCTGAATGACTGCATACGACCCTTTGAAGCAACTCCGGTGCTTGACAGATGCGTAAGTTGCACATATGATGACCCAAGCAGTAAATCAGAACATGCTGTACGTGCAGCAAACCCACATTTGCCAGGAAGCACAGGAGTTGGGAGTGAAAGCAAGACATCTGGTCCTGGCAGCAGTTGGGGGAGAAGGTTTCATCACTAAGAAGCATAAGTAAGCTGTAAATATGCTATTTCACTGCATGCCACATCCCGTTATGGTCAGATGAGCACTGCTCTCTTCTTTGCCCAGACGAATTGGCACATCAGCCTGTTACCCCAGGGGAAAATTAATATGAACCAATAGTGTCTTATGCTGGGTAAAATTGCCATAGTGTATGCTCTGGGCCCACTGGAAGCAGTTTACTCCTCTTTTTCTGTTTTACACATGCTGCAACATGAAAGCATGCTCACGGGCAGCTGCCAGATCCATTAATTACAATTTTTATAATTATTAGGCTTTAATTCTAGTAATTAATTGATGGCCATTTGGTTTAACTCAGTTCCAGGATTAAAACACACAATGCCATCAGTTGGATAGCAGTGTTCCTTGCAAGTATGATTGACATACCTCCCTGGAGAAAGAATCACCCATATGCCTCAGGCAGAGCGTGCTCTCCAGGCAGCACAAAAGGTCTCACGTGTGTGTATACCTGTTGGGTAGCACATGTTGTCCACAGATGCTTGCTTGGCCTCTCACTTTGTCATTGATCTAATTGCTCCTTGTGTTTTTAATTAAATTAAAGAAGTGTGAGGTTCTGGCCAAGTTAATCATGGCTGGAAATAAACGTTCATATTTCTCTTGCAGCTTTGAAGTCTGTCTAATCTATCCTGTTATCACTATAATATTTGAGATGTGATGAGGGTTTTGTAAGTATGCAGATTAGACAGATTGCAAAGTTAATGGGGACATATGGGTGTTGTTTCTCAGCCATTATTCTTTCCGTAATTGCAGTGGAAAGAATCTGTCAGCAGAAATACACTCTTTGGTAATACATTGCTGCAGCATGTTGGTAAATGTTGGGGAGAGTGCTGGTCTGTGAGAGCGTGTTCTGCACAGTCGATTGGTCACTCCAAACCTTTTTTGAGGTTGTTTTTTTCAATACCTAACCAGTCACGGAGTCATTTAGAGATATATTTGGCATTGACTTCAGCTTTCCAAGAACTGTATGCAGTTTTCTGATCAACCCAGTGTTGAAACAAAACAAAAGATTATTATCTTTGTGGGTTTTTGCCTGTGACTTTTGGATGATACACTAATAAGTATCATCCAAATAGTAAGTAAGATGATGTGCTAATAAGCAAAGACCTGAGAAACTCAGCATCACTGCATGGGACACCTGCATCCTTTTGTTTTCCAGGCACTTCCTCAAATCTGATTTGTTGTTTCTCTGTTAAAACAGCACAGCCAGGCAGGTATAAAACTAAAGTCTTGACCACTCATAGCAGTTCCATGTTATGTTTCATAAGATTAGGCAGGAAGCTCTAAATAGATTCCAGTAGTTAACACTCGTTTTAATTGAATTGCCCCTGAAGTTTGAATAGAGACAGTATTTCTCTGCTCTGAGCAGTTGTGTTTCCCAAGACAGGGCTGCCTAACAACAAGCAGATGTTTTCCAAGGCAGACAAGGCCATATTTCTAGTGATGGTAAAGCAATGTCCCTGTTTTGTACTTTTGTCAATGTACTTCTGCATCTAAAATAATTGGAAAAACCTTCCTATTGGTTCAGCTACATTGAATCCATTGGCATAAGCAGACTTTGAAAATTTTTACAAAATATTTGAAGTCTAATGTATATTAAATAATTTTTTCTTGTTTTTCTTGTCTGCAGGCAGAACAAATCATCAGGATGCAGGGACATACCTTTGTCCAAGAAAAGCAGAAAATAGTTAATTCCTTGGATCCCTTTAGGCTGCAAAACATATTGTTCTGCATATATAGGACTGTATCATAGCAGAGCTATGTTTATTTGTTTGTATGAGGTAAACTACTGAAGTAACTTTCCTAGGAAAATACTGTGTTCTGGAAGATCATCATCTAGACTGTCTTTATATGCCAGATATTTCAGATTGATTGAGAAATAGCTGAGGCATGCAAGATCCTTCTACTGTTATACCTGCAGCCATAAGAGATTTTATTCTTTGCATCCTCACCTGCTTCAGCACCAGACCAGCCAGGGCAACGTAAACAACGTTCATCAATGTTGTTTGAATAGCAATATTCAGGCAAATAGCACCCTCAGTCCCTTGTATGACCCCAGTTGCAGCGGCAACAACAGCAGCCAACAGCCAAAGACACTCACTTCTTCGAGAGTTACAGCTACATCAGAAGACACTGTCTGTCTTTGCCCTGATCCATGTAGATTGTAATCCAGCTGGCATCGTTCTTTACTGCTGCTGCCAAACCTCTGAAAGGGAGGGGCTGCATATTTTAAAGCCTTGTCTGCACATGTCAGTTTATTTAGTATATGCTAAGTCGTTTATTTTCATCAATTAGATCAATGAAACTCCTGGGAGTTTACTCAGGCACACCTGTTTTGGCTTTTTCTTTTAAGTTTATGTTATTTGGAATCAAAGCCAAAAAAGCCATTCTTACTCCACTGTAAGTCTATCCAAAAGTAGAAGAGGCCTCCCCCATGGATTGTGCTATATTATTATGTTCATACAAACAGTAAAATCCAGACAAGTCACAACTCATTGCAATCAGGAACGTACAAACACTAAAATGCTGGAACGAGCAGTCTTGCATTACTTATATAGGAGCAGAATACTCTAGAAAAGCAGTTTCCAACCCACGACTTTGAGAGACCTCAAAAACTTGCTTCTGTGGTCAAAGGAAATAAGCTAAAGTTGAGACCATCAGGCAGAGCCAAGTTTGTAACTGCTACAGTTTTACTTTTAACTTCTACCCGTGAGCTATCTACAGGTTGAAGAGTACTGAAGAGGGTTTTTTTCTAATTAATGGCTGTAATTTCTCTGATTAATTTATTCTTAAATTCACCCCTAGTCATGCTTGAGTATTTAGCAGAAACATAAGAAACTCAGTTCAAGAACCTCTGAAATCCTGTGAAATGCATTCCCATTTAACACACTTCTGGTAAGAGCAGCACTCCACAGAAGTTGTTTTCCACTTAAGGATCTGAATATGTTTGGCACCTCCATAAATACAGACTCTATGAATATAAATATTCAGTGAAATCGGATTTCCTCCAAAGGAATTTTAAAATTTTAGGAACATCTTATAAAACTGGGTGAAAGATTTCAAATATGAGTTCACAAACATTCAGCCTTCTGAACAATGGCCAGTTTGGATTTAAATTCAATGACACTATTACTGTGTCCTAGAGTTTGAATAGCATATCAGCCACCATTTGACTGATCCCCAAATAAAATACACATTCCAAAAGACCAGGACTGTGTCCCTACTGAGACACCCACTTTGAAATGCAACCTATTTTTTTCAACCATCTGTCAGATAATTGGTATCTATATATTTTCACCAACTATAGCCTTTATAACAGTTCACCTGATCCCTTGCTTTGGATGGTAGGTCCTTAGTTTACTCATCCCATTGTGCTGTGTAATGTCTTAAAAATATGATCAAAATGAGAGATAGCATGTCTACAGCTTCTCCCTCCACTGTGCTCAGATAAAAGTGGGCTGATGAGTAGCTTGACAGCATTTATTCTCCATAAAGAAGTTAGCTAATTTTATCACTTATTATTTTCTATCTTCCTTGCTTTTCTCATGACCTCCTTTTTATTGTGTCATTTCTTTGTCAGACTCCAATCTGCTGGAGCCTCCCATGGCTCAGAGGGTCCCAAAGGTCCACAGAAGGTTTTGGTCTGGCTTTGGTATCTCTGTTCTTGTCAACAATGCCCTCTGCTTCTTATACTGAGCTTGACTCGTTCCCAAGCAGTAGCTCATAGACATCCTCCAAAATCATGAAACTACAAACACCACTGCATTGTCCAAAAATATGGAGGTGAATAAAGATTTTGAGTCTTTCTCCATCTGTTCTTACACACTGCAACAAATCTTAACCTTTCCCTCTATATTGCTGTGGCAATTTAATCTTTCTCTTCACTTCTGTCCTCCGACAAAACATATTCCAGCTTTTTAAGTTTCCAGAGCTGAAAGCAGGTAGTTGATACAGAAAGGTTTGGGGTGATACAGAGCACTTTCTGTCCTCTGTCTGAATGAACAACTGAGTTTGTGCTGTTGTTAAACACTGAATTTGTTCTATCTACAATCTAGAAGAGAAGATGATTCACTTAATTTTCTTTCCTAGGTCAACAGGGGACTCAATGAATTCAAGATGTGTATATTTGAAGTCAGCAGGGACACTTGGATAATGGGAGTTATCTAATTGACACCACCACCCACACACTTCATAAAATCCATTCTCAAATTGACTAGTATTACATTCAGAAGTAGGATTTTCTCAACGTATTTACATGTAAAACTACTACAGGTTTCTGGACCAGTGTTACCTAGATATGGGTCTAGTCTTGCAAGGTACCAAACCCATGCAGCTACTAGCAGAGCAGGCAGCAAGGTCTAAATTCAGTGTGTTTTTTGCCGGAGGAAAGACCAATTATAACTTTTTTTTATAGTACTTGTTTTAATAAAAGCTCTTTGAAGTGCTAATTATTCTTCTGCTGCAACTTTTCTTGCTGCTATATGCATAATGGACTGCTTTGTGTCATTCCTATCTTACCTATTTACTATTTACAAGTGGCTTACTATGAGCAATTTATTCCTTCATTTGCTCTTTTACCTTCCTATACCAACATTTGAGCTCAGGGTGGAAACTTCCACTTCTCTGCTGAAGACATCAAACAGCTGACAGAATTTTTGCCAAGGTAAACAGAATTTCTACATTTTTTTCTGCCTACTTGGCTATTTGTAACCTACTTGGTCCTCTTACACTTTCAGTCAAGCTACAATTGATACTTGCAGAAAGGGTGTGCTTTTTCAGATTTGATGTTAAGACAAGATTTCACAAAACCCCACATATCCAGTTAGTTGAGCTGCATGCCAGAGAGCAACATATTTCAACAACTGTCTTTTATGTACTTCATTAAGTGTAAAAGTAACAAGCATCTCAGTGTTCTCCATAATGAAAGGATTCTTTGAGAGTTAAAGACTCCTTTAGTGGTTTTTAATCAAGCTTAATATGTGTGAAATTTGTGGGAATGACAGTCCCATAGATTAACAGCAACAACAGGTACAGCCAGAAATCCTGACTTGCATTACACATCCATAACATGCTGTCAGCTTTCTTTGATTTTGACCTACTCAGAGGACTTTGTTGATCAGCTTTGCTCTCCTGGCCACCCAGTTCAAGTTCAAGTACCTTGCTGTCTTTCTGCAGGATATCCACAGGTGTTTTTTTGACTTAGGAACTTAGGGAGAAGGTGTAAGATACCACCTGTTTTCCTTATGCAGTTTAACTCACTGTGGTACCCTGTCTATACTTTCACAGATGGTAAAACAGGCAACCCCATTTCACAGCTGGACAGTGCCATGCTAGCCACCTGCAATTATTTTAGGGGGCTAACTTGTCAGTTAGATAATCAGATTCCAGTAAGAAACTCCCAGCTGTGGATATCTTGAAGCAAAGACATGGAGCAAGTGGTACAGGTTTATATATTTGTTTCAACTTCACGTAAAACAATAGACTTGAGGTATTATTTGCCCTGTTCATTACAAAGGGCTGTTAACTAGATGCACAATGCTGATAAATGTCATCACACTATGTCCTTTTTACAGTATGTTCTGGATCAAAACCCTGGACTGTTGCACATGTACCCTTATGTCACCTGCTTACAGAGCAATTACATCCTGGACACATTTCAGTCAGGGTAGAGCCAGGAAAACTCATCTTAAGCTGGTGTCCCAGGTGAATTTGCTTCAGCTTGACTTGGGAACACAAAAAGAGCATGGCAAAGGTGAGGAGAGACAGAGATGGGGAGTCTTAGGAAGCTCCAGCAAAGATGAATATGAGCTGCAGTGTGTCCAGCAATCTTTTCCAATGACAAAACCCAGGCAGAGAGTCCACTGCTCAACAGCCTGCACTTAGCTGTGCAGCAGAATGAGTATTATACAATAAACCAAGTTACATTTACTGCCCATTCAATGTTACAGCTGCTCTTGTAAATCTGGCTGCAGACACAATGGGATAATAAATGTATTCCAATGATCGTACAACATAACTTGAAATGAATCATGGTTGCCATGTAAATCAAATTAAAAAATCCATTTTAATGCTCTGAACTGCATTCTCCCCCTTTTTTTTTCATCTTTTCTTATTCCATCTGTACTTTGAACACTCTTCCTGCTTTTCCAGAGCAGTCTCCCAGACACAGAGCTTACCTTCTGTTGTTTCCTCGCTCAGTAGCAGTGATACATTTTCACATAACTCCTTTCTTAGTAATAGATTAAAATGAGGGAATCTGGGAGAAAAAATTGTTGGTTAGTTTAAGAAATACATAAGTAAATATATGAGTATACATATATTTGTATAGAATTTGTAGATATGTTTTAATGTAAGAGCAACAACAGGTATCACTTTTCCAACTGTAACTCAGTAGTGATCAGGACATCAACAGCTTTTAAAATCTGAAATGAACTACACTCTTCAACTTCCAGTTTTCCTGATCAAGCCCTGTATCACCCATACCAGAGAGCTCTGCTTGCTCCCATAGCTGCATTCCCTCCCCTGACAGCTCCAGACCTGTCCACTCCCTCCCTCACCACATGGATGCTTTTCACACACCTGGTAAACTTTTGCTTAGAATTTAAAACCAAAACAAACAAAAGAGCTCAGTAAGCTGTTTTCACTCCTAAACTCCCTAAATGCAAGGATGGGGCAAGACATATGTTCTTTGTAAAACCAGGCAGTATTGAGGGACAAGGCCTGAATCCCTGGAATCGCCTTTAACTCTCAGCAAGATGGATCTGCTCTTTCTTATCTATCTCACTGTTAAAGAGAAGCTGAGGTAAATTGCACCGTATCAGTGCAAAAGAAACGTGAAGCAGCGATGCCCCACTGTACGTTTTCCCTCTGATTTCCAACCATTTGAGCCAAATCTAACCATCAAGCCTCACTGGTTCAGAGACCTTCTTTTTCCTTGCTCAACTCCAGTTTGAAGGATCCCAGATTTTGCCCAGCTCTTCAAACACATCCCCTGCCCCTCCCTACCCTGTACAGAAAAAGGAAAGTTGGCAACTTCAAGAGCAGCGGCCACTCCTCCCTGCTCGGAGGCCGCTGCACATCTCCCCTTTGATGTGGCTGACCTCCTCTGAACTGGAGAAGACTGCTGCTTCTCAACTCACATTTCCCCCCGAGGCAATGAATTATACTGACAACAGACTCCTGACAGCCGACACCTCCCCAAAGGGCTCCAGCCCACTGTGGGAACCGACACTTCAAGGAGAAGTTTGGATGTATGGCCCAGGCTGGAAGTGGGGCACTTGGTGCTTAATGAATGTTTCTATTTTCTGAGAGACAACCACAGACTGGAAGGTTTGAGCTGGAACCTCAGTGTTTGAAAGCGCTTCAATGGGAGGCCTCAGCCAGTCTCGTGACAAAACAGAAGCCAGTTGTGAGATCTGGAAACATTCCCAAATTTCCCAGACTGACTTTGAGATCAGTTTGATGTGAGACTTCAACATCGAGCCTCCATGAATCATCAGTTTGTGCCACCCGTTCGATTTTGTTAAAAAAAAAAAAAAAAAAAAAAAAAAAAAAAAAAAAAAAAAGTATATATATATAAACTTAAAAAATATAAAATAAAATTTTTAAAAATTGCAAAATTTGAAACTCTTGAAAACAAACCATGGTCTTTGTTATTTCTAAATTAACTATTTTTTAAAATATTTTTTTCCTGGTGAATTAAAAAAAAAAATAAATCAAACTGAAAATCTGAAAGGTTAAATTATTTTTGAAATTTTACATGCTAAATCTACTCGCATACTGTCCAGCTCCAAACTTGTACATGCACAACATGGTAACATGTTCAAAAGATCATTTCCATGTGTAATTTAGGAATGGTCCATTCTGTGGACTAGGTTTTTAAGTTAAAGGTGTTTTGTTTTGTTTTGTTCTGCTATATTTTAGTAAGAAACATGCAATTGAAGAAATCTGCCTGGATTATAAAATTTAGCCCATAATCATAAGTAAGCTTGCATAGTGCAGGTGGCTTGCAGATCAATCAATGCAGCACAGTTTTAAAATGCTTCCCCTGGAAAGACAAGGAGAATTACAAGGCATCACTAGTGTCCTGGATCAGTTTGATTAAAAGCATAAAATGTTCCTTAGACAGTGAGCACCAATAATAAAACCTTAAGTGGCTCCCTATCTGCCACCATGGCCTGGGACACAGATCCTTCTGGCCTCACATTTACTGGTGAGCCTTACCTTGGGCATGTGAAGTGGACTAAACCATCTGAGATTAGATATATTTTGGAGTGCCGCTAGGAACAGCCTGTCAGGTGTACTGGCACTAATTCACCAACTTCACACAATTTTTCATCACTGATTGCAGAAGCGTTAAATAGGACACATCAGAAGCTAGATCCTCAATCTGTATAAATCAACTTTGTTCAGCAGATTTATACCAATTAAGCACACACTGAGTTTTGGACTGTGTGCTACACAATATTCACATTAATTCAGAAAACTTACTGTATTTTTAACAAATTTTTTTTTTCCAACAACCAAAATGGGATCAAGCTCTGAGTTTCAACATGAAAAGAAAAAAAAATATTCTGCATGCCTCAGCTTTTAGAACATCTCGTCTTCATTGTCACTGATGGGCAGTGAGTGACTGCAGCTGATGGTATCTGCTAGCCAGAGGATACGAATGTGCTAATCTTGTTTCCAATACAAACAACAGTTGGGGCAAGTTTTTGCAATGTAAATGGGTTGTTGGGTGCATTTTATGACACAGCTTGTGCCTTCACAAGCACAGGTCATTGTTTGCTTTTCTTTAAAATGAAGTCAAAGTATTTCACAGCCGTGTTTGGCACCAAAATGAATTAGGCCCCTTTGTGTAGGTGTAGGTGCAAGCGGGCACGTAGGCATTCGTGCCCAGTTTTTAGAGGCACTTCAGTTTTCAAGAATTTCGAAGGCATCAGCTGCATGTAAGGACTTACAGGGTTTTGTTAACACGTGAAAGAATTAAATATCGAGAAAATCTTACTCTTCAGTTTTTTATATGCGCACTAACATTATATTTTAAGGCTTTTTTTTTGTGCAAGGAAAAAAGGGCATTTACCTGGTTGGTTACTGTTAGCTTGAAAACTGAGATTTTTTTGTTCAGATGAATTTGAAACTGTCGAGCTGCCCCAAACAACCCCAATAGTCAGAAAAATTGGATTTGAGTCTTTCTGTTTGTTTGTTTATCCATAGTAATTTTAAAAGACATTTTTAAAACTGCCATTAACTGCAGTGAACTTCACATTTCCAGTCACTGAGCTCACTTGGAGATGAAAGGCTCTTCCTGGCCGTTACTCAGCACTTTCCCTTCACGCTGCCCTGTCCCACCACGGAGGTTATTAACTTTTTACAAGCGCTGCTCACATCCTCCCTTTGATGGATGGTGCTAAGTTTGTATTTAGATTACAGGGTTTCCCAGCAAGGCTGTTTTGTTATTGAGGGGGAGAGAATTTTAACACAAGATGATTTCTCATATCAACCATTCGATTTTCCCCATAAAAATTTACGCTGGGGAATCTGCTTCAAGGATTTTTGTACCATAACACTCTGAGGCCTTAATAGAAGGTCATGGGTGCCCCAAGCACAGGTTTTGGACTACTCCACCTCTTCCTTTCGTGTCCGACTGCGAGGTGCAAGGAGGCTTTTCCCTACAGTTTTCAGTGCTTTTGTCTCCCAGCTCCTGCCGGGATCACTCACCTAGAGTGATCCACAGGAGGACCAGGAGAATACGGAGAGGAAGGGGGCAGAGGGAGGGGAAAGAAAAAAAAAAAAAAAAAAAAAAAAAAAAAAAAAAAAAAAAAAAAAAAAAAAAAAGTGGAAAGGGAGGCTGGAGGGGAAGAAATTTCCCTGCCACCTCATTACTCTCTGCTCGCTGTGAACTCCCAATTGCGGCCAGCCTGGCTCCCGCCCTTCTGTCCCCTCTGGCAACGGCACCTTAATTTCTCACAACCTTCTTCCCAGCTGGAAATGTAAATCAAGACACAGTCAGGATTTAAAGAAACAAAACTAAACAAAAATAACAACAACAAAAAGCCGAACTCACTTAAGAATGCCCCATTCTCTTTCATGGATTAAGTTGAAACAAAGGTTGTTGGTCTTCACCATCTCTAACTTCTGTGATTTCTAGCTGAATTTTCATGACTCACAAACTTACTTTTCTGGCAGAAGAACTTACTGGCTTAATTTTCTTCTCCTCAGTGGAAAAAAGCTGACACCAGATGTTTCTTTAGAGCCTTCCCTGTCCTGAGTGAGTAAACACCAGAGACAAACAGGCTCTTCTGTCATCTTGCTCCTCTCCAGAACACCGAAAGTTTTATCTATAAAAAAAAAAACCCAAAAGCGTTTAAACTGCTATCCACTGCATTTCCAGATAAAGTTACCTAAGCCTTCAGTCTTAAAATTAAATAACAGTGTTTATTCACGAATAATGTGATGGTTTATGAGCACCGTGGTGTGACGCATGGATACAATAAAGCTCTTGTGCTGCCCGAGCCCTCAGCACCGTGCCTCCTGGCCCAGGAAAGCAGCAGCCTTTTCTAACAGCCACCCGACAGTATTTTTAAATCTCCTCTCCTAAAATAACATGTCAGTGTTTGCCTATCTGAACTTACAGGAAGGCCGAATGAAAATTTGTGGGCATACCACTGTAAATGGGTTTTGTCACAGTTCTTATGATGTCATGAGGCTATTTATTGTACTATTCTGAGAAAGCGAGTGAGAATGGCACTTCTCCCTGCAATCCCCTCACCTCTGGAGGGATTTTTCAACTCTGTAACACCTCTGAATGTGGGGAGTTGAAATCATGCACAGCAAAATACCCCTCCTGAGGTGAAGGTGAATGTGTTGGATCCACTCTGCCAGTCAAGCTTGACATTTTGCTTACAAACATATCCCAAAGTGAACCATAAAAAACCCACCACAGACAATTTTCATTCCTTCCCTGTCAGTAATGCTGCTACACTTGTTTAGCAGCTGAGCATGGAACTGTGGCACTGGTTGGTATTTCATCTTACGTGGTAAAAATCTACTTACTTTCCATCAGGGTATTTGAGAGGGAAGACTAAACAAGCTCTTAGGTCCCAAGATGTTTTTGTAGTGAGACTACTACATTTGCAGGCTACGGGTCTTTTAAACTTTTTTTCACTTGCACACATAAAATATTAGATCACTGCATGGCTAGCTAATATTGTTGCAATGTCACCTTTTGTGAAGAAAAATGTCAGTTCCTTCCACCTTGGTCTTTGCTTAACAAGTAATTCAGAGAACAAATCTTGGGTGTAGGATTTTTCTCATTTTACCATAATTGTTTTAAATTAGGTCTCACTTTATGTTTCAGAGTTATGTACCTTCTGGGAGCTACTCATCCACTCAAAACCAGATGCCTAGTATTACAGAGACACTGAAACACAGGTAGGCTCCTTTCCGGTAGGATGCTGGGATGCCCTAGGGCAAGACCTAATGCTGTAAGTGTTTTTCATTATAGACCATAAAACACATTTATGCGTATGTGCATTTTGCAGAAGGAATTACACTCAGTCGTTTGCATCACAATTTCCAGAGCAGTGTCTCAACCACAACCCCAGGGGTTTTGGTTGAAGGACAGGGCTGGGTGGCATGTGTTTGTAGGTGGTGGGGAGGGATTTCAGGGTGCAGAGCCCTCTGATATAGGTCTGGGGGGTGTATGGGAGGGAGGATGGTGACTGGGAAGCAGCCCCTGGAGCAAACTCTCCTAGAACTGTAGCTGGGTTTTGTCTTAAGGGAAATTGGTTGCTTCATGTTGGGAAAGATCCTGAGACAGAATTAATGCACAAGCACTACAGATGATGGGAGAGTGAAGCTGGGACAAGGGCAGCTAAAATAACTAGGAAGTCTCTTTGGATGCTGCTGTTTCAGTAGTGCATTAAATCTGATTTCTCTTTTTGTCCCCAGCAGCCTGTGCAATGCAGTCCATCCTGTGGAACCCAGGTGTGTCTGATAGCTAGTGTGTGCATCAATAAGTTGCAGAATTAAGGGACAGGAGTGGGGAGAAGAAAAGGACACCTTCCTTTTCACCAGACACTTCCTTTGCACCAGATAACTGCAAAAAATTAAGATAGAACATGATAGTTTTCAGGCTGCGGCAGAGCTTGTTATTTTGTGTCAGGGTACAAAAACTGTTCCTGGTATTGTTTAAGTTTTCTTCTGAACTTAAAGAATCTCCCTGCTTCCTTCAGTAACACAAGCCCTCCAGATGGATCAGGGTGATAAGTGGTGAGAAATTGTTTTGCAATTTAGCCACATATGGAAAACATATTTTGAAAAATCTATTCATTTGTCTTCTTAAAGGTGAATGAAGATATTTTCTAGTCTGAGGCATATTTGTAAGTCTTAAATCCAATTTCCCAGTATAGTTCAATATCTTGGTTCTATCTGGGTTAAAGTTAAGAATATATTTTTTGCAGTCCCCCAAAAATAAGCTATATCCCTGCTTGTTTCACATTTGTACACCATCAGTTCCTAGCAAATGTGGTAAGAAGATGAATTTTGTTGACCTCTTCCAGTGAGGACTTTATAAAAGTCACGGGATGAACAGTGAATACTAGTTCCTGTCCACTTAGACAGGATAAGCCACATCTGTGATCCAACTTACACATCCTGATCACCATATAGTAGCAGCTGGCAATGAATCACCTATTTCTCTTTACTGCTGAGGAAACCAGAGGGTGATAGGCTGGAAATCTCCACAGTAAGAAATTATCTTTATCCTTTTGAAGGATAACATCATTTCAGTGGATGATCTGGATGTGTCCTACAGGTCTGTTTGTGGAGTTAATATCAATAGAGAACCACTAAACACTGGCTTAAGTTTGGATAGAGATGCAAATTCTTTACGGATTAGTTTCCTAAAATGAATATTTTGAAAGAGCACACTATTCTAATCCAATGTCATGAAAATACAAAGTGTGGCAGCCTAGTCCATGGGCAAAATGAATAATCACACTCTAAGGCAGATGAAGATGAAGATATTTAAAGGTACAATCCAACAACCTGCATTTCTAATAGGAAGACCCTTCATACAAGAGTGCAAAGATGTACTGACAACTCAGACAAATGAATATCAAGATGTCAGAGATTTTCATCAGTCTCCTTGTACTTCTGTATAGCTTGCCACCATATTTGTTATCAATTTAATTGCCTAAAGTGTATTAGGAAATGATATATTGATATGAGTACCCTCAACCTCATACCCCATACTACCCAGAAAGCAGTCCTTCTTTTCACTACTCTGCATTACTCCATTTTAAGTCCCATCTGAAAGATGTCACCTCCAAGACTGGTGTTCTCCCTGGCCCCATACAGAACCAGTTTGGAGGAGAGGCTTTTGTTCTACCAATGGAGTCACCAGTTATAAAGCGCTAAGAAATGCAAGCCACTTTCTCCAGTATCCAACAAAATGCCCATTCAGTGAGTGATCTCACAACCTTCTGCTGCTCTACTGAGCCACTGCATAATCACCCAAAAATGTTTTAGGAAGTAAGGTTAGTTTCTTTACCAACCCAAACTCTCTGGCTATGCAGCATCTTTTCCAGGGAGGAGTTTCAAACCAGCTGAGCAATGCTGATGCTCTCTCACTTGTGGAGTCATTGCCCAGGTGTAATGGCCCTGGAAGCTCACCCTGTTGCTCTGTTCTTTGTGACTTCAGGAGATGCTCATTCTTAGAAAGCGTGGAGAAGGAGTCATCTTGTTGAAGGCTGAACAGACATTTTGAGTGCTGTTGGCTGCCTACACCAGCACACAGTACAGTGCTGTGCAAATTAGTGCATGCACATGAAATATGGCCACAGGCCTTGCATAATCAAGGAGTGGGAAAATCTGTCCCAACCCAAAATGGGTTGTGGTATCCTTATTCTATAGATACAGACTTTTTGACCTGAGGGTAGCCTGAGACATTTTGTGATGTCTTCTGCAGTGAAACAAAAGATAGTTGATGTGTTTCTCAGGAAATTAATATGCTGAAGAGCATTTAGGATAAAATTAACTGGTCTTCAGAATTAGCAGTCCCAATATTGGTAGTTCCTAGAACATATTTAGTTCAAATATGCAAATTTAGAGACTATAAACCAACTCAATGATATTTATATATTTTTCTTGTGAGTTTGATAAAGTCTCTGTGTTTCTTGCCACATCTTGCCTCTCAGTTATTCTTATTTTTCCAGATGGAGCTGACACCCTAGCTAGTTGGAGTCCTACAGATTCCTGCCATGAGGACACTGCATTACAGGACTTTGAACTGCAAGGTTTTGGATCTTGAGGGTTATTAGAAGTACGGTCCACACATGCAATACTTTCCCTCAAGATGTCTAAGATTACATTAATTAATCAAGCATCCAGGATAGGAAGCATTAATCATTTGTCTCTGCACGTTGCTGGGATTATTCCAAAACCTTCTTCCTTTTCTCTGTCAATATAAATAAAATAAAGAGTGAAGAGGAAAGTTTAACATATGGTCAGAGACAGAGAACATGTCCTTTTCTCCAGGAACATACATCAAAGATTTGCAGATAGGATGGATTCATTAGCAATGCTCTTAGGCCAATGTAGAGTCAAGGATGTGAGTCAGTCACAAGAAATGTGACTTTAAACTTCCACAAATTATTTTTAAAGATGACACTATAAATTTATATTTTCCTTGTTCCACTCCCCCATTCAAGATTCTGCTATAAAACATTCCCTTTTTAGCAATTCCATTTGTTCTTATCTCTAAGACACTAGGAATAGCTTTGTATGTGAAAACCTGCAAATCTCCATTCTTGAGCACAGTCCAGGAATCAAATCTAAAAAAGCCATATTCTAAACCAAGCTGGAATCAGGAGTCCCATCAGATCAGTCTTCTGATGGCTCATGGTCCTGGCGCTGGTGGTGTGAGGGAATTGATAACATTACCTTGTCCTTGAGGTGAATCTCCTGTTCGTGCCAGGCACAGATGAAGTTTTCTGGAAAAAACACAGCAAGCTAAGATTGGCAGTTTCTAGGAAGATGAAGCTGAATTCCAATCACATGCAACATTTTTCAATCTGAAACTAATAGAGACATACTGTGTTCTCAGATAGGTGAGAGAAGGAAGTTTTAGGAAGCCAGTGGAGTTGCTCCAGACTCTAGAGGCTGGAGTTATAGAGGTACTTGATTTCCAGGAAAGTGGTGAAAGTCACTAATTCCAGTCCTCTTTTTTTCTTCTCAATTTCCTACTAAATCTTAGTATACTCTTTCAAAATATAAGTAGTAATTCAGATTTTCCATGCTTTAGGGTGTTTACAATACCATGACAAAGATTCTAAGCTATCTGAACTCTTAAATCTGAATAACAACATCTGTGTGAGTTTTCTTTCTGTTGTACTGTTCTGAAGAGCTAAACTATATTGAAAATATCTTGGTCTCTGGAACTGCATGGTCAAAAGTAATCATAAACCAGAAAGATCAGATGAGCCCACAGTGGAAACACGCAGTGCTCATGAGCTGTGGTATGCCAATTCTGTAGCTTTCTCATAGTAAATAAAATTTCATATCAAGCTTCTTTCCCAGGAATGCCCAGAGTGAAGAATTATAGAAATAAGCTGGGGACAAAAGAATCATTCCTGATCTCTGTGGGACTACAAGGAATCAGAAAACAAATTATTAACTAATTAGGCAAAGGGCTTTGAAGGAACAGAGTCAAAAAAAGATCAAAAAACTGCATCATATCCAAAGCTAAAATAGTTTTCCTCTTTCTACTTTTTAAGTTAAGACACTTGGATTTATTTTTGTAAATTATGCTCAATGGCCTTGAATGATAAAATGATGTGAAAAAACACTGAGATTTTTACCCTCCTATGGAATTTCTGCACACTTGTGCAAGAAAGATTGTACTTCCTCATGTGTAGCATGATCATTGGCCCACTCTCTTGGTTTCAGTTTTCCCCTGAGGCATTCAGTCCCTATGACAAAAGGGTGATTCCATTAGTCAAGAACAAAATCCACACTGAAGAGACAGCATGACCGGGTGCACAGATGGTAGTTAATGTATGCATCATTTCCTTATTGCTTCACAATAATATCATGTAGCTCATTACCTATCTTTTCCACAAGAAAAACTGAATTAAAAAATAGAAAATAAATACATGGCTTTAAATGGAGCTGCTATTTTTTATATTACCTACAAGTTAAAAGCCAGATCACATTGGCAACAATATTGATTTTTCTTAATTTGATTCATAAATCTACAGGAGAAGGGAAGTGTTTCTCACCTCCCATAAAAAATTTTGAGCACTCGAAATGAAATACAAATCTTCATTTAAATCTTTTGTGCTTAGTGAAGTCTTTTCAGTATGGCACAGAGATGGAGAGGACATTTTAGTTAGCATTGGTTTGTAACAAAAAAATTAGCCATTTTTTTTGGTAAGTAATTTTGGGAAGAACTCCATCTTTGCAAAAATCTCTGTCCCGCCTCATTCTGTTTTATAGTGTTTTCTTTCTATGCAACTCCTGGCAGAAGTCATCTTGTTAATTCTCAGTGACAAGAATTAGCCAGATAATAGCTTTTATGGAACTGTTAAAACATTTGACTCTATCAATTGGCCAAGAATATGTTTACACTTAACCAAATGGTCTACTTAGAAAGTTACCAATGCACTGAAATAACTTTTGCAAGACAGCCACTTTCTTTTGCCTCAGTTTCAGGAAGCTTCACAGAAAGGCAGTGCCTACACAGCATCACATCAATGGATGGAGGTGCTTTAAGGGAGAAAAGAGGCAGAATTGAGGTACGTACATCTAAAACCACAGTCTACAAAACCTTGTCTACCCCTGCAAGGGAAAAAAAGGGATACTAATTTCTTTTCCTCTCTATAGTTCACTAGGTGCTTCCAGTGTTTAAGAGCATGGTCTGCTGCCATCCCTTCAGAGCTGAACTGAACAATTTTTCACCTGTCACATCCGCAGCTCTGTGGGACTTGCACACTGGTGAGTCCTCCACCCATGTGCCCAGGGGTCCAGTCTAGTAAGTGTCTTCTGGAAAAGCTGGATTTGTGTTTACAGCACTGGTTTCTGCATGAAGCACAGCAGGCCCGCTGATGAAGTCCTGTATCTGCAGAGGAAGAGCTGTTGTTGTTTTTATATAACAATTTAGAGGTTTAAAGCATTTACCCAGGAAGCCAAAGCTCGAGGCTTTCACAGTCCCTCATCCAGAGGCAGTTCCAACTCAGATCTTCGGGAAGAAACAACCTCTTCTCATTCTATCAAAACTACTGTGACTGAGAAAGCCACAGTCAAAGGGGCAAGAAGGGAGTAAGGCTCAAATAGGTGATGTTGTCCTTGTGCCTAAGAAGAAGAGGCTTCAGTCACCTTCCTGTTCTGAATACTGAAGATCTCACAGAATTTTAATGTTTTTAAATTTGAGCCTCTGTGAAGGAGGTTTCCCCCAGCATCTAACTACTGTCATTTTAACATGTCAGCTAATCATCAACACTATTCATTTTAGACAGAAGACTCAAGGTAAGTATTTCTCAGTTTGCAGGATATTTGCTAGAATTTGAGTTAGCAAATCAAAAAGAAACTCTTGGAAATAATTAATTTTATCATGAGCTCTAGGAAGAAAAGAAGAAAAATAAGAGAATCAGGCAACTTTACATTCTTGTTTTAAACTCAGATATCTACCAATTCTTATTTGTTAAAAATTTATTGAAGCAAGGGGTATACATGAACATCCCAAAGAGTGAAGTGACTAAATTCCACCTTTTCATATGAAAGAGAGAAATGAATTCCTTTATGAATGAAAGAAAGTATGTATCCACTAATTGTTTTTCATCATAAGAGCCTCAGTTGATAGCTTTAAAATGACTTATTGTACTTGCAAACATATTTCCTCCCATTTCAGAAGAGACTGTTATTATATTTAAATTTGGCCTGTTAATTTAAAGTACTTCTAGGGTGGTTTTTAAAGTAAATTTAATATACTTTTCATCTTGCATGTAGAGTTGAAAGACTGTTTCAACCTGCCCATTTCCCTAATAGACTGAGAAAGACATGAAAACGTCAGTATCAGTCATAAAGTTAAGGAAACAGTGACAGGCAGTAGTGAAGATTCCATAAAAATCAGTTTTCTGATCTATTTCTCTTTTTAATCAATTGAAAAGTTATGTAACAGCCTAATCAGATGTTAGAAATTATGCACCTAAGTGTATCTCTATAAGCATTTTCAAGAGAAGATAACATTTTTGGCAGCTCAGCTGATTTTGAATGTTCGATTCATGTTGATTCCTTTGCAAATATTTTCAATTTTCTACCCATCTATTTCAGTTAAATACCTAACTTAGCTAGAGAAAATAAAAGTACCATATTCTATGAAATATCATTCTGTAGCCAGAAGCAGTTTCTAACAAAAAGGTGTATTTACCTCACAGAGAAATGGGTTTGTGCTAGTGACCTACATACCAAAAAGAGTGACTCTAAAATCCCAAAGGACCCCACAGCATGTGGGTTTCTTTTGAAGGAGGAAGTTCATTAATAACTCCTCCATATTATATAAATACATATATATGTGTAGATTTAATTATCTATTAGTCAAACCTCAAATCAAGTACTACAGTTCTTAGTCCTATGATACTCATCTTGGAAAACTATTTTTTAAATAAATACTTAGAAAGTTAATAATCTGGATTTTCATTTCTGAAGTGTAATTTATACATGGAAATTACAGGTAATTTGTGGAACAAATTGAAATACTCAGAAACTGAGTAATGTCATAGCAGATCCAATTACGAAATAAACTTTTCCTTGAAGCTAGAAGATTTTTAACTATGCATTTGATAAAAACTTAAATCATACTCTCCAGAGAGAAAAGCAGAGGGAAAAGAAGCATATGGAGGTCAGTCTGGGTGTGACATCCATTACCGCATCGGTCTAAGCCCCATTAGTCATTTCAACATATATTTTTTTACTTAGAGCATATGGACACTTTGAGAACTTAGGTTCATTGTGGGAAAGGAAAGGGAACAGGTAAAAGAAGTGAGGGAAAAGGGACAGGGGAGGGGAAGGC
>JAAWXA010000015.1:16247075-16520057 GCA_038090715.1 Florisuga fusca | reverse complement strand
GGAAAGGGAAAGGGAAAGGGAAAGGGAAAGGGAAAGGGAAAGGGAAAGGGAAAGGGGAAGGAAGACATTGCAGAAATACACATCGTTTCTGGAAAGATGGTAAGTTTCTGGAAACTGACCACAAAAACAATCTAATACAATGCTTTTTGTTTTAATCTTCCCTGTCCTGAATTTGCTCCACCCCTCGGTAGTTCTTTAATATTAATCAGCAACAAGAACTTTTTGTAGTGTACCACCACCTTTTTCCTACACCTTTGTGCAATATCAAGAAACAATAATATTCATAATAATAATCATAGATGAAAAGGAGTTAACTGCTGCCAGCAAGTGACTCTTCCAGATCAGCTGCACTGCTTATGTTTGAGGGGGTCTGAGTGATCTCTGGTTTTCATGAAAGCAATTAAGCAACTTCTGTAGAAATGAAACTTGGAAACAACTAAAGGCACTGCCTAAGGCAACTGGGTCAATGTCCCAAAGCTGGAGCAAAGTGTGCACTGTGTAGTAACTGTGCTTTCCTACAGTAAAGCAGTAAAGTATGGGTTTGGGGGGATCACAGAGCCACGAGACGCAGCTGCAGGGAGTACTCTAGCAAAAATGATAGACAAAGATTTACTTCTGCCTTCTCTGAAGTAATATTTTGGGAATTTCTGAGCAAGGAAGTACTGACACTTCTTAGTATGCCCTGGGGAAACAGGTTCTTGTGCCCACTGACTGGAAGTAAATTAGATGACAGAAAAGATAAAGCCTTGTTCATGATACCAAAGGTTCCCTCCTAAAGAGGAAAAAACAAAATGAGTCCTAAAAGGGCCTTGAATATTAGTCAGATGTCCATGACACAAGGGGATTAAAGGCTCTGAGGGTGCTGTAAGAGCTAATTGTTTAATTTGTCAGTGCTTTGAGATCTGGCTGTAATTCTCAGAGGAAAGTGCAGAAGGCTTGTTCTGTATATATTTGCAGCTCCCTACATAAAGACCAGAGTGCCAGGGCTTGGATTTCACACATTAATTCACAGGGACCTTCAAGCCAGACACGTCTCTGAAGGCATGAAGGAAAAGAGTTATTTGCTGTTTTTCAAATCTATCTGATCAGGTGGATCTCTACCATAGGAGCAACCTTACAGCAAAAGAACAGTTACTTCTTTAGAAAGCAGCAACAAGCACAGCTTAAAGAAACTCGATTAGAAAAGAGGTAATGTCTGTCTGCGATCACCAACTGAACTAAATCTGTGCTGATTTGTGTTCTGTTTCCCACAGTGGAAGAGTGGGAAAGTGATCTTCCCTTGCTCTTGGGATAGAAATGGTATTGGATGAATCAGCCTCTTACAAGAGCTTTTTGGACAGAATGCAGGAAAATCTTCATATGATCTGAGTTTTGTTAACTCACAAGTGTTATTGTTTTACGTTGTTGGCAAACATAGAATCATTAATAACAGGGTCTGCCAAATGCTACTACTTTATGGGACTTACGACAGTTAAATCTATGCGTCAATAGCTTACCGCCTCACACTTGTCAGCAGGACCCATCCTGTCTGGCAGCAGGGACCTTGCCCATGGGTTCAGGGCTTCCCCACCAGCCAAGCCAGGCCTAGGGTTCTCAGCACTTCATAGTATTGACTCTTATATTTCTGTCCTTTCCAGCAAAATCCTGGGGTATTGAAAAGAGCCAATAAACAAAATAAAAGCCTCCAAGAAAAAAGCCTCGTATTTGCTGAAAATGCTGAGCAACATCTGCATCAACTTTGTTGATGTGCCCCTGAAATTTCCTTCATGCCCTGCTGTGCAAATGCCAAAAGACAATGGCTTTATTTCTCTAAATATTAGGGAATATTTTCTTTGGCTTTGCTCCATACGCATCATCATTCCTGAAGTCCCAGCTCATCCTCAGGCTTCAGAGCACGGTTAGACAAAGACATGCCTGGAGAGCATTTTACTTACCTACACTTTTGAGATGTGAGTTTGTACCAGATCCTAAGAATCAGATTAATTTAGAGAGGTGTTTTTGTTTTCCCTGTGAACACTGTGTGTAACTGCTTACCAATCATTACCTTCTGCAAGCATCTTTATTCTCACCTGCTGGGGCTGTACAAGAGGGTCATGTGAAATTGTTTTACCCAGGCTGTAGGCAAGCTTTGGAGTTGTGAGACAGTGTCTTGAATTTCAGCCTTTGAAATGAAATCCCAGCATCTGGCAGGGCTGAGAGCTGCTGGGCTCAGTAAGCTGTGATCCTCCCCAGCATCAGACCCTCCTCTCCACAGACTCCAGTTATGGGCAGCAGAATTGTTCCAGTGCTTGACCAGGAAAAAACAACCTGTTGCCATGCTGCTTCTGCCATGCAAGCTGCTGCTGTCATAAGTCTTATTTTAACTTTGTCATTCTTGGCTATCAGCAAAAGAACAAGAGTGCAGCACTTGGAACAAAATAAACGTTGTGACTGCAAGTTCTGGGCAGAGCTGCTCCAGTACGCTTAAAAAATATAAGAAATACCATAGCCAGTCAAAATCAAAGGCCTGTCTAGCCAAGTATCCTGTCTCTCTGACAGTGATTATTAGCAGATACTGAAAGAAGGTATGAGAATTAAGTCATATAGAGTTCTTTTACGGCTTCCCAGCCTCCAAAAATCAACAGCTTAGAGATTTCCTGTGACTGAAATTACATCCAGAGCACAGTATCAAATAGACAACAAAGCACCCATCCTCCATTAGTGTGTCAGCCCCTCTTGGAATTTATTTATTTAATTCACTTGGCCACAGTGTAACTACAGGCCACACAGAAAAAGTTTTCCTTTTTTCCTATTTTAAAATGCACTAGACCATTTTATTGGGTTCCCCCTAAGATTTTATGTTTTAAGAGACCATAAATGATCAGTCCTTTTTTTTTCCCCTGCACCACTCTGGTTTTACAGAACTATGCTAGATTCTCTCTCCATTATAAATTTTCCAAACTGAGAAACCCTAATATTTAATGAGTAAAACAGAGGGAGACATTAAAGTAGAAAAGAGATTTGTGGTAGGACTAGTTGTGGAGGAAGAAGACGGTTCTGGAGGCAGGTCTTTCTCCAGGCATCTTCTCACCCACTCGGTAGACATATGATGATGAAAATAAGATGCTGTGGCCTGGCAGCAAGTGAGCATTCAGCTCTGGTGCTGGAGGAAGAAATGCCAAGAACCACCCCTCCTCTGAGGCTCTGACGTTCAGCTATAGGCAGAGAAGGAAGGGAGAAGGCATTGCCCTCTCTGATGCATACAACTGCCTGCATTGAAGGTCTGAAAGAAGTTGGGCAGCTGGGTGACTGAGGACAGGGGAGAATTATCTGGGTGATTTTACTGGAAAGTCTTAAAACCCACATGACAAGGAAGGTGAAGTTGATGGTGCTTTTTATGAGCAAAGAGGACAATTATCTTAAACACAGTACTTGGTGTCAGCGGGGGCACTTGAACATCTGGTTTGGAAAGGAATTAGATCATATCCTGTAAGCAAATTTGGAGAAGTGATTGGGTAAACTTTTTTGATGAAGAAATAAAGTTAATGGGGATAAAGATTCACTTTGATCTGTTTGTAAGGCATAGAGAAGATGGAAGATGAGTCAGGTCATGGAAGTTCTGACAAGAGAGAGTTCACAATCCATAAAAAGTAAAGAGAAATAAGATCAGGTAGAAAATACCTGGTTTCAAGAAGGAAGTCCAGTAAACTCTGTGAGTCCATGGAGGAGAGTTCACGGGGCAGCAACCAGAGCAAAAGGAGATGGGGAAAAGTGCAAGGCAGAAATTTCCTGCCTGCAAGCTGGCAGTTGCTCCCTGGGACAATAGTAATAATATGAGCACAAATTGTCCCAGAGCAGAGAAAGAGTAGGAAAGCCAACAAGAGTTCAGCTTCACTGACATTTAGCTTTACTGACCTTAGCAGATTTAATAGTGCTAGAGATAAAATTAGGCCTTTATAGGAAAATGTCTTTCCTTCTTGCTTTCAGCTCCGATCTGGTTCTGAGATGTAAACTCATAAACTTGCAGCTTCAGCTTCAGTCTCCTTCATGAAGAACAGTTTTAAAATATAGGAATTCAAAGTCATTAAACCCAAGTGTGTGTGTAGGAGATAAAAACCAGCAAGAAGCACATTCCCACAGATAAAAGCCTCTGCAGATTCATAAAATATTATAATGACTTTGCAGAAAAGGAAGGTGTAAAAGGACCAGCTATCCAAATGTAATTGCTTAAATCTGTATGTGCAAGATGGAGAGATGGCTCTTTCCCACCACATAGATAGGGCAGGCCGTGAGAGTAATGATATTAGATTTACATGTGTACATGAAAGACCCAAGGAAAACGGTGAGCCCTGGCCTACTGAGGCAGCCGCCCTGGTGTCCCTTCCCTGAGCTTTCAGAGCTGCCTCCAGAACAGAGAGGCAGGGCATAATGCCCAGGTCCTCTGGCCAGGAACAGCCTGTTCACGGTGTCACACTAAAGTCCCCACCTGCAAGTCAATCTATTGCTGATAAATAACTTCACAGTCTGTTGTGGAAATTGCTCCCTCAGTCACAGATTTCAAACAAAAACCAACATCAATGTAATGTAGTAGACAGAACACATCTTGTCATTAATTTAGATGTTAGTAATGGAACCACCAAGATCATTGCCAGAAAAATAGATAAACATGATAAGGACATACAGAATTAATAAACTTTGTACTTTGTAGGATCACTCTTTCCATGATTCTTTGTCATATCCTATATTTCTTATGTGGCTTCAACAGCAAGCACCTCCCCATGATAACTTGCATCATTGTTTGTTTTTACATAGAAGATAGTGTCTAAATAGATGCTTGCCCTAACTTCAGTATGTTGCCTGCTAAGGATCAGGTGCTTAATTTGACAAGTAGAAACTGATGATGCCTTAGACTGTAAAAAAGCATTATAAAAAGGAACTTCAGATTTGTGGTCTCTCGCCCAAAGTCCTCTAAGTTTGGGCAGGTTGTTTTGATAGCAGAAGTACAGTGAAGGTGTTTTTTCACTGCTCCCCTGCCCCACTCAGTGCCTGTGAGCTCATCCCCATGAGCAAAACAATCTCCTTTATTCACTGTCATCCTTGAGCTGAAGTTGGAAATGCTTTACCTAAAAGGCCTATTCTGGGCATTTTTGTTCTCAATACTATTATTGCAGGTTCTTTTGCCCACCTCTGCAGGAGAAATTAAGATCTGTAGAGAAAAGTTAAAAGTTTTGAGATACTCTCTGTAAATGAGTGAGGTTTGTAGAATACGTGTATTCCTGGTACATGTAACTTGTGATCTCTATGCCTAATTTTCCAGAAAATGTTTTTTATTTTCTACCTTAAGGTCATGGTGCCTGAGACCATTGGAGGCTGTGAGGTAGTTGGACATTATATTTGCAGAAGTTGTACTCTCTTTCCTTTAACTACCTTTTCTACAATTTTAACAACAAAATATTTGACTCCACCTCACTGCATCAAGGAGAAAGTAGGCAGCCTTGTCTCTTCCCTTGCCGCTGTCCTCTCTTATCTACAGCTACTCAACAAACATCTCTTGGTAGAGATATTTGTGGCTTTGCCCTGCTCTGTTTCCTGACAGGGCTGGACAAGCCAAGCAGAGAGAAGAGTAAGAGCTGAGCAGGAGCTGCCTGAGCCAGCATAGATATCACATGAGCTAGTGATCCCTGTCTTTTTTAGAATGACATATCCAGTCAAGATACAGAAAAACTGAATGAAATGATGGAAGAGCAGGATATAAACAATAATATTTATTTCATTTTAAAAATATTTAAAAATTCAATTTTACTTTGTAAAGGAAAGGAATGGAGATACGGAAAGCATGAGATCCCAGACAAAACCACAGAGCACCTACCAAGTCTGTTGGAAGAATTTTATTCAGAACTCGTCAGCTCATGTAAGTGATCTAACTTCAGCCTAAAGCAGCAGTGCCTTCTTGCCTGCTCTGAGTATTTACAAAATGTGGAAAAAGTCTTCCTCTGGCTCTTTTGCTGTTGCCCACCCAGGAAGAGACACCTCAGAGCTTAGGTCTGTTTTAGAGATATCCTGCCCGTGTCCCCTGAGCTGCTTGTGAGACGACTGCTTGTTCCCCTTTCTCTCATCCATTTTTGTTCACTGTCTCACCACCAAATGTCAGCATTTCCTTCAGTTTCCAGAAGACTTTATTTCTCAGCTAAGAAATATTCCACCAACATAACCATCCAACTCAGGATTAGGTTTTCCTTTATATGACCTGCTCCAGGGCTGAATGGGTGAGCACTATGTAAATACTTGATTTATGGAAGAAATACACATTCTTGATCAGATAAAACAAGACTCATTTTGTGATTTTTTAAACTCAAGGTCTAAATTCACTACCAGCTGAAAACAACTGGGGTCAGCAGAAATGACCCTAATGGATGAGACCCATTGTCAGCCCAGGATTCAGCTATTGCCCCCATCCAGGCATTCTCTCACAGAGAGCAAAGCTGTCATTCCTCCAAGGCTCTCCAGAGACCTTCAAAACAAAATACTGTTTTAGGAAGTTGTCTAAGATAAATTTCATTCCTATTGGGTCCTAAAACAAGTACTCAGCAGAGGGAGACAGAGTAGGAGATCCAAAGTTAATACTGCAGATCTGAAGAGAAGTTTTGTGGCCATTATGTGCTTGCAGGACACACTTGAGCACTGATTCAGATCTGGATGGCTCTGGTGTCCTCAGGCTGTGGAACTGGGGTGGACAGAGTAGGATGCAGATATTCCTCAGGCAGGGGATGTGGTACCCAGGGGATTCATTGCACCACTGAATTGTCCCCCATGGCGGAGTGACAAGCAATTGGCCATGCCATCAGCCTCCAGAAGGCTTTGTTCTCATACTTGGAAAAAAACTGAGCATGAAGTTAAGAAAAATTCCTGATTTAATCTGTTGAGAATTAAGAAACAACAGAGTAGTTTCCTGGACTAACCACATTTGCCTGCTTTGGTTTGGGTTTGGATTTTGTTGTTGTTGTTGGTTTTGGTTTTTTTTTTCCCTTACAGCAAAATGAAAATAACCAGTAAGCATTTTTAATTTGACACGTTCTTCATCTCTTCCAGTTCTCTACTATTAACTATAGAGCAGTTATAAAATAAGAAATTAACTAAGCAGGAGACTGTGCTTTGTAGTTAGAAAAGAGCTGATCACATCAGTTAGGACAAACAGGCCTAGTATACAGCAAAGTACTCACACATTTTTCATGTGCCTAATTTCTTGTGCCCACTTGTTCACAAAGTTGTTTGCTTCTGACTGTAGGCAATGTCTCTCACAAAAGGCAGAATCAAACAAGAAAAAGAAACACTACCTCAAGCTGTTACCAGAACAATTTAAGATTTCCTCATGTTTCTCTCTCAAATATTCTCTCAAATATTCTCCTTGTTTATTACAAAGCTGTCTGGAGGCAAAAAAAACTCTATAGAGACAAACATTTTACAAAGGTTAGATTAAATGGTCAATAAATGAACCAGGGGAAACACAGGGACTGTTTGTGCTCTCAGTCACTGGGTGTAAAACCATTCTGCAGTATTCAACTCTTAAAAATTGGTCAGCAAACTTCACTTTCCACCTTTGTCTGTACTCTTCATCTTTGAGATCCTGATCCAAGGCCATGCAAAAATCACAGTGCAGGAGTGCTGAGACCTGTTGTCTCACTAAGCCAAGGGAGCCTTTGCTTTAAATTGTGGTTTTAGAGGTGGACTTCAGCATAAGGCTCTCTCTGTAGAGTTTCCCTCCTGAACTCTGACAAGCCCATCCTCTTAAGTTCACTCACCTCATTTCGCTGCCAATAATATGATAAGAACAATAAATAGTAAGGCTAAAAGAGGCACCTCGGTTTGCTGAATGCACATTTAATCATTTAAATTAAAAGCTTAACTTGTAGTCACAAATGGCTTAAAGAGTTAGCCAAAGTAATACTTCAAAAATTACTTCTTCCTTAGACCTATGAGGTAATTCATAAGATATTGTCATTTGGGAATGAGAATAAATATTATGGAAGGCAAAAGATGTCAAATCTTGTAGGCAATGGAATAACCTAAAATAATTCCTGTAATTAATTTTGATAGAATGATTTCTAACGTGTCTCTTTAGAGTGATAAACAACCTGATTTCAAAACTGACTGAAAATCCAATATTCAATACATTTATGAGTAACCTCATGGTAAATTGACAGCCAGTTTATTTCAGTCTTGGAGTCTCCCTCTACATAGATGTTTGTGGTAAACTTTTCAGTTCTTTCTTAGGAGGATTGCTGGAAAATTGCCAGTAACAGAAATCTCTGGCAGTTGTGAAGTGCAGCTGTGACTATCTGCTTCAGTTCCTATAAAATTAATTTGCATCATGCAATCTCCAACATGCAAGGAATAAAACACACTCAGGTACTCATTTTAAAAGTGCTATGTTGATCTGGTCCCATCACTGTTTCCCTGCACTATATGCAGCATTTTCATAAATTTTTATTGCCATGACAAATAATGCAAAGCCAGTAATTGTGCTTTTTATCTACTTCAGACTACACATGTCCTTCTTGTCCACATGACAAAAAAGGGAAACAAAGAAAATTATTCTGATATAATTTTTGTAGGGAGTCAAAGCCTGTAAGTCAAAATGGATAATGGGTGTGTATTCTCTCTTCTATTGATACTAATCTGCCCTACTCAGTATACACAAATAAACTATAATATAAGATCCCTTTCTATTTTTAAAAATTATGCATGAAGTGAAATCCTTGGAGCTTGCAAATATTCAAGGGAAAGGAAGAAATAGGAAAAAAAAAATCTTTTGAGAACTTCCAAACCTTCTGCCAACCTTTACCTCATAATACAAGCATGAAAGTTAGCTACAGTAGAAATTGGCTACTGTCACATGTGCATTTACTGTAACAGATTTAAGCATCATTTAAAATGTTTCTTTCATTATTTGACCAGGCTTCTGCTTCTACCAGCACAGAGATTTAGCTAAAATTGCATCATCTTTTGCATCATAATGATACCAGCAAAAACCCTAATTCAAGCACAGACTATATCATAATTAAAGTGTCTTTGCCAACACTGTCAGCTCCCTGTTATCTAGGATAATGGGACGTGCCCCATATGAAGCATCTCCTTTCCTGCCCCCAGCTCTGGGTGGCCTCACATTGCATGGAACCATGGTTATGCTTCTGAAAACTTTTAATTACTGGGTCCCAAACTGGATGTGTGCACCTATGCTGCAACCATGGCCAGCAGCTGTCTGGTCACAGCCCAGCCATGTCCATTTGACACGCACCCAGAAATGGCACTGCACTCAAGCTGGTCATGCTCAAGGCTGCTCACATGTTTTTGCATCCATGATGTGGGTCAGACTAGTCAATTAAAAATTTTAATTGGAACAAGTTGGTTTCTTTTTCTGGGGAACTGGTCTGACTTGCACCTACACGAGGAAGGTGTGCTGAGGAAGCCAGGAAGGTGTGAAGGCAACAGGAAAACATTCTAATTCTTCAATAAGGTCTTTGTTTATTTTGCCTGGATATTTCATTGATCTCATACACCTGTGAGTGTTTGATCCTTCCTCTCTTCATCTGGCATAACTTTGATCTGGTCTATGCTGTTTGCCTTGCCCCTAGACCATGTATAAAGAGCTCAAAAGAGTTTACCATGAACACAAGGTCACCAAACTACAGCTATTGAGAACGGAAGAAGAGGGAAAACTAAATCCTTGGTAGTTTGCTTTGGCTGCCCCTCTTGCTGCTGGTCAATTGGTCTTTCTATCTGTCTCAGCTATCTCTAGCTACAAATACGCAGCAGTTCCTTTTTTCTGTATGACTTTTTTCAGACTTGGTAGATTATCTTAATTCACAACATCTGTTTTACATCTGACAGTGAAGCATTGCTCAAAGGAAGAAGAGGGAAGCCCACTGTTGCAGGATAGTTTGATGAGGTAGCATTTCTGTCAAGACATTCTTTACAAAAAAGATGAATATTTTTTGTTCTAAGGAAATATTTTGATGACCTATGGTATCACAGAGGGAGCTTGGGGAAGCTATTAATACATATTTTTAATAGACAGCAGCTTTCCAGGGTCTGCATCTGTTCAAACTTACAATTTAGTCTATAGAGATGGGCTAACATAGACTACTGTGCACCAACAGAGGTTGGAAGTCTTCAGTGAGATATGTCTACTGTATTTGTTACTCAGTGTCAGGAATAACATATGAACTATGATGTTCAGAGGTACAAAAACTTGAATGACCAGGATGTTACACTACCAGGATGTTAACTAACTCCCTTTCTTTCTTACAAATTCACTTCATACTAGAAGTATGAGTTTTAATCAGCAAAGTTCAATCAACAAAGATCTTACATGTGCTAAAACCATGATATAACCCCTCTGAATTGTACAGTCATTAGTTTCTTAATGTAAATGTCTCTGTCAAAAGAGTAAAATTAGGATGGATCTAGGCCCTTGTCATACTCTGCAAAACTTTCTAAAAGCCAGCAAGCTGAGCAGAAACCTCTTTGATCAAGCCAAAAGAAATAAAAGAAATGTACAGGCAGTTTGCATGTTGTCATAGAAGAAATATTTACATCATCATATTCTTCTCTGGAGTTAGACATTTACTTAAAATGAAGGCTCAGGTCTTCCATTGGTCTAAGGATGTTTCAGCTGTAATTGCCCAGCTGGTTATAAGCTGAAGTTTATCCTGGTCTTAAAGCTGACTTACTGTCTCAGAAATAAAAAGGAAATAGATGCAAGTTCTGACGAAAGTTGGTAGCCATGGTCAAATGGATTGTGTAACTATGAGAAGAGAGATCTTGAGAGATATCTCAGGCCTTGATCAAAAAGAATAATCATTATTACTCTGGTTTATTTTGTTAAGACAGGAAAAATTAACCCAAGAAATATGAAGATGTAATATATTTATTTATTCAGAGATATATGGGGGGATCATCCTTCTAAACCAAACATCTTCTACATTTTAAGTGCATGTCAGTAACTTTTTCTTTTAGTGGAAGGCTCTCATGCACTGAACTTTCAAGTGTGAAACATGATTGGTAAGAAAACATACTTTATCAGTGACACTTGCCATCAATAAGCCAATATATCAATGGTGCCTCAAAAAGGCCTTCCTTTTCCTATCTCTTCTAGGTACAGATACTACGAAGGGTGAAATCCAGAATATCTGCTGTTCTTAGATCAAGTTCTGCACATTCTGTAGTTCTGACTGAATCCTTCTGACTGAGCTGCACCTCCTTTCTGAGAATTTGTGTGAAAGCTGGGAACAAAGCAGACCAAAATATTGTTTAACTTAACCATGGGATTAAACTATGTAGAGAAAAACTCAGCATGCATTCTACAGCCCTTTATGATTGTCCCAACTCTCTCAGACACCCAGTTATATGACCAAAGGGAGCATTATTCCCACAAACAACTTTACAGCCTCTCTTGTAGGACTTCCCTTTTTATGCTACTGCACTTCTTTTGATCTCTGTTGGGTGTAGGCTTTCTCCTGTCTTGCCACTGTCTTTTTGGGTTCTCAGGCACTTTACGAAGGAGCAGGCTAGTTTCAACTATTCTATTTTGTCCCCTTTATAGCTTTTGTCCCCTTTATAGTGTACAGTAACCAGATGGGCCTACAAAATTCATATATCATCACAAAGGAACATGTCCCCTGCCTTTTTAGAGCTAATACATAAGACCTTTTGATACAGAATTCATCTATTTCAGATATCATACTATATTTGTGGTTTTCTCATGCAAGTATGATCAGATGGGACCATAAGCTCATCTTTTATAGGGAACAATCCACCTGTCTTCTCAGAGAGAGGGGCACCCACAGGACACAAAGATGGGTGCTATGTCAATGCACAGTAGACATCGTAGCACTGTAGACAATCACATTTCAGCAGATGATAAAGTGCTATGAAATGAACTTTTTAACTTCATTAAATTAACGTTTCCTTTTCGTTCAAGTTTGAGTCTGTATGTGTTCCACTCAACAATGCCTGAGCTCCCCAACCCACTCCAGAGATAATTAAGATAAATATTGTTACACTTAATTAATAAAGAATGGTATTTAATTTTAAAACTCTTAAATTCAACTACTACATGAAATCAACTAAAAGGACTATTGTAGAGATGGTGGCAGTCAGAACTGAACCTTTCTTATTTATGGGCAAGTTATTTGATATTTAGGTATTTCTTACTATTAAATGGAGGACTGTGATGTGACAGATATTCCCCAAATACATTCTTATTTATTTTTCAAAATTGCAATCAACCTTGGTATCAAAAAATTATAGGGGGGAAACTATATTGCTATCAACCACTGCTGTCAATGAATTATCATTTAACTCTTATTAATTCATTTAAGCATCAGTATTGTTCTCTCTCTACTAAAGAATGCAAACTGCTTTTTATTAACAACACCCCAGATGATATGAAGAAGAATAAAATAAGGCCAATATAATAAATTTATACCAGTTAGAAATTAGTGACAATTTAGTGTTATGACAGCCAGCTCCTAATTAAGTGGAACATACTTGAGTACAGAAATGTCTGCACAGAACACTGTGATACATTTTGGTTGGGTTTTCCTCATGCAATACACTGTATTGCTGTCTCAGAGAGCAATCCCTTCTTCAACGCTCATAATTGCTTTTAGGAATTTGAATTTAAAATTAAAGAAGGCAATTTTATGAAGCACCTTTACCCCAGTTTTCATCTTGTAATTGGTAAATCCTTGTCACAGTTTCTACTACTTTGACCAGCACAGTAGTCATACTAATGGTCTGTAGTTCAAGAAATTTTTAGCCTCGTTTTTTAAAGAAACACAATCTGGATCATTATGCTGTGTGTATGTGGCTTGAAAGGAGTGATTATTATCTGTGTGATCTTTCAAATATGTGTTCCACTTGCAAGGCAGTTCAAGCATGTTGAACAACAGGGGGGAAGATTAAACTGTTCTGAGTCCCTATGGGTTTCAAAATAACTGCTATCTGCATAGGCAGTATCAGTACTGCAGTGGGAGTTCTTCTGCTTGATATAAGAGACTTTACTAAGAAGAACTTTTGTGAATACTCAAGCCCTTCAGACACTAGAAACCAGACAAAAAAGCAATCATAAGACACAAATTCAGAGGATTCCAAGCTTCATTATTTTTACTGATCATGGAACAAGTTCTTGCATTGCCAGTAAAGCACTTGGTTCAAAGCTGTGAGTTTCTCATGCCAAGTCCCACTCTACAGGTTGGAATATGCTGATTTTAAGGAATTTTTCCATTTCTCTGATTTCTCTGATTTTAAACATTCCTGCCAATGCAATTAGTCATGAATCAGTGAAAGTTACCTCTGGAAAAGGGACTCTGGTAGGCCAATCTAGCTGAACTTAATAATGTCACTTTGTATTATTACACTTTTCCAAGAAACCACACAAAGGAAAAACTACAAATTATTCTGCATAATAAAGAAATGTCAGCAAGATTTGACAGTAAATGTCAGACTTCACTCATGAAGGCTGTCGCTACACCTGCAATAGTGAAGGTTTTCAATTTTCAAACAAAACCTATTAGAGATCAAATCCAATCTACAGAAATCTGATTAAGGTTTCTCATTTTGCAACATCAGACTAAATTGCCATCCCAGGGGAATTTCATTTGAATGAGGACTGCAAGATTGAGCTGGACATTCAGTTGCTCAATCTGATTGTATTTGACTTTGTTCCAAGTGTCTCCCCATTCCTGGCTCCTACACACACCTTTTGTATTTTGCCACAAATACTGTCATCAAATTAATCACGTTGCTGTATATAGCTGGGAAAAGATTATCACTATACATTCTATGAAGAGGTGAATGAAGGAAAACTCAGTAGGAAATATGGCTGATCATTTACTTTGAATATTTTTCAGGTCTTTTTATTCAGGATCTTATCAGAGGCAACATCAATCTCAAAGGAAAATAGAGGGATTTCAGCAGGAATTAAGCAGCAAATAATTAAGCATCGATGAAAGCATTCTCTTCTGATAACTGATAACAAAGAGACACTAGCATCCCTTCCAAGGATTTGCCTCTTTGTGTCTATGTATTTTCCCCAAGATAACCCCAATTAGCTGAGTCCAAATTTATTTCTTTTTTGATGAGTACTTGAGATTGGGAAAAGCTCTCAATGGGAGCAGTTTTGCTCAGCAAAACAAAGGTACCTCAATTGCTGTAATCTACCTGCCAGGGAGGACAATGGCCAGAAAAGCTCAGCACCCTGAATGTTATCATATGCTAATAACAGAGTTCAAATGCTTTAGAAACACAGCAATACACTTTGCTTAAATGCTTCTTCTGAGGCTGATTTGTACTGCTACTGGAACACTGGCTTGCCAGTTGCAGGGATGCCAGACCTTGATAAGATCATAGGGTGATTCTGTTGTGTAGGCAAATCCTTTGTAATACATCGCTTGAAGCTGATGCTCACCCCCAGAAAAAACGTGATTGTACTACACCATTTGAGTCCCACCTAAGACCTAAATAGAGTAGCCTCTTGTTCCAGAGGAAATTTCATACCCTGTGCTGTTTAACCTAGTTCTTCTTCCCATGGAGAGTTGTAAATGGGCCCTTTATTCCCCCTACAAACCTTAGAAAACTTTTTCATAAGTTTATCTCTGCCGAAGACACAGGGATCTCATTGTTGTGGCAAACACTGAACAGACCATTCTTGCAATTACACTTCCTCTTCAGGGCACTACACTATCCCTAGAACAGGCACAAGTCACTCAATTTTGTGTATTTCATTTTGTTTGGTTTTTTTGCTTTGCCAGTAGACCGCAAAGTTGCCCTCTCCATGAAGCTGCAGAGATTTGTGGGCAGCAGCTTGGTCCACATCGATTTTATAGTGACACCCATTGTGTTCATATATTTCAAGAGAAACTCTGGGACCACCATTGAGCTGAGATTTGCAGAGTACAGGAAAAGCACTTCCCTGGGCTTGCAAGTTCCCCCTCCAGTGCCAGGAAGCCTGGGAGCCATGATGTTCCTAAGCTAGAGGCTGAGAACCCATATAGTGGTACAAGCCCAAAGCTACATTTTGAGGAAGCCCTGTCAGTACATAAGGCTGCACTGGAGCTGTGCACCTTGACAGTGAGCCAAGTGAGTTGTCAAGAAACCAAATAATTTTCTGATGGCAGCTGATTTCCTGGCAGGAAGGGTTTCCTCAGAACTCTGCATGGGTTTTGCCAGTTTGCCAAACCCCACCCATTTCACAAAACATTTTGATTTCAACAAATCAGTGGTTTCCAAAAAGCCAGGAAAAGAAATAAAAATTTAAAAAGCTATGTTTAAATACAAAGCTTCGAACCAATTCAAATTATTTCACTCAGTTTGCCCAAAGCTATAAATCAGCGCAATTGCTCTGTTTCAAAACAGGAGCCCCCAGTCATGTTTGCCAGTTTGGAACAGTCTTTCATACCAAGTCTTGAGATGGCTGACAGCACTGCATTGTGCAAGTGTCCTGATCAGATGATAGCTGTATTCCTGGATATAGCCTCTCACTCTCTTCTGAAGATCCTCCTCAGCAGTGTTCTTGTTGCCCAGGAGGATGAATGGCTACAGCATCACTCCTGTCACTGAGTTCTTCATTCAAAATAGAAAATTAAGGCTCTGGAGCACGGAATATGTTCACTGCCTCTTTGTGCCTTGCTATCTTAGAGCATAATTTAAACAGGACAGGTGATAAGCAGTGAAGGTATCCGGGTATGTCTGGCAGTCACTAACAATCAGAAGACAAACTGTCCTGCCAGGCACAGGGAGTAATTCATCTGGCTCCTTGCCCAGGCTAGGTCAGTGTCACAGTGACTTCTTTAAGTAACAATAATTCCAATTTAAAGCACCAGTAGAGCCAGTGTAGAGAATTCTTAACCAGCGTTGCACAGAATACATTTTCTAGTGATTCATCCCACTTAGTGAGCTTTTTGAACTTGGTACCCTTGTTAGGTGATTGACCAGAAAGTTTTATGAAGACTAATTGAGAGATACTGGCACTTGACAAGATTCCTGCCATAAATAATCATGCAAACCTCTATCTCCAACAAAATGTAGGCAGTGTGAGCCAGAGGCAGCAGGACTGTAGTGCATGATTTCTGTACGAGTAATATTCTCTAGTCGTGAATGCTTTGCACTTAACTGGAAATGTTTCAGCTGAATCTGGAGGCATGACTGGCTTGGCTTTTCATTCAGAGTAAGTCCTCACTTCCGTTTGGTGTAGATTTTCACCAGGCTCTGCCCTAAGGGTAGGCAATCCTCTCCTCTGTGCCATGCACAGTGGCATCATCCCCATGGCATGCAGGAAGGTACATAGCAGAAAGTAGGTGAAAGCCACTGCATTTCACTTTGAATAATCAGATTGTAGTGTCTGTGCCAATATTGGGAACATATTGCTGCTCTTTTACTCAGGCAACACCATCCCAGCAGCTGATCATTTCTCCCTTCAGCCACCCCAGATCCCATCCCAGGGCACCTCCCTGGTGCTCCTCAGCTACACAGCAGGGCTGGGACCCCAGGAGTTGGCAGGGCTGGTGGATTTGGTGAGCTTGTGAGCTCAGAAAGAGGTATCTGTATTTAAGCAGTGAGTGACACATTGCTGATTAAAGCAATAAGCTGGGATAGGGCATAAAACAAGGGGAAAGCAGTTAGGGGACCACCAGAATATGTGGGAATGAAGATGTGACCAGAGAAGTATTCCTTCAGTATAACTCTGCAGAAATTCAGCAGTCACATCAAAGTTAGGGGACGGGTGGACAGGCCAGTTTTTATAGCAAAATAACAGAGTCTGTAGAACTGTAAACTACCAATGCAGACAAGCCTTTAATGTTTCAAGGAGAAAAACAAAAATTGCAGTCCCTCAAACTGAACCAAAGCCTTGTGTGTCAGATTAGTAAAATGTTTCTGCTGCTGCTTCTGGAAATCTCGCCTTTCCCTTAAATAAGCTTCCTCCATGTAACAGAATTAGACCTGCAATTTCTGTAAAATTCCTAAGCTCTCAGAGTGGGGCTGGCAAAGATTTCTGTTTGTTCAGTATAATTCAACAGAATGCTATAAGAATAACAGGGAAACCTATCGGTGCTACCTTAGCATTAACAAATAGAGTACATCCCAAACAATGACCCTGAAACCACAAAAGATGTTTTTTATGTCTGTTTCTAATAATGTCCAAGTCCCTTGTTTCACATCTTTTTAGTCTTTCACAGTCAGTGGGCTCCTAGATCCTGTCAAGCTCTAGAACTGCAAACAGGCAGGCTTCACTCTGTGCTGCTCAAAATGTGGACCTTTGCAAGAAGAAATGCCACCAGGTAGCGAAGCCATGAAACAGCAGAGGTAATCCATGAGCTGGTTTAAAGACAAACTCCTCGCTGTTTCACCAGCCTACTTTCAACCCCAAAAGAATGTAGGGATGTTTACAGACTTGGCGGCCCAAAAGCCAGCACAGCTACAATTTCAGCTCAGCTGGCAAAACACTCCCACAGAGAGCCGAAGTGGCCAACATACCACTCCTGACAGCCAGTCTGTCCCTTAAAACAGTTTATTAGCTTCATGAGTGCAGCACTTTGAAAATATTACGTGAGCACCAGCAGAAAAAGCATATCTCAGGGGGAAGCCAAAGATGTAAGGAGAAGCTGTGAGGACCAAAGGTTGAGCATGCAGCTGGAGGGGAGCCTGACCTTCTCTAGATGGCCAGGGAGAGTTTCTTGAGGACTGAGAGGTGAGCCTGAGCCCTGAGTATCTGTGCCCTCTAGTGGCTAATAAAGGAGTGGAGACAGGGGGTCACTCCTGTCCCCATCTTCAGCAGCAGCAGAGGTGGTACAGCCATGCCCATCTTCTGCACAAGAGGCACCACATGGACTTATAGCAGATAACAGACACAGCCAGATGGGCAAGGCAAGTAAAACGCCCTGACTCCCAGTTGTCACAGGGAGACTGTATGGTAGCTCTCTCTCCAAATAATCAAAGTTCCCCTGGAACCAGTGAGGCAGGAAAAAATACACTTGGGAGGCTTGATATCCCCTTCTTCACATCATTTCTACCACCAAAAGCATAATACTGAGGTAATGGCTGTAACTTATTTATTTATTTATTTCCCAAGCAGTCTTAAGTTACCTAATATCTGACTGGCTTTCCTCAATGGCTCTCCAGAAAAGTAATTCAGGCATTTTTCATTAGATCCAAGCGCTAACTATCATGAAGTTCCTCATGAAACCCCTGTTCACAGGGGTGAAAGTCCTTGATACTAATCTTGCCTTCTTTTCCTGTGTTTTTTGTTCTTGTTTTGGTTCAGGGTTTTTTGTTTGTTTTTTCTGTTTGTTTGGTTGGTTTTTTTGTTTGTTGTTGGGTTGGTTTTTTTGTGGTGGTGGTTTGGTTTTTTCCTTTCTGCCTGCATTAGTAATTCTTTAAGTTATGTTGACAGGACATAAATGCATACATACGGTTTTTTTTATTAATATATGTATATATGTATATGGTGGATAAAGAACTGGACATAATCCAGTAATGTGTGCTTACAAGCCAAAAAGTCATCCTGGGCTACAACAAAAGAAGCATGGCCAGCAGGTCAAGGGAAATGATTCACCCCCACTCCTCAACTCTGAAGAGAACCCAGCTGTAGCACTGTGTCCAGTTCTCGGGTCCCCAGCATAAGTGTCTGTCACCCCAACAAAGGGTGACAGAGTTGGGTTGTTCAGCATGGAGAACAGTCTCAGGGGAGATCTCATTGCAACATTTCACTACTTTAAGGGTGTCTACAAGAAAGACGGGGACAAACTTTTTAGCAGGAATGGTTGAAATAGAACAAGGGGTAATTGTTTTAAACTAAAAGATATTAGATTTAAACTAGACATAAGGAAGAAATATTTTACAATGAGAATGTTAAAACACTGGCACAAGTTGCCCAGAGAGATGGTAGATGCCCCATTGCTGGAAACACCCCAAGTCAGGCTAGACCAGGCTCTGAGCAATCTGATTGATTTGAGGATGTCCTTGCTCACTGAAGGGAGCTTGGACCAGATGATCTTTTAAAGTCCCTTCCAAACGAAAGAGGTCTATGATTCTATGATATGTGAATGCATGCATACATGTAGATAGAATAAAAAAACCTGTTTAGGTTAGAAAAGACCTAGAAGTTCAAGTCCAATCAATATGTATCTGTGTATATATGGATGTGTATTTATTGATGTGTATATGTAGATGTACATGCAGCCTAGTCTTACAAAGATAAAACCCCATGTTACTGCCAAATGTTTTTTGCTTTAATTCTTTACCTTGCTTGATCCTATGTAATAGTTATGCTTGTAGAATTACAGGCTGGGCAGAGGGCTCTTGCCAGGTAGTCTGCACAACAGATGACATACAGCATGTTCCTTAATCAGGTTGACCCTTACTATCTATAATTTGCCAACAAGTTTACTTTTCTATTCTGAAAAGTGATTAAAAGGAGATCTCTGTGATGAGGTTATTTATGAAGGGACTTCAAACAAGGTGAAAAAGTGTAACTGTACAGAATGGTGCTGCACTTCTAAGTTTATATGGAAGAAACACAGTGGCTTTGGGATATTCACAGCTCAAAGGTAAGCTGTCTGGCATCTTTCAAGCAAAACAAAAAAACAAATCCCAGGTAAATGTTATTTTATATCTGTGAAGGAACCACAAAGTACACAAACGAATGAATGAGCCCCTCTTCCCCCGTGTTGCTCCCCAGTAAAGGCAAGAAGAGTGCAGAGACCATCCATCTCACCCATTTCTCTGGGAGCATAAGACCTCTTGGGTATCTATTCAGCACCTGCCTTGTAGGATTCATTTTGTGGCTACAACATAGCAGCTCCTAGAATTCATTGGCAGGCAGAGCAAAAGTGAAGCCTGGTGTCATTCCCACTTCTACGTGTGTCCAGCCAACACAAAGAGTGAGAGGACCAGAGTAGTTTGTTCATCTATCACCTTCCCATCCTCTTTATCCTTTAAATGATTTGTGTCTCTGAGGAAGCTATGAATAAGGATGCTTATGCTTAAGTCATGGAAAAAACACAAACAACCCAATATCTAATGTCCCTGTATTTCCTTGTGCTAGCCATATATATGGTGATAACTGGGCACACTGAATATTTCAGCACATTTCCACAAGGTACCATATCAGGGGCCACTATCAGAAATAGTTGTTTAAGTCTGTACTACAGTCATTGGATTTATTTTAGAAGGTATCAGTAATTTCAGTGATTACTCTTTATCTGAGGACCTTGTAGCACCAGCTCCATAGGGCAGCTCTAGCTCTGCATGGCTTGCCAAAGCTCTTCATGTTACAGTCAAATACGAAGCACATATTATAACTCAGATTGGAATAAGATTCTTCCACCTCACCCAAATTCATCTCAGCAGAGACCATCTTAATCAAAACTTACACTCTCCTGGAAGACACTGTTCTGCCTCTAGTCTATTTTGGGACCTCATAAAAGCCATAACATAGATCTGGTAGAGGAGGAAATCAATCTCAAGACTTCTTTGCTACCTCATTTTTAGCCTTTATTTGAATGGGGCTTAAAAATCAGAAAAGAAGCTGAATTTTTTAAAGAGAGTGTCACTTTTCTTGTGACCGTGAAAAGAGAAAGCATACATCATAAAATTTTGCATAGCAGAACATCTGAAGAGTTCTGTCTCTGCAAACTGTGAAAACAGAATCATTTGCTATGCTTTTTTTCTATAATATGGATATGTCAAGCACTCATACACTTACCTTTCAAGAAAATATTTATGCTGCAAATATGTTTAAATCAAGGAACTATATTTTAAGCAGTGATGCTCAGACTATGGCATAAAGTCTTTTGATCTTGTCACTGTATTGTTTTAGCGCATTTAAACCATATTAGATATTTATGTTAGGAGTTCCTATCAGAATTGACAGAATGCTACAACAGCCTCTCAGCAGAAATGTCAATTGAGATTGTTAGGCAATGAGAAATGCATGCTCACTGTGTTATTGCACAAAAAAAGCATTAAATTTACTTGGGAACATGCCATTCCACAAGCATGCATAAAGCAGATTTATGAATCAGAGAAAATGTCATTAATTTTTACATTAATAAGAACTTGCAAAAACATGAATATAACAAAGTATTTTGCCATTTTTTATACTTTCTCTTGCTGTTTTAGTAACCTGCAAGAAATAGAAGTAAAGATCTAGAAACAATTAGCCTGGTTTGTAAACATTCTAGCAGAATGCAGCCATAAATGAAATAGCTCCAGAACCTGAGAAAAGAGAACACGGACAGTGGGAGTTGAAAATAATACCAGTTTATTCAAGCCATTTATCTGACAGGCAAATAAAACTAAATTAGTATCTTTGTAGTAGGGTTCATCCAATCTGTCAAGCAGTGGGAGCTGGGGGAGTAAAAAATCCTAAATAATCAATCTTTGTGAAGAATGCTACTGTTTACCAAAGAATTCTGTCGGTGAAAAGACGAGACATGGGCTTATCTGTAAGACTTCATCCCCTACTTCTAAAGCACTTGTGACTCAAACCATCCTCAGTCCCTGTTCAGAGCAGTGGCTTGCAGACTTTGTATTCAAAAGGACCTTCCTGGCTGCAGCCTGAGGACATGACTTCAAGAGCATTTAGATGAAAATGCAGACAACTGCTGTATGGGTTGCAAGTGTTAAAAGCTCTCAGAAATCTGTTGGCTTTAGGGCTTCATTTGTTTTGCTGAGTAGAAATAGTGTGACCATCAGGACAAGGGATCAGCCCCCTGTATTGGGCACTGGTGAGGCCACACCTGGAGTATTGTATTCAGTTTTGGGCCTCTCCCTATAGGAAAGATATGAGTTGCTGGAACATGTCCAGAGAAGGGCAACAAAGTTGGTGAAGGGGCTAGAGCACAAGTCTGACAAACAGCATCTGAGGGAAGTGGTGATGATAAGTCTGGAGAAAAAGAGACTGAGGGAAGACCTTATCATTCCCTACAGCTACCTGGGAGGTGGGTGTTGGTATCTTCTCCCAAGTAACAAGTGATAGAAGAAGACAAAATGGCCACAAGGTGCACCAGGGGAGGTTTAGACTGGATATAAGAAAAAAAATTCTTCACTGAAAGAGTTGTGAAGCATTGGAACAGGCTGCCCAGGGAAGTTGTGGAGTCACCATCTCAGAAGATGTAAGAGACATGGCTTCATGGTGGACTTGGGTTTGTTAGGTTTATGGCTGGAAATGATGATCTTAAAGGTCTTTTCCTACCTAAATGATTCTTTGATTCTGAAATTCTTTTAGGTGAATGCTTTTCTGCTTTTCTTCAGTTCCTGGATCACCAGAAGCACTGGTCTGTCCTGGTAGAAGAGTGACAGGAAGCAATAATCACTGGAAGTATTCACACTGACTTCCTAGGGAAAATACAAGATTAATGCAGGCAGAGGTTTTGTGGCTTTTGCAGACAGTCACCTGTGCTTATAACCTTTTCTCACTGGCAATCTTGAAGGGATAGGGATGCTCCTGACTGCTCTCCACAACCCCTGCCAAACCCTTGGAAGGTCTCACTGGTACTCACAATCTACAGTTTGAGAAAAATAGTTTAATAAATATGTAAAAGTGGCATATAAATATTGACTTAATTGTAGAACTGGGGAAGCATGTAGCGTAACAACTCTTCAACATTATCCAGAAAAGATCAGATATTTTTGCAGTTTGGACTTCACAGTGAATTAAAGTGTCAAGACCTAATTCTTCTTTCATGCCTTTACAATTCAGAAGTAACACAAGAGGAGAAGCTTATCCACTGAACCTCATATGAAAGATATTTGTAACTGCTACAAATCCCAGTTGTAAAAGAAAATATTTTAATTGTGATGCAGTGCAGGAAGAATTAAAGAAGCTTACATTAGTGTTTACTTTACATGGTGCCAATCCTTTTCTTTTTTTTTTTTTTTTTTTTTTGGCAACTCTCCCATAGACTGCATTATGAGCACTGTGTGATATTCCTGAGCTAACATGGGAAAGTTCAACAGATCCATCTAATGAATATTAAGATACAGCATTCATACAAGGATAAAACCTAATTTTGTGATCACATGGAGGTAAAGCACAACTGTTTTCAGTTAAGTCAGCACTAATAAGTCAGCTAATAATTGTTTTTCTAACTAATCTGTAACTAATCATAAATTTAGGCCCCTGAGCAGACTCATGTGCTGCAAAACACATGCCCAATGGCATGCCCAATGGCAGGGCACAAACCAGCAGTGGTCCAAAAGCCACTTGGTCACCTTCACTTGCAGCAGCACCTACACTGCCAAATGTGACTCTGTGGCCTTGCTGCCACAGTCCAAGTCCTGAACCAGCAATCCCACCATTGTTTCTGTGCCCTCTCCCCTGATGATCAGCCTGTAATTATCCAGGCTCCCATAGTATGCTTAGCAGAACTGAAGCCCATGCTCCCCAGCTCATGTCTTCCTAAGAAAGGACCCGATGCATTTGTTTATTCTGCATTATAGTTTTGAAAGCATTCTGCAAGGAAGTCTTATACATGTGAGAAATATTTGGTTAATATGAACATCTGTAAATCAAAGACTTCATGAGTCAGGTTCTCCAGCAGACAGGATACAACTTTCAGCATTGACTAAATGATTTAGAACTCAAATATCTTTTCAAAGAGACAGATGCTTACATCTAATTGAAAGCTAAAGAGAAATACATTTGTGTGTACATTTTAAAAATAGAATTTTGGTCTGTGTGAAAGCATTGCTTACTCATCCTTGAGAATGTATTTTATTGTCAATTTAATTAATTCAGTCTCTGGATTTTGGTCTGTATTTGGTCACTATAAAACAGAGGACAAAATATTTTCCCTACTGTGGGAATTGGTGGCTAAAGCTTATGTTTTGGACTATGCAAGTATTCAGAAGAGATAATACAGTGTTTAATCCTGGCCTGAAGCTACTAACAAGTCTTTCACTCAGATGAATGGGGGTAGTTTCACCAACTTCAGTGACATTTCTCTGCAATGTGGAGTAGAGGAGGCTCTGGCACCATCCCTGTAGAAGCATCCATACCTCAGTCAGTGGTTCAAGCTTTCTGGGAGGACAAGGAGGTTAAGAGCTCTAATGACACTACCCCTGAAGATCAAAGCCCCCACTCCGGCAACCAAACCACAAAAACTTTCTCAAGGAGAGCTTTGCTGCAGAGTTCTGCCTTTCGCTGGTCTGTGGTTTCCCCTGAAGTAGCACAGACTGCACATGGAGATGCTTGGAAGAAACCAAGCCACAGAGTGAGTGGGAAAGGATATATGGGCATCTTTTGCCACCACCCCACTGAGTGGAATTAAATCCCCACTTAATACAGGTTTGTTCACTGCTCCACCAGCTCCCACAAACACCCATGAAGAGCCACCTATCCCTCAGCCACTGCTGGGGGTACTGCATAGGGAGGAGCTGGAATGAAATGGTTACCAGAGCAGTGCCAGAACAGGTATGCTGGGAAAAGGAGTTAAACCGGAGCAGGGAAGGCGTTAAATCCAAGGCTGGATCACTGCCACAGTGTTTGCTTTCATTTTCTGGGAAGACAGTGCATAGCCTTGGAGAAGCACTAGGAATATAACTCCTGTGTCTGTCATACAAACATGAAGAATAAAAAATAGAAGGACATCTTTGAAACATAGTACCAATAACACTTAATTTCATGCAGATTTGTGTCTTGTTGGTGATCTCACCATGGATCCTTCAGTGTCTGGCAAAGGCTGACCCATTTTGAGTCATTCTTTTACTTTACATCTAAGCCTCTGAATGACTCAGGACTCCTGAAGGTTCCCATTTTCCTAATTCGGGTCTTTCTTACCCTTCACTATAAGAGACCAGAGGAGGAGACTGCTTATTGACATAGCTGCCTTCTCCTCTTGACCTGAAGATGGGTACAGCCTTTCTCCCTCCCAAACTTGAGTATGTTCCAAATAGATCTCTCTTGTATTTATATCTATAATTTCCCAACTTTGGTACCTGACTGTAGGAAGCTTACTTTGTATGTGTTAATAGTCTTATAATGCTTAGATGAGAGGCAATAAACACATACAAATGATTATATTTCCTCTGTTTGCATCCTACGTTTATGTGAGAAGGATTTGCAAATAACTCACACATTTTTGCATTTTCCCCTTCCCTCACAGTGGTACCAGCTCTTGAATTCTCATGACCCCTTTACAATCCCAAGATGTGAATTTTAATGATGAAATACCCTAAAAACCTGGTCTCAGGCCTCTGCCAGCACCATCATTTAGCCTTTTTCAGGACATGTCTTTCACACCCTGGTGTCAGGTGCCAACGTGATTGACGCTGCTGGGAATGGTTTGCCTGCTGCTCCTGAATGCATTCTTGAGCTGTTGGTGCTGTAGACATCCAGACAGGAGGAACAGGGACACTTGAAGAGTGTCAAAGGGCCATCTGCCAAGCAAGGCACAATATGGTGACTACTGCCAAGCCGGCTGGGTCCTTGCTCTTCCAGCTGGTACAAAAGTTGCCAGGCAGCTTCCAATCCAAGAATATTTAAGCATTTGAGGCTATAATTTATGCCATATGTTTCTCTGTTTTTACTACATAGTAGAAAATAATTTATTCAGATTTGCTAAATTACATTTTTAATGTTCCACAAACAGTTCATTGTGCAACTCAGTTTTGGCACTAACTAGAAAATGTGGTGCTTTGCTCATTGTGTATATTGCTATAATGATCCTTTTTCATTTAATCTAAATATTGTAGCTCATTTATCTTCTTGGATGTCACAACCAGCTCTAGGCTGCAATTTTGCTGCTGTCTACCAATTAAATGACTACTAAACATTTTATAAATAATTAGTGGATAACTAATTTTTTGCTCTATGACATTTACAGTATTTTGTCTGAAAGAATTCCTCACACTCTTCTCTTTTTAGTGTGTATTGCACCATAGCATGTTGATCATTCATTGCCTTACTAAACAAGAATATCTCAGGACAGTTTCTCCTGAGAGATTCAGTGTCACTCCTTGAAAGAAAAGAGACTGGCTCTCTTTTTCATAAGAGAAACGTTGTCAGCAAAGAAACAAATGGGAAGAGAGCCTTGCACATATAGTTCAATGCTCAGAGATCTCTACCATCTGAGTGTAATGAGCATTTCCTACTGTTAACACTGGTATGGGGTTTCTAAGTTTTCTTTAATCCATAATCAGACTTCAGATGATAATTAGTTATTTCCATACATACCTTTATTTCTAAGCCTTTCTTAGGAGAACAAAACCTACTTCAGTTTTCACGGGTATTTCAAAAGGTATCTACATAATTTAATTTTTATTTTATTCTGTATCTTTAAGTTTCATTCTACTCTCCCTAACTTTTTTTTTTGTTCAGGCTCAAAGATCAAAAGTAAGTGAGCAAGGGCAGTTTTGTTTCCTGTTGTGCACTGATTTCCAGGAACTGGTGTCCTCCATTAAAACTACCATGTGATCTCCTAAGATTCTTTTTTTTTTTTTCTAGGAAAAGAAACTCTTTTACTTTCTTTTTCTTTTCTACCATATACATCACATTGTCTAGTAATTCCACAACAGATAAATGCTCACTAATACTGACACACTTAGCAGCTGAACAGTCACAAATAAATCATTTCAGAAAATATATTTTATCTACATCCCAGTGAAATATGCTTTTCAAACTAATTTTAAGACAAGAAAAAATAATAATTCTGGGTTTATCTTTTGTTATTATATTTCAACTGAAGTTTATCACATTCTTTACACTGACTTCCAAATGCCTCACTCTTTTTCCATCAGGAAGGGCAATTCCTTGAGATGTGTGAAATGTTTCAGGTGAACTACAAAAGCCTGGAAGCAGACTTGCTGTGAATTCATCCTGCATTTGCAAATCATGAGGTGTCTGCAAACTTGTGTCACCAAGCAGGTGTTACTGGCTTTTGTCCTCGGGGATGTCCATGGTTGTTCTGAGGCATTTCCAGGGAAAATATGGTTCACCACTTAGAGCCCACTCAAGGCCTTTTGTGGTTTTGGGACACCTGTGCCTTGTGCTGGAATGAAAACTTCATGCAAACCTTTTGTGTTTCTCCATGAAGTTTAAGTGTGTCACATTTCCTTTCATATTAAACAGTACTGGAGGTGGACCAACCCCAAACCTTCTGGGGCCTGTATGCACAAGTAGAGTCATGACACTTGCAAAGTTACTTTAAAGCAAAAGTGATTTTGAAACTATGTTAAAACTAACAAGACATATCAAACTGTCACCTGAAGGATCAAAGGTCCAAGTATATATTCTCCTCTGCTGGCACAGGGTTATTAGCCCCAGCAGAAGGGTCAGGGTGGGGACAATAACATCTGAAACCACCACAGCAAGACTTGGCCACCAACACTGAGCAAGAGATCTTGCCTCCACGATGATGCTGGACAGTCATGAGAAAGTGGGGGGCAATAGGAAAAGCTAAATGTGTCTGTGGATAATGTGGGATATACTTAATGTATAGGAACATTTGATATTTCTTATAATGGCTTGTGAGCCTTCAGACCTGCTTGCAGCATCAGTCACCATCCAGTAGCACTGAGCTGTGGCAGCAACTACCCCAGCACCTGCACAGTTCAGGTTACCTCAGCAGTACCTGACATTTAATAATTATTAATCACTTGAAATAATCAAAATGCTATAATACTACTAAAAGAAATGGTAAAACAAGATTATATTATCTCTGCTATTTGTATAATACTCTGTCTTTAAAACTTCTAACCCATCTGTTCAGACATCTTAGAGGTTTGACAAAGAGGGTCTGACAAATCTTGCTGAGGCAGTTGAAAGTGATACCTTCATCAGCATAGGAGTCAGTCACAGATCTAAACATCTGGATATCTAAATCGAAGCATCTAACCCCCCATTGTCAGCAAAGTTGAAGGACTCAATCCAATTGCTCAGACACAGGCACCAGCTGCCATTTGAGATGTCCTAAGGGTATCCACCTCACCTATAGCTGCTGCCCTGAAGAGCATGAATGTCTCATAGGCCCTACTGATCTCTGAGTAGTGTCCATGGCCCTGGAGGTGTGTTTGATATCTAAGGCATCTCAAATGCCTGATGCCTTCATGTGAGCAGCTGAATGAATTCACAGCCAATACACCAGAGGAGTCTGGAAGAGTGGATTTGTCAACAAAGCTATGACACGAGGAGGAAACAGGACACACAGAGCAAGTATCAAACTGAGGAGCTTCATCTCCTTTCTCCTTCTCTCCTCCCAGTTATCTGGAGGCTTTATGTATGAGTTTAATGCCTCTTAAGCTGGTTAGCTGGAGTGAAAGAAGCCACAGCTGTGAAGAGACACTGTAAATACTGAACAGATTAGCAGCATCCAGCAACCCTGCAATCTTGAGCTGTAGTGTATACCTCCCAATGGGCCAGTTAACTTGTGTGCAGGAATGTTTTCACATTGAATGGAAGGGCTTTGTTTGTGGATGGAATTCAAATTCAGAGCAATACCTCAGTTATTTTTGCAAGAAAGACAAAGTCCTTAATTTCTAAGATTTCATTTTAAGATTTTAAATTTTAAATTCATTTAAAAATTCCTCAGTGAAAGTTAAGTCTTTCTTTAGGTAAAATTCACATAAGCCCTTGTAATTTTTTTATAGTTAACTAGTTTAGTTAACTGTGTCTTTTTTTAGGTAAAATTCACATAAGACTTTAATTGTTATTTTTTATAGTTAATGAGTTTAGTTATATTTCATTATTTACATACCCTTCTCACTAGCAGCTTCATAGATGGTAAATTCAATCAGATGCTTCTGCAAAACTCATGCCACTGAAAATAACTACTGCTCAGAAGAAACTTCTTTATAACATGTATTTGCTTTAAATGTACCTAAATTGTGCTTTTACACTGAGTTACATTTGCGTTCTTGTTCTGGAAATGTTTTCTTTCAGATTTTGTGCTGATGCACTGGGAATGATCAAGGACTTCCTAAACACAGAGACATCAAGAGAGTCAGATTACAGTTGGGCCTCCCAGTTCTGCAGACCTCTTGTCTTTGAGAATAAGGAGCATCATCAGGTCAAAGGAAACACAGGTTCTGAACACAGCAGTTCACAGAGTAACAGAATAATTCTGTTTTGAAAATACTTTTATGATTATCAAGTCCAATCACTAACCTAATTTTACTCAGTCCAGTGCTAAACCATGTTCCTATGCGCCACATCGACATATCCTTTAAATGCCTCCAGGGATGGTGATTCAGCCACCTCTCTGGGCAGCCTGTTGCAGTGTTTGTTAACCCTTTCAGTGAAGAAGTTTCTTCTAATATCCATTCAAAATCTCCCTTGGTGCAACTTGAGGCTATTTTCTCTTCTCCTGTTGCTTGTTACTAGAAAGAAAAGACCAACCCCTGTGTCACTACAACCTCCTGCCAGGCAGAGCGATAAGGTGTCCCCTCAGCCTCCTTTTTCTCCAGACTCTACAACCCCAGTTCCCTCAGATATTCATTGTCAGACTTGTGCTCCAGACTCTTCACCAGCTTTGTTGCCTTTCTTTGAACATGCTCCAGCACCTTGATGTCATTCTTGTAGTGAGGGACTCAAAAGTGAACACAATATTCAAGGTTCAAAACCCATGCCAATGAGGGACTTCAGGACATGCTCCAGTGAGTTGGTGATTTTTATTTTTTTCCTGAGCTGATGGTTGTAGCTGCTGATCTTAGAGGTCTTTTCTAACCATAACATTTCTCCAGTTCTGTGATTCTGTGAGGTGTGGCCTCACAAGTACTGAGTACAGGGGGACATTCACTTCCCTAGTCCTGCTGGCCACACTGCTTTACAGTAAGGTCATGGTCCTGATCCGACATATGTGCAGGAAACTAGAGCAACTGATCCTAACACACTAGTAATATTGATTAAGAACTGATCTTGCAAAACGTATGGACATGCTATTTTCCATTCTCCATAACTAAAGCTTCACTTTAGACATACATGTCAGTTTCTATTACATCAAGGTTGCAATGATAAAGCAGCCACACTCTTTTTTTTGTTAAATGGTAAGATGTGACATTTTAGTTATAGCTCTCTGAGACAGTAAAAGATCCATGAAAAGAGTGAGCTGCTTGATATAGATGGAACTTGCATCACATTTGAGCTGTACAGCTACTGAGAGTATTTCTCCAGACATTCCCCTTCCTTCTTAGATTGTTCTTGGCATTTCTCAAATATTAATGAATATTTATGAAGGCACTTGTACATTAAATGAAAGCAGTAAGTCATCCGTTTCTCTGGAAATAGTTGCCTTTGTTAGCTCTTTAACACAAATGCCCCTGAGGGACTAGAAAGTTTGAGCAAGTGTTGTTGAGTACATCCTATAGAATGTATATAAACCTTTAATCAGCAGAACCACAATACACGAGTTGAAATAATCATCTGAAGAAACTCGGGGAGCATTGTGCTTCAGCCCACCCCAGAAAGCTGTTCTGTAACAGCTTTGCAAATGTGTTCTCAGCTACCAAACCTATGCTAAATCAGTTGCTGAATAGATTTATGGCAGCTAATAGATGACTCTTTTTTTGATTAACAGATCTTCATAAATTCAAGGCAACATAGAGAAAATTCACTGATTTATTGGTCCAATACAGCTTACCCTGAAAGAAAAAGGAGTTTCATATTTTACTTCAAAGGAAGAAAAGCTGGGCCATAAAACCATAAACAGTATAATAAACACTAGTAAAACATAATACTTATTAAAGCAGTATGAATCCTGCTACCACAAAGAGCACATTTACTAGCTTTCTTATTGTTTGTGAAACTTAATACTAATGAAAAAGAAATATGGCTGGTCACTGAGGTCACACCCGAGTACTGTGAGAGTCAAACAATCTATCAGAAATAATACTATGAAAAACATCTGCATTAAGTGTTCATAGCATCAAACTGAACTGCAAATAAATTAGTAAAACTGTGATACATCTGCTTATTTGCAAATAGATGAACAGGAAATTCACCAGCATGCTTCGCAACAAAATGCAGGACTGCATACTCAGTTCTCAGTTTTAATACTGGTGTACACTACAAAGCCATACATAAATCATAAATTTACAGATAGTGTATAATGGAAATTAATGTCAGTGGAGATAGAAATGGGCCAAGACTGAAAAATCTGGTTTTCTGTTTTGTTGGACTGAATAGTTCATAAGTTGCCTATCAGCAGTAACTCACTTCACAATCCTAAGTGGTTCTATAACATAAGACCATTTTTTTCAGGTTTTTGCATTAGTAGTCTGAGTTATTTATTGTTGCAGCATAGATCAATGGGACACTATCAAAGCAAAGGCTAAATGAAGCGTAAGTTGAAGGTGTCCTGATTTAGCTCTGTAGGACACAAATCACATTCCTCTTTTTAAAACCACTGGAGGCAGATGACACATGTTTGCAGTGCACTTTCCCAGTGAAGCCTGGTGTATCAACACTATTCTTTTGCTGTTTACAAGGAAATTGAGCAAAAGAAAATGATTTTCATTTTCAGCCTCTAGCCAGCTGTACAATCAGCCAATGAAACGTGACGCTAAGTGCAGAATAGCATCTTGTCTTATAGATGGTGAGTAATTAAGTAATTTCTGTCCAGGAAAGGTTTTATGTTGTCCTTGGGCTTTGGACAGTAAGATTTCTTTTCCTAAGCTGTCTTCCTATGAGGAAAAAAAAACCCCAAACCAACTAAAACTAAAAACCAACAAAAAACCAACATTCACCCTACTTGTATTTATTGTGAAAAAATAAGGTTCTCCCAGCTCTATAAAGCCATGAGCCTCCAGGTGTAGACTAGATAATGGATGTTTCATTTCATTTCCTTCTTTTCTACCTTCATTAAAGGAAACTCAGACATTGCCTTCAGCAATGCTGCTGCAGGATGTTGGCCTTGAAAGCATATCTCAAATTAAGCAAGTGTATTATTCTTGTGTAATGCTTGAATTCAAACTGGAAGGACAGACTTTACTTTCCATTCCTTATAAATAAGATACAAATATCACATCTCTACACATTCACAGCAAAGGTCTTTTAATGTATAAAGATAAAGCTGACCTGAATTCTTGGAGAGATAGGATTTCCTTTTATTTCCTATGTTTTATGTCACAGTGAGAATAAAACAAATAATATATTTAGAAGCTAACACAGCATTTGCTGAATGCTGGACATAAAAGATCTTTCATCTACATGAAGCAAAGGACTAATAAAAACTCTCTGGGAAAGGGAACTTCCTGATACTAAAACTTCAATAAATTTAGTTGAAATTTCATTATGACCTTCTAATGCACAGTCATTTGAGATATTTGCACATCCCCTCACTGCTTTTGTGCTCTGGATTTACTACCCTTTCTAAATAGGACACTGTTTATTTCCTCATTTTGCAGATCCAGAAATGCAGGTCCAATGTGGCCTTTGCAGGTCACTGAAAATCTGGGACAGTGTACAAAACAGAACTCACATTTTGTCTCAAATCAAGAAAATCATTTTGTGTTAAGCCTTCCTTGTTGAAAAAATTGTATGAAGAAAAGGTTAATAAGTTATCACTCATGAGACTGTACCAACATGGAAGAAAAATAGAGCCTTGAGGCTAAAATGCTGGTTGAGAGAATATGGAAAGTATTAGTGATGGGAAAAAAAAATCGATGGAATGCTAAATTACCATGCAGGCTTTCATGTGGCATGATTGTGCCTCTACAAATTTGTGGATGAGAAAAAAAAATTCAAGTTATGGTTACAGAAAAAAAGATCAAATATTTATTCTATTGCAATTTGACCAAGAGGTGTAATTAAAACATCGGAATCATTGGATTCACTGCAATACAAAAGCTGGAAAAACTCAGATTATAAATTGTCTTGTTTTGTGTTTTCCCTTGCTTTTACATAATGAACATCCTGTTCTATGCCGAATCCTACAAATGATGTACAATGAACCCTCTCTTACCAGAAATGCATTATTTGAATTAGGGTAATGTTCAGCTTTAAATGAGGTTTGTGTAACAGAACCATCTGGCTTCCCCAAGGCCACAGAGCTCAGCAGGACTAAGGTGATTGGGACATACTGCTTCACTAGGAGTGATTTGTTCTTATTTTGCCCAGCTGAACTCCCTGGCCTTGCACAATCTCCAGGAATTTTGGTTCTGTTCAACTGTGGTCACCTCATAATTTCAGTAATGAATGGTTCAGAACTAGTATGCATTACACATAGATACTACTCCTTATATGTGCTGAGGATTTTTTTTTTAGTTTGACACCTTATGTTCATAATTACACCTTATGTTCATAATTACACCTTAAGTGTGTGTAGAATTGTGTAAGTATAAATGGCATTTTATAATCTGAGCTTTCCTAAAATTCACTGCATTGATCATATGGTTTTGGGAAACACCAAAATACAAAGAAATTGTCTGTGAGCATGTTGTATAAAGCAGAAAGAAGGAAGATAAGGATGCCATGTCAGATTTCTTGTCCTTTATTGTCTTATTTATTGATTGATTTTAAAGAGGGAACTGAAAAAGAAAGCAGGGGACCCCTTGGATCCAGATACCTCACTTCGGTAGGTGAGGTAGGCTGGATGGAAAACATAACTGAGACCAAAGGAAAGAAGTAGCAAAACAGATTTAAGTCTGGAAGTGGGGCAGTAGAAAAAGATGTGGGGGACTACAGCTAGGAACTGAAGACTCAGTGAAGAATCATCTACAAGGTGAAAGTCACAGATTATGTGACCATTTCCATTTTCAAAGTGATGATATTTTAAATAAATTTTTTACCCAGACAGCACACTTAGTCCTGGGAGAAATCCAAGACGTTCTTGGACAAAATCAAGGAGGGAGCTGAAGGAGAGGAAGTGTTGAAGTTGGAAGTGGATAATATACTCATTAGAGGCACCAGTAGTGAAGAAGACAAGCTGCGTACCTGAATAGTGAGAGGTGAGAAGTAAAGATTCTTCCAGATGAGGGGGATAAAGCAGCCAGAAATAACCAACTTGCCACATTGGTATAGTGGAAAGGAAGAAGTGAAGCCAGCAGGATGGTAGAAATGAGACAAAAGACAGAGGAACATTGCTCCATGACAAATTAATGAAAGAAGATGATTCAGAAAGAAGCTATGGGGAGCCAAATATTTTACTGCCAAGTTTGGCCTTGGACACGTCTGAAGGACAGCAACAGATTCTAGCTGAAGGTGGGAAAGCCAGTGACAAGTTTATAATGAGGGTAAACAAAATTCTTCAGAGAAGGATTAGGATTGTTGGAGAGTTAGGGGAAAAAAGAATACGTGATCCAAAGCAAAACACAAATCAGGAATAAAACCCATCCATCTGAAGACAGAAAGAAGAGTCAGAAGAAATGACCACAGCCTTTCAAGTCTGTAAAACCATTCTTTTATTTTTTTTGGTTATCTGAATTGACAGTTACTAGATTTTTATTCTTTGAGTGTCTAGAATGATCAAGATTGTTCTTATTGTTGCAGTGAATCTTTTGGAGTGAAACTTGAATGTATAAAGTATTGAAATGTTGCTTGCTCAGAATGACTCATTAACATTACAGAATAAATAAGCAGATAACATCACTAATTTGATTCAAAGCCCTTGAATATACCTAATCCATAAACTCTGACTTCAGTGAGTATAAACAACTCTCACCGAGTGTCCCCATAGGACTGATATTAATTCACAACCAAAAGCTGTTATAACTCCTACACTTGGGAAGCATTTTTCCTTTTTTATCCTGACTGTTTGTGAGCTATACTTTAATTGTTAATCCATGAATTATCCATGCCTAAATTGAGAAATATTTTAAAGTACTCATTAAAATCTTAGGTGGCATTAACACCAGCTTGATGTTTCTTTCTGCTTTCTTCATAATGCCACCATAGCTAATGGATTTACTGATGAGAAGCATCAGAAAATATGGTGATTGTAGGTTACCAGTAAAATTATTCACAAAGAGCAAATTATGAAACTGCAATTCCAAATATCAATGAGCATCATCTCATGTAATCTCTAAATCCATCCCAAAAGATTTGTTGCTTTAAAATATATCCATAGTACTAGGCATAGTTTTAAGAACTTTGTTGGACGAAGATCTTAAATCCTTTCTGAAGATAAACTGCCCTGGAACCTCTCCAAGAAACAAGATGACCAAAGCATGCTTTTAGAGTTCTCTTTTCTTTATCCTCCCAATCACTTTTGTATTTGAGTGGAGGGTAGAGGCTATGTATTGGGAGGGGAGGTGAGATAACATGATAGCAGGGAATTGCTTGGGAAAGATGGGAGTGAATAAAAGGTAAGGACTGAGAACAGGGACTTATATTTTTTCACAACAGATGTTATGTCATGAGTCTGTACTTGTCCTCATCACTTTGTGTGCTGCCTTTTTCCCCCACCAGACATCTGTCTTTGTGTGTGCTGTATGCTTCCTAGGCAAATTCACTACCTTTCCCTCTGTCTGGAAAGAAACCTAACATCTCTTTGGCACTGGAGCAAGCTCCATAATGAACAATGTGATTATAACTGATGAAGGATAAGGATTAATCTTTCAGCCTTGCAAATTATTTACTATGATTCAGAGACATGAAGTCCTTTGGAACAAGTCTTTCTCTCTGAAGCTGCAGGAGGAGTTACATATATTGTTGATATAACTAAAATTTAGTGTTGGGAGAAAACTGGAGCCAAGACTTCGAAGCACTAAGCAACTGCCCTAAAGCCAAAACCTTTAAAATGTCACAGGATGGACATCTAAAACTGAATTTTCATCAGTTCTTAAAGTTATTTAATGTTTATCAATAAGAATGATTATAGAAGTCGTAATAGTATCTAATCTTTATATACTTCTTATCAACATTAAATTTTGTCCAAAAGTTTTTTTCCCAAATGAGTAATCATTGCTTGCTAGAGAAAAATCTGAGGTTTTCAAATGAGTTTTTCAAAAGCAGATGTTTGTGTAACACTTCAGGTGATGGTTCCTATTTCTTTGAATGTTTAAGCAGCTACAGTTGTTTCTGATGATGTGTGTCACAAATGCAGAAGCAATGTTGCTACAATATTAAGTTAAAGAAGCTGCGCTAGGACTGTGGTGATAATAGTGCTGTAATAGCAGATACCCAAAACTATGACAGTAAGAAGCCCTGACAAGTGGTGAATACCTTATCCTTAGCTTTCTTGAGTCCAACAAGGCCATGAGCAAAGACAACATTCATGTGTTAGTAAGGTATCTTAGAAGGATACCCATAAAGCAGTGGAATATCTACTAGCTTCCTCTTAATACTATATGGTGCATAGCAAGTTTTCTGAAAATATCACTCATCCCATGCACTCAGTGTCTTTAACATTTTTCATAATCTTGACAGAAGGTGGGTTAATAATTCAGTATACTCTGTTTAATTCCCTGCACATTTTGTTCCTCACCCAAAAATAGTCTTCAGTAAGACAGACTTAGGAGTTCATCCATTGTGTTCAGAGTAGTGTCAAAGTACTTGTAGGATCAAATCCACTATGTAAGGTGAAAGAAAATACCTTTTCAACAAATACAACACACTCTAACTCAAGGTGTGCAGAACTGGTGGAAGCTTATTTCATTAAGTAAAAGGCATAGACTGTCAACAGACTGTGTAACAGAGAAAATATTTCTTTTCAGGATCTTCCCTATAGTCTTTAAAGAAATGCTGAAAGATGATATTTACAATATATCTGACAACTGTCATCAGGAAATCTATTTTCTCCTCATATCCTTAAGTTATTGGAATGACCTGACCCCCAAGTGAAATTGAAAGATATTTTCCTTTATCCTGTAACATTTCCAGATGGCTGGAATCTAGACTGACAACTTCTGCCAGCATTTAACAGCCAAGGATTTACACAGAATCAAGTAAACTGTTGTTCTGACTCCAAGCTTGCCTATGTGATTTTGCAAGGTCCACAATAATGGAAGCAGTGGATTTCTGCTGGGATAACTTTGACAGCATACAGAAAAGCCTTTCCTATAGTCCATATTGTGAGTCTCATTCACTGTTTTATTGTCTTGTTCTAGCAGGCTCCCAGTCACTGCCTTTTTTGCAGCTTTTCTACCAGGACCTCTGAGAGCTATGAAGACTTGTATCCAAAAGGTTGTTCAACATTAGCAGATTTTCATTGCTGGATGGAAATTGAATTTCTGTCAATATGAGCTGTATTCATCTATGTTAATTATGGTGATTATTTTCACACAAATAGGACATAAATATTAAGTTTTAGAGTAACTACCAGATTCCTGAAGAATCAAAAGAAAAATCTCAGAACATAACTTATACACTGCTATGTATCTGACAAACAAACAAACAAACAAACAAAAAAACGGGCTGTTCTACACTTATGTCAACTATGCCACACTTATTAGTAGAAAAAAATATTGCTATATAATTTTCCCTCCCTCACTTGAACATTTTCAAAATGATACCTATATAGACTGTAATTTTCAAGCAAGAATGAGAGGCCCAGCTCCCCTTCTCCTTTCTGTGTGAAAAATATTTCACTCCAGACACCCTTCATAAGCAAAGAATGAAAGCAAAAATAAAAAGCAGTAGAAGACATAATGAATTTTATTGAAGTGCATCTTCATCAAGCATCAGTCTTTCTACAGCATTTTCCACACAGTAGGCTTGAATAAAGTGTTGATTGATTTATCTGCTCTTTGCCTTGCAAACTGGATGATGTTAGCACCCCTGGAATGTATGATGTGCTACAGTGATGTCTGTATATCATTTGACTGTGTTATGACCTTTTCTTTCTCCTGGTGACTTCTTAAACTGAATTTCAAACATAACAAAGTATTTTAAATAAGCCCGTGTATATACCCCCTGTATGTTCCAGAATTTATCAAGCATAAGATTAAAACATTGACTTATTCCCTACTGGTGAAAAAGTAGGAGCCTCAAAGAATAACAGTAAGCCATCTGTCAGAAAACAAATTGGGAGACTGTCAGGTTTATGGCAAGGGCAGACATTGATTCAAGAGAACAAAACCTCTTTGTAGTGGAGAGATAAGGGGTATGGAAATGGAGGTCTTCTTTCCTTCTCTGACACCCTGTCATTGCCTGTGTCTTAATTACTTACTGTGTCCTAATTCCTGAGCACGTTTTGGAATAAAGTTATCTCCACTGCCCAAGCCTGGCAACTAGTCCTACAAGGAGGGCTGTGGAAAGGGTGAGGCAGTCAGGACAGCTCTGCCAAGGCTCAGTGGCTGGGTGGACCCTGGAAGCCCAGATAAAGCCAGAGGTGCCTGTGTCACTGTCTTCCCTGCTTTCTGCCACCCCCTCCTGCCTGATCAGGCCACTTGTGTTCCCCTGTCACTGCCTGGGAACTTTCTGATGGGTTACTTTGCAGATGAAGGTGCTTGAGTTGGGATAGGAAGAGCTGGGAGAGGACATGCTGACCATGGTCAGGATAACATTAGTGGAGGGATCCGGGCATTTCCTTCACCCCAGGGCCTGAAGCTGTTCTCAGATGTCATAATTGCTAATGATCATATGTGATGGAACATCTTGGGGAACACACAGCAGAAATTCCTACTTTATAATTTTCTGAAGAGGCTCAAACATAACACCTGTGTTGTCTCCACAGTGAAATCTTTCCATCATGCATGGGGGACTGAGAGGATCTCAAAAAAAACACCTGAAAACCCACAAAGGAGCAATTTCTCCAGAACCAGGCAGACCTTTATATACCTAGAGGTCTGTGTTTCAGCTCCCCCTCCTGCTCCTGTGTGCTGGGTCTAGTGATAGCCCAGGCTCAGGGTGCCAGAGGGGCTGTGTCAGCCTCACAGAGGGGGGCACCAAACCCAGGAGGAGGAGGATCTTTAATACAGCACTTCCATGGCCTGAAAGGTACAGAGGAGGATGTTTTTCTGGAAGAGTAGGGGCATTTTTTCACTGTGCCATTCTGCAGATGACTGTCACCACCAACAGCATTTGTGAAGCTGCCCTAACTGTTAGGTAAATAATGCACCAGAAACTGAACAAGGGAAGCCAATAATTGCTTTGATTTATGCAATGGCAGCAAGGCTGTTTTCTTCAAAGCTGCGAGCCAAAGTGATTAAAAGTTCATCGGTGACTGAGTATACCATGCAGTAAAATGTGGGGGTATTTCCATGGAGCCCCATAAATCTCAGAGCTGGAAGGGGAGCAGGGGTGGGGTGTGGGTTAAACTTGGTGGCGTGCGTCAGCCCTGCAGGAGTCGGAGAGAACTCCCACCCCCAGGCTTCACAGAGCTTTTATTGCTCACCAAGGGCCAAACCTCACTTCCCTTACAGTCAGTGGGAGTTTTGCCATCGCCTTTCTTGAAACAAGGCTTGACACGAGCAGAGCAAACAATGGGAAAACAGGAGCCAAGCCCTGGGATGCAAAGCCCATGGCAAGTTTCCATGGCTTTAACTGGCACCCAGTGTTGGTCTCTGTAAAGAATAACTTCCACTGTACCTGTTCTTCATATGCAAAACAAAACTTTTATACTTCCAAACATATATATAAAAGAATATTATTTATAGCCATATATGTATACATGCACTTTTTTTGCTCCTTGTAGTGAATATAAAATTTGTGTGCTAGTGCTGTAAACAGTGCCTTCAGATTTTCTGAAATCTAATGACTATCCCAAATGTCAAATCCATCATCAGCAAATTCACAGACAACACTAAGCTGGGGGGGAGTGTCGATCAGCTGGAAGGCAGGAGGGCTCTGCAGAGGGACCTGGATAGGTTGGAGAGTTGGGCTGATTCCAACGGGATGAGGTTCAACACGGCCAAGTGCCGGGTCCTGCACTTTGGCCACAACAACCCCATGGGGAGCTCCAGGCTGGGCACAGAGTGGCTGAGAGCAGCCAGACAGAGAGGGACCTGGGAGTTTGGATTGACAGGAAGCTGAACATGAGCCAGCAGTGTGCCCAGGTGGCCAAGAAGGCCAATGGCATCCTGGCCTGGATCAGGAACAGTGGGGCCAGCAGGTCCAGGGAAGGGATTCTGCCCCTGTACTCAGCGCTGGTGAGGCCACACCTCGAGTACTGTGTCCAGTTCTGGGCCCCTCAGTTCAGGAAGAATATTGATGTCCTGGAGCAGGTCCAGAGAAGAGCAAGGAGGCTGGTGAAGGGACTCGAGCACAGATCCTATGAGGAGAGGCTGAGGGAGCTGGGGCTGTTCAGCCTGGAGAAGAGGAGGCTCAGGGGAGACCTCATCACTCTCTACAACTCCCTGAAAGGAGGTTGTAGCCAGGGGGGGGTTGGTCTCTTTTCCCAGGCAACTACCAGTAAGACAAGAGGACATGGTCTCAAGTTGTGCCAGAGGAGGTTTAGGTTGGATATTAGAAAGAATTTCTTTACGGAGAGGGTGATCAGCCATTGGAATGGGCTGCCCAGGGAAGTGGTGGATTCTCCGTCCCTGGAGATATTTAAAAAGAGACTGGATGTGGCACTCAGTGCCATGGTCTGGTAACCACAGCAGTAGTGGATCAAGGGTTGGACTTAATGATCTCTGAGGTCCCTTCCAACCCAGCCTATTCTATGATTCTATGATCTTTAGTATCTTCTGGTTTAAGTGGAGCACATAATTTCATGACTGTTCTGTCTGCTTCACAGAGCTTGTGTTTGACAACACACAAAAACCCCACCCAAAACCAAAAAACAACAGAAACAGAATAACGAAAATAAGATAAAAGAATGAAAAAATATAGAAATATGTTGTTGCCAAGTGTTCCCTAAGTCTCAGATGTGAGAAATTTTTAAGATCTTACAATAGCTATGGTCCTCAAGTTTTATCTGAAATGAACTAAACATATTCTGTAAAACAGGAAGAGCAGGAAAACTGTTTTACAATTTATATTACAACTGCTAACGTTCTGTTTTCTAAAAGTTTAAATGCACTCAGTTCTCACAGTGTGTATAGTATGCATAGACATGAACATGCATTTCAGAAGAGTAAAGGTAGATTGTAGTGTATCTAAGACTTCATGCTTCAATTTAAGATCCACAGAGAAAATGGAGTTACTGCACACAGTAGCATCCCAATTTTAATAAAGTGGTAAGTGATAACATGTCTTTGTGAGCAGGAAAATCTTGCTGGAGAGTTACTCTATTACAATGGCTTTCTTATATTTTAATGGAAACTAAAAGAAAAGTCTACAGGAAACTAATTTATGCTTTGATTAGAAATTCAAATTGAGGTTAGGGACAAATGCACCGATGTCTAATAGTCTGTTATCATCTTTTGAGTACTGCCTAAGCCTGGCCTCCCTGTATACAAGCATCATCAAGTCTTTAAGTGTGGCTCCAGTACAAGCCAACATCACCCTTTGTAGTTCATGTGCCTGGCCAGATGCAGGAGCTCAGCTCAATGCCAGGTGAGGCCCCACCACCCAATGGGCAGCACTGGGGACATACGATGGGATGCTCCCTGATCCCAGCTGCCTCCCGCCATCTGTCAAGCTGGTAACCCAGGCCATTCAGAGAGGACAGCAAGATTACTCACTGGCTTAGGTAAATCTGCCTTGCAAACTGCACCTGAGATGTTTCTGAAAGCATGGCTTTCAGGTTATGAATGTTATGTCAGCCTGCATCTATTTTCTCCATATAGTTCTGCCAAAATGTTGGCATTACTTCATAGCTTACCTTTTTTAGGTCTGTATTTTTTTCTAGCAAGCACCTCATTGTTTGCTAGAGCATTTATTATATTCTGAAGTCAGGTCAGAGAGCCTGCCAGACCTCCTTGCAGAAGAGCTGTATGCTTTGGACCTGAGGTCACGGAGCTATTTGCACTTCCAACAACTGGTTGCATCAAGCTGTGTTGCAACACTGTGAAACATGCCACATAAGGCTTTTTTTTTTTTTTTTTTCCCATTCTGTCCTCAATTTCTCTCTTCAGTTCTTCCCTACCTCTCGTAGAGAGCAGTAAGTCATTTGGCAAGGTTTGAAATCACTTTTCAATCTTTTGCTTTTGGGATTTATGAAGAAATCCTTCTTGTGCCTAGAGTCAGACAGGGAGGTTTTTTTACTGTGATCTTGAGGTTTGTCTCAGGACACTCAGCCTTCATAACGCCCCTGACCTTGCCAACACAACATTACCTCAGGCAGCAAAACACTTGACCCACTTTTCTGGGCAGCACAATAGCAGATGTAACTCTTGTGCCTTTGGCTACCTTATTCCATCTCTAATTAATGTCAGTTGTTGCCCGCTGGTCATTTAGTTATTCTACTGAAAGCCTAGGAATACCTGCTAATTAAAGGAAGGAGCAATGACAGTGCAATCCCCCATGCCCAGAATACTACTAGAGGCAATACTGGTGCCTCTTTGCTACTCTTTCTGGTTTCCACCAGTAGTGTTTAAGAGGACTACTTATGGGTCATGGCATTTCAAACTATGGGAAAGAGAAAGAAAATTCTCTAGTGTTGAATCATCAGATCTGGAAACACAACTACTGTCCAGTTCACGTGAACTGCATTCATAAATCTGAATTACACACTGTAAAAAGAGACACTCATCCACTATAGGATGGTAGAAATGGGTAAATGAAGCAAGGAGGGGTTCCAAATGAAAAGCTGAAACCCAGAGGAAAAGAAATGGCACATTTTTTGTTTCTGTCTGGTTTCATTTTTTGTAACAGAAATGAACACAAGACCTTTATCTAAGATGACTATCTCAGAGAGTAATATGCCAGAGGGTTTGGCTGATGACATAGACATTGCCCACACAAGAGTTCCCACTGAAGACAAATGTTGAACTGAGTGAAAATCGTCCCTCAATTGCACAAGACACTGTACCTGCTGGGCAATTTGTAAATGCATGTGTAACCAGAGGGGTTAGCACTGAATACAAACCATGATAAATCAGCTGCTGGTAAAGGTAGGTGTCCTCTGCTGCTCCTTTCCTCTTACAGGGAAATATAATCATGAATCCTACCCACTTAAAAGAAAGCATAATAATGAATCCAGCTTTCTTTCTTTTTCCTCTCTCTTCATTTGCATAAAACATACATGCATCTCATTTTTCTATACTGCAGAGTACTGTGCTGGATATCACTAAACACGGTGGAGCAGTCATACAGATTGCCTAACACTTCCATAGGATCCATTCTTCTGGTAATGCTTTCCTGCACGCCCTGCTCAGGAAGGTGACAATTTACTACACAAAGAACAAAGTTGTCATGAATGATCATCTGTATGTATCATGCAGGAGAAAAAGTCTTTCCCAGAAACTGATTGCCTCAGTTTACCAAGGGCCTCTTTTTTATAGCACCTCTTCTATACTGCCATTTAATTATGCTCAGAGATTATGTCCTGATACTACAAGCTCAAACCCCATCAGACACACAGAGAATTTGATTCTGCTGAGTTTCCTATCATAACCACATCTAACCAATCATTCAGCTTTCCATTAAACCACTGAGACATGAGAAGCCCAAATGGGAGTTGAAAACCTGAATGTGTGTCTAATTCTGAGCCAAGTACCTTTCAATATTGCAGTTAGCAACACAGCTGACAACTGTCCTCAGCAGAAGGCACCAGCATAGAGCAATTTTCTGAGTGGTAGACTAAACTAGCAGTACCTGCCAGGGTTTCTCTCCATCACATTCCTGTTGCTGGTAACAAGTATATCAAGGCAAAAGGACATGAAGCCAGCAAAAAGAAAGATCAATTATACCCAACAGTGGGTGCAGTGAACATCTGTATAGATAAGGATTCTATAATCTTGAAAAAAAGAATACTAAAACAGGACATGACAGATGACTGTGAAATCATAAGTAGAATGGAAAAAGTGAAGAGTAAAAGGTGAAATAAGGAATGACTCCTCACTATTAGTCCCAGTAAAAGACTGAGAAGGAGGGCATCAGCTGCTTATAACAGGTCATAAATTCAAAAGAAACATGAGCAGGTACTATGTCTTTGAGCAGTATGCTGTCAAATTGGGGAGCCTCCTGCCACAAGGCATTATGGTATACATAAGGTCAAAACACAGCTGGACACATGCCTGGAAGGAACGCAACAACACGCTGGTGGCCCAAGCAGTCTTGTAGTTGCCAGCCACTGGAAATGGAAGCTCATACCAAGGAGGTACCACTGCATCCCTGCTACATTCGGACACTCCTCCATCCACTATTGACAGTGTTGTAGACAGAGCATTGAGATACATGGAGATTTTTTATATTTGATGTGGTAAAGCTGTTCTGTTCTCATATTATGAATGTATGAAAATCACCAGAAACATCAAAGGAAACTTCCTAATCTCATTATAAGATGAAACTTTGTGTATTTGTAGCCCTCTTTTCTCTTTCCAAAGCATCTGCTCCAAGCTATTACCATAATTTCTTTCTCCAGCAGACTTCTGCAGATTTTCAACACTGTAGAGTCTCTCTGTGCAAAACTTTTGCCCTTTTCTTTATGAATAGGTCATTAATGTTTACAAAAAGCTGGAAAAGACATCTTTTCAAGGGCCAAATCTGCCTACTTTCTAATTTCTGAGGTGCAAAGCTATGAGTGGTCTGTTGTGGAAAACAGCTTACAAAGGCTTTCCGAATGCAAATGCAATAAAGCAAATTTGTCCCTTATTTGTTGATAGGGATAGAGGAACAATACAAATTTACAATTTTAAAAATTAAAATGGTTTGTGTGAAATTTTTTATGGCCGGGGTAGCTTCCAGAGGGAAATTGGAGCCAAAGAGGAATTTTAAAACATAATATAACTAAATCAAGGAAACAAAAAAGTTCCTTTTCACTTACACAGAAGCCTTGTTGAAAGAGAAATACTTGTGGGACATGAGGAATGAAAAATGTCAGCATGCAACTGCCCAGGCTTGCCCGATTTGTAGCTCCCACCTCATGGCAATTGCTAGGAGTGTTGTAAAAGAGCTTCTTTGTCTCTGGAGAAAGTATTGCTTTCAAAGACAAGAAAAATCCACAAGCAACCTCTCACTTTGACACACAGGTCATGACATTAAAAGAATAATGTGAAGCATCACAAACCACTGGTTTCAGTTAGGAGAGCAAATGGCTTAGCAGGAGGGAGGGAGTGCTATTTAACTTATGATCTGCTAACTCTCTGTTTACATGTATCTATTTTCCTTAAAAAAAAACAACCAACAAACAAACAAACAAAAACACCCAACAACAACAGAAAACCCAAAGCAAAACCAGGCAACCAAAAAGAAAAAAAAACAAAACCCTAACCCAAACAAACAAAAACAGGCACCTATCAAAGCCCTTCAGAGTGACCCAAAAGAGAAAAAAACCTTTAGCTGAGTCAACAATGTCAACAGTTTGCAAAGGGGGAGGCTAGAAAAACATGACTTTTAAAAAGAGGTGGGATTATTTTGCCATCCCCACTGAGGTCTGTAAAAGCAACCTTTCATTGCTGCCGAGAGATGCCAGCATCACAAGCCCATGCTGCAGCAATCCAGACACTGGAATGAGCACATTTCCTGGCGGGAACTTTGGTAAGTTGGAGCTCGTGGAGCAATGCTGCCAAAGGGAAGTGGGGAGAGGCAAGAGGGCACAGAGCCAGCAGAGCTGGCACACAGTCCCACCTCTGATGTGCAAAGAGCTGACAGGTTTATGAATTTCGTCATTTTGCCAGAATCAATCTCAGCAACCGGTTTTGCTTAAAATGCTGAGAAAAATCATGGTTCTGGCAAGATGAAACAGTACAGTATTTCCTTGCCCAGAGCTAAGAGGTGTCAAATCTATCTCAACAGGCACATTCTTTAGTAAGGTGCATCCCTTCCCTCTGCTGACACTGGAGATGGTAGCAATAATACCTCTGTCCCGTTTACTACTCTGCAGCTGCAGAAAATTGCTGAAACGCAGTGGCAGCAGCTTTACTCTGTAAGAAACTGAAGGGGGGAAGAAGGAGAGGGGCCCTTTATTCAACAAAGCTCCCTATGCAGAACAGAAATTAATTTTTAAGGAAAAGGGGAAGTTGTTGTGTTTTGTTTTGTTTTGTTTTGTTTTAAAGTCCTTGGGAGTCTGAATTTCTCAGCTTAGCTTATAAACTGGGTCTGAGACTCACACTCATGGGCAAATGCACAAGTGTGAGTCTACAGATATGGTTAAAATACACCCCCAACTGCACTTCTCATTGGAACTCCCCTGTCAGGTGTCTAGCAGGTTTGGAAACTCTGGCTGCTCTTTGAGTGACCGCAATGTAAAACAATCATGAAGATATCTTTGGAGTGTTGAGCAACTGGGTATTTCCAGAGCAGAAACCCCAAATGCAGCCAGCCTACGAAGTTTTAGTAAATTCTCAAGTTCTGACAAGAAAAGTAGAAAGCATGACATTGTCTGAAGAGTTGCCAGAAGGAACACTTGAAAAGCAGTCCTTTGGAGATATCTTTGGAATAGCAGTATGCAGGTGACAAAACTCAAAGTTTTTATTAGTGATAATATTATTGTTGTTAATGTTGTTACTGTTATGATTTGTAAGACTGAAATTCACGTCCTGGCAGGTAGCCTGAAAAGGGCCATGAAACCACTTATACCTTGAGCCCTTTGAGGGGCACAATTGGAGGGCTGCACTGAGCACACCAGATGTACCACATGCAGCCAGATCTCCCATAATTAGCTTCAGCCTATGGATGAATCAGCTCAGTCTGAATTAAAAAACAAATACACACACACAAAAAAAAAAAAAAAAAAAAAAAAAGTGCCACTGTTCTTGTCACCGTCTATAAAATTACTTAATCTTGCCATCTTGCCATCTTGCCATCAGGGTGTATTTGGCTTACGTGGCAAGGTTTTTGGGGAGATACAGGGGTGGCTTCTATGAAAGCTGCTAGAAGCTTCCCCCATGTCTGATAGAGCCAATGCGAGCTGGCTCCCAGATGGACCCCTTGCTGGACAAGGCTGAGACCATCAGTGACAGTGGCCGTGCCTCTGTCATAGCACAGTTAAGAAGGGGGAAATGTTTCTGCACAACAGCTACTGCAGACAGAAAGAGGAGTGAGATTATGTGGGAAACATATTCTCTGCAGACACCCAGGTCAGTGGTGAAGGAGGGGGAGGAGGTTCTCTGGGTATTGGGGCAAGGATTCCCCTGCAGCCCATGGTGAAGACCACAGTGGTGCAGGCTGTCCCCACAGATCTCATGGAGTTCCATGGTGGAGCAGATATCTACCTGCATCTCGTGCAGGATCCAAAGACAGTGCAGCTGGATGCTAAAAGAAGACTGTGGCCCTGTGGGAAGCCTGTGCTGGAGAAGGCTCCTGGCAGGAGCTGTGGGCCTGTGGAAAGAGGAGCCCACATTGGAGCAGCCCATGAAAAGGACTCACTATGGAAAAAAAACTGTGGAGGACTGTCTCCCATGGGAGGCATCCCATGCTTGAGGAAGATTCTGATTGGTGCTCCATTGAGGAAAAAAAAATATCAGAGACAACATGTGGTGAACAGACCATGACACTCATTCCCCATCCCCGTGTGCCACTGGATGGACAGGAGGTAGAGAAATTGCGAGTGAAGTTGAGCCTGGGAAGAAGGGAGGTGTGGCAGGAAGGAGTTTTAAGATTTAGATTTTTTTCCTCATTGTCCTATTTTGATTGGTTATAAAATTAAACTAATTTTGCCAAGTCAAGACTATTTTGCCCATGATAGTAACTGGCAGATGATCTCTCTCTGTCGATACTTCAAACCACGAACATTTCATTATATCTTCTCTCCCCTGTCCAGATGAAAAGGTGGGTGATAGAGTGACTTGGTGGGCACATTATGTCCAGGAAGGGTCAAAACACCACACAAGGTTGATCACTTTTTCCTGGCAATCTGCAAAAAATCCCTGAACACTCTAGATTTCATGTCAGGGGAGATTATTTTTTTAATCACTGATGAACTGGCTTCCTAATTTCTACAGTTATTTTGTCTCGAAATTAGATCCTCTGTTTCAGAGAAGGGCACAATAACATTTGTTAAGTAGATATATTTGAAGGTCCGAGTTTATGGAATTCAGATTTCATGCCAAAATAGGTATCTATGCATTTCTGTAAGTGTTGTAGGAAAGGAACTGAGGAGGAGTCAGGAAGCCATGGATTAGTGATTCTGATCTCTGTGGTAGGCAAGATCTTTCCAAAGTTTATAAGGAATGAGATCACAAAACATCTGGTGAATGTTTTGTTTCTTTGTTTTTCAAAAGAAGAAAAGGGGGAAAGAAAAAGGGACTTCGACACCATTGATTCAGAAAGAGGAATGGGTGAAAAATTTAGTGTGAATTTTTGAGGAAGTGACAAGAAAGGACTCAAAACTGAAATAGTAGAATATATTTGGCATCCTAAAAATAATACAAACTTGACAGTACAGAAATCCATGAGTTTTGGAAGAAAGGACAAAGGTATGTAGTAATCACAGCACTATCCCAGTAAATAATAAAAAGCACCAACTTTCTGAGACCAGAGGAGGGTTTCCAGCTTTCAACCAAGGAGATCAAACCTCTCTCACTGTAACTGGTCTCTGTGAAGTGTCTTCTCAGCCAGCAGACAGCTCAGCTCAACCCTCACAGCTTAGATGCTGTGACAAGTAGGCAAAAGTAACATATAAAACATTGCTATAAATTTCCATTGAATAAAGGAAGAAGCAGTCACAGCTTTCTTGCTAACCTTATAGTAAACTAAATCCTTTTATAGTGCCATATTTCTAAGGAAACCCAGATGGTATCATGCAGCATATTCCCACTCCTTCTTCATAGTAAATTCTTAAATAGAAAGACAAGGATGATTTTAAAGAACCAAAGACAGTTCCAGTCAGGAACAGGCAGCTTTCAAAACACATCCAGTTGATGATTTATTTTGTTTCATGAAGTACAGCAGTATGGTTTGGCCAAAGTATGAGGACCTGACTTGTCTGACCTGGCCAGTGCTTGTCTCTGTCCATCATGTCTCATGATTTCTGTTTTTTCACATGTATTTCAGTGTTGGTTACTGACTCCTGAAGCAGTCTGAAAACCACAGGGGAAAATGTTCAAAAGATGGGGAGATATAACTATTGGCCTTTTTGATGGAGGTAAATAAGTATCCTGAGTGAGTCATGCACTTTTTAACCTCTGACTTTTGTACTCTCCCTTTTTTTTATAAACCCCTTGATTTAAAATAAGACATTTAGACAAAGCAGGATACTGCATCTGAGCAAATGTCTCTGCAGAAAATCTAAAAAACCCCTAAAATTATTAATTTCAACACATGATATGGGATCAGACTAATGACTGCACAAGCCTGATTTACTTCAATCTGTTGAGAAGATCCCAAGAGGTGCCCTGCAAGAGCTCGCCTCTGACAAAACAAGTTGCCAGGAACAAAGCTCTTGCTCTGCGAGGGGCCCAAATCTTTCAGACAACCGTGACCAGGATACATATTCAGAATGCAGAATAAAATTATCATCTTAGCTCCCCACAGCTTCCCTGAAAGGGATACAGAAGGTGCAAAGGATATACACATTGCATATGCTTACAAGGTAGCATAGGGTATCTGAAGACAAAAATTAATTTGGGGAAGGGAGGAGTTGCTTCCAGTTACTGGAGGCAGGGAGTCATTTTATATTGGATCCAGTGTCTTTTGATTAAATTTTTCAAATTTGCTCCGTTATCATAACAAAGACCCAAAAGAGGATGCAGGAGACCAGGGGACCATTAGTCTTGCTTCAGTAAGGCTTCAGAAAGTAATGAAACAAGTCATCACAAAACAGGTGACTGGGAAAGCCAAGGTGGATTTACCAAATCATGCCAGATTGACCTGATAACTTTCTACAGCAAAGTAACACTATATATATAATATGTGAGCAGATTGAGTAGGGTCCAAAGGAGGGTCACAAAGATGATTAGAAAGCTGGAGAACCTGTCCTGTGAGGGAAGACTGAAGGAGTTAGGGGTTTCACCATGAAGAGGAGAAGCCTGGAAAGACACCTCAATATTGCAATATTCCAATACTTAAAGGTCAGCTACAAAGAGGGTGAAGGCTCTCTCTTCACAATAAGCCATGCAGAAAGGATGAGAGGAAATGGGTAAAAGTTGCACCAGGAGAGGTTTCAACTCAGCATAAAAAAGACATTTGTACATTCATTTGCATTACAACAATGAATCAGTGGGACACCCTCCTAAGGGAGGTGAAGGAGTTCCCATCACTGAAGGTTTTCAAGGTGCAATTGAGCAGTGTGCCAGATAATCCCATCTAGGCTCACTTCCCCATGAAAGGTTCAGCTTTCAAGGTCCCTTCCAACCTGGACTGTTCTATGATTCTGTGATAAAGAATCCTGGAAAATGAAAGTTGTATCTTACAGAAAAAGCCTTAAAGAATATTTTGATTTAGTTGTGTAAGGAAATAAACCAGTTTTGTTATATTACCTCTGGGAGCTCATGTACTTCACCCACTTGTCTCCACTGTTGCTGCATATTATTTATTGTTACCTGCTGGGACTGTGTCTCCATCACAGTTGTAGTCAGGGCTGTAGGTGCTCTCAAAGGCAATCTCCCAAGAGTTCCCATTTTCTGTGCTTTGTTTCTCACCGTGGTGTAGTCTGGATGACCCGAACTCCTTTCGGATGAAACTGAATCCTATTCATCCTGTAAATGGGATGCAACTGAATCCTATAAATCAGTGGAAAGGAAAGAAATCAAAGGGGAGGTTAATACACCAGGCTATGAATTGCAGCAGCTGAGCTGAAGCACACAGTTGACTGCTGCTGCTCTAGCCAAAGGGACTGGTAACATCTGGCAAAGTGATGGGGCAGTAACCCTGACGTCCAAAATCACTCCAGCATAATTCCCACAGTTTTCTTGTCATCACCCATAATTCCCTTTTTCTTGTAAATCAAAATAAATGATCAATGTCAAACATAAACAGAATATTGGAATCTTTCAGATGGCTAAAGAACTGGTGTTTGCTCTGGGGAGGGAGGCAGCATGATTTATTTTACTCTTAGTCTGTTCTCTTTAAAGTTGCACCACTGTTTTAAATTCTATTTTCTGGAAACAGCAAACAATGAGAAAAGACTTGCGAGAACACCACGAACTTCCATCTGTGAACAATTTCATACTTGCTTTTGGCAAATTTCTAAGCATTCTGGTTTTAAATAGACTTTGCACCAGTATTCTCACCAGCAGTGCTGCACTGTTGAAATATTCACAGATCTGAGTGCAAAATATCACAGGCACACTTGGACTGAGAAATGGAGTTTTACCATGTAAATGGTTATGCTCGTAGTCCTTCTAGCACTGTTCTTCTGTTTTAAGGAGATTGTTGGAAATATGACATTATACCAAACAAGCATGAAAAAAAATATGGAAGATGTATTATTTTGAGTTGGTCAGTAGTCAGAAAAACCTTTTCCACTACTATCTAAGCTGCAGAAGGACACATCAGTTGTTTCCAGATGCACTGGGGCCTGTCTCCAGTAGGTCTGAATTCAGTCTATCATGACAGGAATAACATTAAAAAGTACAATCTTCATCTTTTTTATTTCTAGTATACAGTTTAGTAATAATTTTATGTATGATACATAGGTCCTTTCAATAAGTCAATGAGGCTGGTATGGATCTTTCCTGGTATCAGAACTTTGGATATATTTCTTTCCCATATGAAAGAAAAGAAAATAAAATTCTTCTACATTTATTTTAACAAAAAAAATCAAAGGAGAGTGATTACTCTGAGGAGAAGCTGGAGGGTGGAGAAATATCTCATAAAAGGCATGCCCTCTGGTCCTGTGCTTTACACGTCTCAAGCCTGGAGGTGTTGACTTCTTGCTACCTTTTCTCATGAAAGAAAAGAAGTTAAATTTATTCCAGAAATCCAAATGATCAACCATTTCCAGTGCAGATAAGGATCTTATTCAAAGGAAATATATTTCAGAAGCAAGACTGCACCAGCTAATGATATTCTAACACCAATGAAGCAGGAAGTCTGCCTCCAACTTGCTAACAAGGCTGTTCTAAGTTAAGCTCTGTGCCTGTTGCAGCAACTGCCAGATAAATAACCTTGCCCTTTTGTAAGGAAATGAACAGGCTGATTCACTTTAATCCCCTGCCATTCAAATATATCTAAACAGTAACATGATTATGATAAGGATACACTGCAGTATGAGCTGGAAAAGTGCTATGTCTCCGGAAGCACACACCATAAATCAAGCATTTAATGATTTAAATTAAGAACTTTAAACAGCTGCCCCTGGGAAACATCAGGATAGCAGACTGTGCAATGAAGCCTGATGAAAATTAATTTGGTAGGAAAACATTGGTATCTCATGGTCTTTATAGGAATCATAAAAATAGGTGCTGAATTTAATAATGCATTTTTATTTTCTTCTGCTAAGAATGTTTTCTGCAGGCCCTACTTCTTTTATTTAATAAATAAATTACAAACCCTGTTACCTTAGGCAAAAGTTAATTTTGATTTTTTTTCCTAGCTTGGGTGATTAAACTAAGCCTTTTAACTACTGTTTTCATATTTATGTAGAGGGTCCTGACATTTGGAGATGCCATGCACCTATGCAGTGCTCGGGGTTGTTCTAAAGAAAATCAAGATAATTTTTCCAAAAGAAAGCACAGTCCAGCTGAGAAACTGTTCTTCTGAGGCACCATAAAAGCACAGGTAGTGGAAAACCCACCCAAGATGGCTTTGCCATCCAGACACTTGTCCCTGCTTTACTGCAGCTCCCTGTGTTGCTCCCTCCACATCCCAGCACAAACATTGATTTAGCCACGTGATGAAGGTCAGATTAACATTTGCCATTGCAAAGTCATTCTTTGTTTTCCAGTTCAATGTTAATCTGGGTCAGCTTTCCATAGGGATGATGCAGAGGTAGGAATGAGACAACAGGGGTTGGTAGACATCTTAACAGCATGGCTGTGTTATATTGGCTTAAAATGCTGAAGGTGCTACAGCCTCGGTCTTCAAAGCAAAGTGACTCAACAAAGCATTTAAAACTTTTTTTAGTTCTATGCATATACAGTGATATAATGTGTACTTTAACAAAAAACCCAACAAAAAGAGCAAACAGTGATTAAAAATATATTTTCTCATAAAATCCTTGGGGGTTAGAGATGGTTCTGCTTCTCTCATCTCTCCAGTGTATATTAAGAGTCAGCAGACTCCCGGTGCTCAAGAGGAAAACACAAGAGGAATTAATTGCGGACTTGAGTTCGTACAGGGCAATATTCTGCATTACAAATAATGGTAGCACAGGATTTAGAGACTAGTTAAATCCTCCTTTAATCCCTCTTAAAACCTACCATGCTGGGAAAAAAAAAAAAAAAAAAAGATACACTGGAAAGCAGGTGTATTATGTGTTTCACTGTATACCACATATTGGACATTGTCAAAACCCCACAAGTGATAATCCAATTTATTTTACTCAGAGAACTAGGATTTAGAAGTGGGTTAATTTAATCCCTAAAAAAACCACAAACATGTGTTTACTATCCCCAGTACTTTGTGACTTAGAAAAAGATAAGTTTTTTTCAAATGAGTTGCTTACAAGGGTTGGTATTCTTCAGCTCACACTTATGTTTGAACTCAGAGTAGATTTAATCTTATATCTAAAAGGAGGGGGGGAGAGGCAGAGGGGCAGGGAGGTAATGAATCCTACCTACCTCAAAAAGTATCATATATCAAAATAATTGTTGTAGAGTATTTTTTAATCCTCAAGTGATTATTTTCTGTACAGTTGTAAATAGATAAATCAAGTAATTTCCTTACTATTGGTATACTTTATGAATGTTCCAATCTCAAATGTATTTTTTGTGAATGATGAAAGCTTTGTAGCTTCACCTGAATTAAATTGATATTACCATTAAAATAACTGCAGTAATGCTTCATGTAACAAGTTTTCTGTTCACACCTTTCTTCAATCAACTGCACATGGTATCTTTCTCACCAACTCCTGATCGCAATTGCTTAACATCATTGTTTTGTGTACAAGGAAGAATCATCAAGAAGGAGATGAAAGCAATAAAAGTTCCAAAGCCAACAGAAAATTAAACCTACTGCTTAAAAGCCTTGTTCCAACAGAGGTTTCTTTGTTTGTTTTCCCTCCAAAACTATAGAAAAACATAAAGATTTTAGCTATCGTGATTTACATTAATAAAACTGCTCCATTTTTCATATTATGAAACAATAACATCAACTGATTTATATCAAGTTAAGAAAATCTCAGAGGTTAAATTACAGACAGTGAAGCTTCCTAAGATGCCTGTAATACCAAAACAAAATATTGTGCTGAAGTATTAACCATAAAAGCACCTAGCCTACATTTGTATGATTCACAGTCATGCTAACAGAGATTCAAGACCAAGGTAGTAACACAAAAGTGCATTTTTTCTGTTTTCTTGTTTATCTGATATGAGGATTTCAAGAATATTTAGAGAAAAAACAGAAGATAAAGGGAATTATTTAAGTGCAGAGATGAACACCATGTATTTACTTGCACGCACATGGACATACAGGTGCCTGTGTGAATCAGGCAGCAGTAACAGCAGGTTTGTTAATGTTGCCTTGTAAGACTCTACATTTTTGTTACCACACTGCCAAACTTCAACCATTTGTTAATCTAAATTTTCCATTACAGTGTTCCAGTGAAACCTATGTTCAGTAGCTTTGGGGAAACCTCAGCCAAAAAAATTCAGTGTTTTTACTGAGCTAGAGGCTTGAGATTACAGACACACACAACTTCTGTCTGCACACACGTCCCTGCACATTGGCTGCATCTTCATGGCTGTGTGAAGCCAAAGCACTTCATTTCTTTGTTATGTGAAGCCATCATGCTTACACACCACACCTCAGCAAGCACAAAATAACACAATAAATTGTGGAACCTCAGTCAGGCCCTCTTCCAGAAGAGAGATGTTTGCAGTAACTGTGATATTCTGCAGAAGACATCTGTGAAAAGGGAGAGATTTTTTTCCCCGTGCCCACTGGGAACAGATACAAAACCATGGACTGAAGTCAAGAAACAGAAGTTTAGGTTAGAAGCTGGAAAAATATTTTCAATAATAGTGACTGTAAGGCCTGGAGCAGGTTCTCCAGAGAAGCTGTGGAATCTCATTTACTGGAGGATTGTAAGAAGGGGTTACACAAACATTCCCTATGAGTGATTCAGGCCTGGCTGGATCTGCCTGGAGGAGGGTTATGAACTACAGGATTTCCCAGGGTCCCTCCTAGACATATTTTATAATTGCAAATTAATCTTGAGATAGGTTTCTACTGATGTAGGTAAAGGTGCCTCTCTCTTCCTGCTGTGATTGAATATGGCTTTGTGGTTTCCTTCAGCTAGCTAGTGCTTCTTGACACCAGGAAAACTTATTGAAATAGATATTATGCACCTTTCTCCCCTGTGGATAGTATTTCAAATACAGAGGTTTCTTAAAACTCGAACAGTGAACTCCCGACAGAGCTTGGGAGGGGGGGGGAATGCCATTCACAATAACCTCATTAGGAAAGTCATGTAAACCAAAGGTGTAGTTAGCCACCAGCCCAGTCAGAACTGGTTTTCATCTGAAAGAATACTATGTTCTTCCAATATTTTATAGTTTTGATTCTTCTCATGATGGCAGAATTTGTGCTCAGCTTATCATTGTATTAGTTGTGTCAACTTGCAGGTTACAGGTACTAGGTGTGTTAATACTGTCCTTACAAAGTGCTGTCTCTCATCTCTATCTTGCAGACTGATTCAAGGATACGATTTAAAAATATTTTTTCACAAGAAAATCACAAGTGAGAGGGTACTGAAGCATGTCCTCTGGCCTCTGAACTCGTTCAGTAAAAATTTGTGATTCAAAGGAGGCAACAAGAAACGTGACATTCATTCTAGATATTGTGCTACAAATGTTGAGATGACTGCTGCTAACTGGAGAAAATGGGGTTTCACAAGATAGGCAGATGTCAACCTAAAAAGGAAGGTTCCTAAAAGAGAAACCTATGCCCCTGAACCCATTCAGAAAAAAAAAATCAGCTCTAGATGGAACCTAAGGGTCCAGATCTCAGAGCTGAAGTATTATTCACAGTATAGTCAGTTTATATAAAACCTTCGGCAAAAATTAGGACATTTCAAGAAACATACAGACATTTAGGACAAATACTCACAATTTAGGACATTTACACAATTATACAAAGTTTCATAAAAGTCAAGGTATCATCTCATTCTTTAGTCTGCACTTTCTGAGTAGGTAAGGAATTTTTCTTCCTTCATCTCCTAGGCTGTCCCAGAGCATTCTCAGTTCTCTAAGTATCAAAAATCCCATTTTCATGACCGCAGGCCAAGGGAAGGGAAGGAGACCACAGGTAAATCTGGTAAATTTTGGTAAATCTGTGGTAAATCCCATGGTAAATCTGTGACAAACCAGGGAGCAGATGCAGATTAATACTAAAATGATGAGATTTTTCTGGAACAAGTTTAATTTCTGAATTATTTTCACTTTTTTCTTTAAAGATTCATTTCTCTCTGAACTATACTTTGCAGTTACAACTATTGTATATATTACAACTGGGCTGTTATTACTAATACCATCAACATTAGCATCATGTGTTGCCTAAATTATAGTTGCATTTAGAGATACAAGATAGGATTCTCATCATGTGAGATTCAGTATATACACAGAAATGAAGAAAGATTAAGTATCTTTCCATATACCACAGTTAATCTGTGATGGAGAGAGGACACTACAGATCTCTGCCCAGTGCTCTCCTCAGAGGCCTATTTCTCCCTCCACGTTTTGCCCCGTGTTAAGCACAGTTAAATAAAGAAACATCCAGACTAACAAATTTTTGGCTGCTTGAGTGTTGTAAAGTAACTGAAGTATATTCTATGTAACCTTGGAGCACCCAGAGTCAATCCTCATTTTTCAGCAATCTCTGCAGGAGACTTGAATAAGGAGCAAACGCTCTTTGCAGTTAGGTGTAGTTTATGCAAGCAGAAAAGAGCCTGACCCAGTTTGGACCCCAAAAGAAGAATGTTCACTATTAGAAAAGAAGAAAACAATGTGTTTTACTTAACAATTATTTACCTACATTTAGGAAGTAGGCTCAATTAGCTGCCTACAAATCTGCCCCTCCACCTAAATTTGTTGGCTTGCAGGGCTCAAAGGCAGATCTAAGAACATACCCTAAGCAGAAGGAACAGCACAGTAATGTGGTGTCAGTGAAGGCTGGAGGAAATCATCGCATTTACTACCCACTTCTGAAGCTCCTGAAAAATTGATACAAGGTAGGGTGAGGAGTGAAGCTAATCTGCCATGTGAAGACAAGCAAAGGAAATTTATCTGTAGATGAAGTGATTCATGTTACCACAAACACGGTTAGTGAGAGACAGATTTTTCTTATCCTGCAGATTGTCTGTAAGATTTTGGTACAGAAACTGCTAAAGACTATTCAGTTTCCAGGTCTTAATATCTGTAGTGTAAGGCTTATCCCGTAAGAAAAGGAGACGAGGGAAATCTGTGAAACTGCCTTTCTGGATTGAATCAGTGTTAAGGTAAGCTACACCTGTGAACTTCAGATATCTGGGCCCATTCTGTTTTTAGTATTTCCATGAAATCACATTGAAGGGAGAAAGGAAAAATATCTAGAGATTTAGTTCCAAAGCAATTGCTATCTTTCCTTGTCTTCTTTCCTTTCCTATCTTGGCCTGGGTACATTAGCATGTCTTGTGATCTAAGCACAAATGCCACACTTCTTGTATTACAATTACAATATTATTTTTTTTTTAAATATAGAAATCAATGAGCTTTATTATTTAAGTGAAGAGTCAAAATTATCCTTCATGCTCTACATAGGAAAGAAAACATTAAATTTTGTTCTGTAAAACTGTTAATATTGCCTTTTGCTCCATCACTTACGTGAATGCAGCACTCAGAAATGAAACTGCCTCTCCTGGCCCCCAGCTCTGGGAATGGCACAGACATACATACTTCTCTTGGGCTGTGCTGGCAAAGTCAATGTGGTGTTGGCACTGAGCAAAGCAGGAGGGAGGGCTGAGCCCTTCCTCACTAGGCTGGTCCTTCCAGTCCTTTCTGTGCAACTGCTAAAATAACACTGAGATAGATGCAGCTTTAAGCAGTCTTTACTGATCATGTTCCAGCCACACAGAAATTATTGGATCTCACTCATGCCAGCTTTCCATCAGTATTTTTAGCCTCACAAGACTTCTCTTCAGTGACAAAAGTATCTTAGTCAACCTTTCTGTTTCCCCCTGCTCCTCCATCCCATTTGCTCTTTGTGTGTGAGAGCAACTGGGATGTGCTGAGTTCCAACCAGGGGGGAGGTAGAAGGGGTTGAAATCTTGTGGGTAAGAATTAAAGGACATGCAAATAGGGGTGGAACTGTTGTGGGTGTTTACTATAGACAACCAACCCAAGAAGATGTTGATGAGGCCTTCTACAGTCAACTGGAAGTAGCCTCTAGCTCACACTCCTTAGTACTTATGGGTGACTTCAATCATCCTGATATTTTTTGGGAGGCTCACACAACCAGGCATATTCAGTCCAAAAGGCTCTTGCAGTGCATCAACAATAACTTTCTGATGCAGATAGCAGAGGAACCAGTGAGGAGAGGTGCACTGCCAGACCTTGTATTAACAAATAAAGAAAGTCTGGTTGGGGACATTAAGGTTGGGAACAGCCTTTCTGACAGTGACCATGACATGGTGGAGTTTGGTATTTTAAAAGGAAGAAGAAGGGCAATAAATAGGATTACAACCCTGGACTTCCACAGGGATAATTTTGTACTCTTTAAAGATCTACTTGCAGGAATCCCATGGGCTGAGACTCTGGAAGGAAAGGGAACCCAAGAAAGTTGTTCAGTTTTTAAATTCCATTTCATTCAAGCTCAAGATATGTGGATTATTTTGAGTAAAAACTTGGGTAGAGGTAGTAAGAGAGCTGCATGGATCAGCAAGGAGTTACTGAAGAAAGTCGCATGAAAGAAAGGAATTCACAGCTCATGGAAGAAGGGAATTGTCATGTGGGAGGACTATAATGATATTGTCAGAGCATGTAGGAAGGCAATAAGAAAGGCCAAAGTCCTCTTAGAACTAAAAGTAGCAGAGGAAGTAAAAGGAAACAAGAGCTTGTTCACATATATCAGTATTAAAAGAATAGGGAAAATGTGGTCCCACTGCTGAATGGGGCAGGAGCCCTTTTAACAGAGGAGCAGAGAAGGCAGAGCTGCTGAGTGCCTTCTTTGCTTCAGTCTTTACACCTAAGACCATCCCTTGTGAACTCCAGACCCTGCATATAAGAGGGAAAGCCTGCAGGAGGGAAGACTCTCCACAAGTCAATGAAGACAGGGTTAGAGATGTTATGCAAATTGAATATACACAAGCCCATGGGCCCTGATGGGATGCATGAAAGAGTGCTGAGAGAGCTGGCTGATGTTATCACCCTACTATTCCATCATTTTTGAGAGATCATGTAGGGGTGCCTGAGGACTGGAGGAAAACCAGTGTCACTCCAGTCTTCAGAAAGAGCAAGAAGGAAGATCCAGGCAGTTACACACCAGTCAGCCTCATCTCCATCCCTGGAAAAATGATGGAGAGGCTCATTCTGGAGGTCATCTCTAAGCACAGAGAAGAAGGTTATCAGTAGTCAGCATGGATTTACAAAGGGGAAGTCATGCTTGACTAATCTGATAGCCTTCTATGATGTTGTGACTGAAAGGGTAGATGCAGGGAGACCAGTGGGTGTAGTCTATCTTGACCTTAGCAAGGCTTCTAACATAGTCTCCCATAACATCCTCTTGGGTAAGCTCAGGAAATGTGGAATAGAAGGATAGACAGTGAGATGGATGAAGAACTGGCTGCACAATAGAGCCCAAAGAGTGGTGATCAATGGAGCAGAGTCCAGCTAGAGCCCTGTGATGAGTGGAGTCCCCCAGGGATCAGTGCTGGATCCAGTCCTGTTCAACATCTTTATCAATGACATTGATGATGGGACAGAGTATCTTCTCAGCAAGTTTGCTGATGACACAAAGCTGGGAGGACTGGCTGAGAGCCTAGAAGGCTGTGCAGCCATTCAGAGGGACCTAGACAGGCTATAGAATTGGGTAAGGAGAAACTTAATGAATTACAACAAGGCCAAGTGTGAAGTCCTGCACCTGAGAAAGAACAAGGCAATGTAGGGGTTGGGGACTGAACTGTTAGAGAGCGGCACAGTGGAAAGAGACCTGGAACTTCCAGTGGGCAGAAGAATGACCATGAGCCAGCAATGGGGCCTTGTGGCCAAGAAGGCCAATGGCATCCTGGGGTGCATTAGAAGGGGGTTGTTAGTAGGTCAAGAGAGGTTCTCCTCTACTCTGCCCTGGTGAGGCCACATCAGGAATATTGTGTCCAATTCTGGGCCCCTCAGTTCCAGAAGGATCAGGAGCTGCTTGAGAGTCCAGTGCAGAGCGACAAAGATGAGTAAGGGAGTGGAACATCTCCCTCATGAGGAAAGGCTGAGGGAGCTGGGTCTCTTCAGGCTGGGGAAGAGGAGAATGAGGGGTGACCTCATCAACGTTTACAAATATGTAAAGGGTGAGTGTCAGGAGGATGGAGCCAGGCTCTTCTCAGTGATGACCAGTGATGGGACAAAGGGCAATGGGTGCAAGTTGGAGCACGGGAGGTTCCACGTAAACACAAGAAAAAGCTTTTTCACTGTGAGGGTGACAAAACACTGGAACAGGTTGTAAGGCTGTGAAGTCTGCTTCTCTGGAAACATTCAAAACCCACCTGGACATGTTCCTGTGTGACCTACACTAGGTGATCCTGCTCTAGCAGGGAGTTTGGATTTGATGATCTCTCAAGGTCCCTTCCAAGCCCTAACGTTCTGTGATTTCTGTGAAGCCTGCCTGCTCATCCTTCTTTCCATCACTCCCTTAGCAGAGCCTATCCAACTGTTTATTTGGCCACTCAGTGAACAAGGTCAGGGAAGAGATTTGGATTAAAAACGAAAAACCCCAAAACTCACTGGCTTTTTTTTCCCCCAGATTAATTCCCCAGTGTGTTCACAGTGCAGCACATAAACTTCATATGAAAACATCTGTACTGGATCAGAGCACAGGTCCATTTGGTCTGGTGTGCTGCCCCCAGCAGCAGAGTAGACACAGCAGATGTTATCCAAGGAAGGATGTAAGGACAGGGCAAGTATGCAGGAATGCTTCCCAGGAATGCTCTCCCAGACTCCTGTGACTTGTGATTCAAGGATATATTTAATCAAAGTTAATGCTTTTGTGTTTAATAATCCTTGGTGGATTTTTCTTTTATTTATGTTCCTGACTCTTTTTTTAAAATTTATATTAATGAAAATATTTGCAACCTTACTGTGCTATGGGTCCTAGCATATCTGTGCATTATGCAGTCAGTGAAATGACTCTCTTTGTTTGCTTTGGAAGTACTACACACCAGTTTAATTTTATGTCCTTTGATTTTTGTGCTGGAAGAAACAAAGTGCTCAGGTTGAGCTGCAGCCCCACATGCCTCCAGCCACAGTCTTTGCAGAGGAGGAGAGCCCATCCTGGCATGGAGGAGTGGGACAGGGTCTTGTGTTCAGCTCAGTGCATGGCTTTGTGGCACCACTCTGCACAGAGCAGTCTGAAGAACATGGTATGATTTTTTTGCTTTTTTACAATTTTTTTATTTTTTAAATTGAATCATTTTCAAGGATCTAAAACACACAGAATAAGGACAGAATTCAAAGGTTTGAAGATTGTCTCATTTCAGAGCTCTTACCAAGGTGGTGTTTACCTGAACACCAACCTGGGAGACATCAAACACTGGGTTGTGTGCTAGGAACAAGCATGCTCATACAAGATCCTACAGCTTCCCTGTGCACTTGTGAGGCAGGGAAGAAATCCTTCCACCAGGGAAAAATGCTTCTGATGGGGTTTTTCTGGATGTACAACATCACCAAAAGGTTTAGAACTGGCATGGATTGATTGGAAAAGCATCAACTCTTGCCTGAGCAACAAGAATATTTTTTAAAATGACTTTTCATGCACTCTTTAATTGGTCCTTTCCTTACTTAGTATGCAAGTGAGAGAAAAGAGGATTAAAATATCTCAAAATAATTCTCTGAACAAGATGATTTTTATTTGCTCTATTTTATCATATTTTAGTATTACATGGACCACTCAGATTCCAGCACAGAAATAATTTTCCGTTTCATGCTGCCAATCCTGTGCTTAATGGAGCAAACCACAGGATAGAGGAATACACAGGGAGAAATTTTCAGTGGTGGTGGGGGGGTACCTTTTTGAATTAGTATTTTTTGAAAAGTACTCCCATTTTTTACAAACTATATTTTGGAATGGTTTTTTGTAAATAATCACACGTTGTTGTGCAAATTAAGATTTCATCACTGTGCACTGGGCAACAGTGTACAGACTGAGCAGGGTTTACCTCTCAGAGTTTTGAAGGAGTTACAGCTGCAGCTTGCACCCCCACCTTTCTTTTGTGGGAGTGTTTTTCTCTTTTTACTTGGAGTATGTATAGGGATCGTGCCACTCCTTCAGTTTAAGCTGTGGAACACTGTGTGACACCAGCTAAGGGCCATTGGAGCCCCGCAACAGCCCTCTCTGGAGGGGAAGTTTCAGCGGCATCCCTCCCCATCCCCTTCTCTTTCCACCTTCCCTTCCAGCTTCCATCTCCTGCCTTTATTGTGCCACAGGGCAACAGTGCTTTACTTCTGCATGGAAACAGGAGGATCTGGAAACGTTTTCCACACGTGCATGGCTACTTCAAGTAGTTGGGACTCTATCATAGAATATGTCCTGTCTTGCTTTCTCTGAGGGTCTATGAAAACACCCCACAGCCACCTGAGCCATCCCCCAAGCCCTTTGTTGCTCTTAGCTTCCATTTAATGGCTTTTATTGAGGAAGCCAAAATATTTATACAATTTCTTTCTGCAGACTCAATTGCTGCCTTTCTCCCAGCAACCCCACAGCCTTTCCCAGCAGCACTGCCTTCTGCCTTCCTTACCCTGAGTACAGCCTACCAGGCTTTAAAAGTGGGCAATTCAAATTAACAATCATAAAAATGGTTCCTTTAGCTCCTTTAAAAGCTGTTTAGCTCTTATCTTAGAGCTTCTCTTGCTTTTCATTCACATTGCCTTTAAAAGCAAGACTGACGGAAAAGATTAACTTGCTTCTGGCTGCATGGGATGGAAGCAGATTAGCCCAGCTGGATCCAACCCTGGGGAGCCCAGCCTGGAAATGTATGTTAGCACAGCCCCAGCAATGTGTAAGCATGAACCGTTTGTGCTGGTCTTTTTCAGGATGATGAGTTTGTGATTAACTCTTTTGTGCAGAGACTGGGCTGTGCAGGAAGCTCATATGTGGAAGGATGTTGATAGAAAAGCTCCCGTGGCAGCAGGTCTCCCTCTTGCCATGCAGAGCCCAGTAGCCACTCTGGCCTGGTTGTGTTGGGGCTTTAGAAGGGACTTCTGTTTTCTCTCTGTCTCCTTTGTATTTTTTTTTTTTTTTTTTTTTTTTTTTTTTTTTTGTTTCCACCTATAACACTCTCCACAAACGTGGCCAGCAACAAAGTCCCCAGAGCCCCAGACTAGAGAGCAGAAGGTCTGGGGAAGAAAGGAGAGCTTTCATCCAGGTGAGGTTTTGTACCACCCACTCAGTAAGGGGTAGGTAATATCCAGCATGGTGGACATGCAAATTCAAGTTGTATACAAGTAATTAAATTCCACAGCCAATGCAAAAGGAATATTACTGAGTCACTGGCTTGATCACTTTTCTTCAGGGCTGGAGATTTTGGTTTTCAGCATGAGCTTATTAAGCTAAAATGACTGTGCGTAAACTATAAAAAAATCAAATAAAAATACACCTACTTTGTCAGGAACTATGAATTATAATATTCAAGAGGAACCCAGGATCTCAGATTTAGCAAACTGTCTTTAACAAGCAGATAGCAACTTTTTACATTTGAATAAAGAAAAATATAGTAGACCTAGGTTCACAGTTGGACTTGATGATCTTAAAGGTCTTTTCCAAGCTAAATGATTTGGTTTCCATGATCATGCAGTATGCACATGGTCCCCTCTGAGGGGCTGGCTGGAGGAGCTGCAGGACAGGGCAGGAGAGGGCAGTGGCTACATCAGATCCATGAGTGGGGAGTGTGGTCCCCACTCATGTTCCTGCCATGGGAGGACTGACCTTCCAACCTTTCTGTCTCACGACTCTGCTGTTAGCTGGCTTGAGATAACATTATTTGCAAGCCTCAAAGAAATGTGGTGAGGACAAAAGCCTGAGCCCTGGGCTCATCACAGCACCGCTGAGAGCAATGAGGAGTTTCCCTCCTGGTTAAAATGGAGGGTCCAAAGCAAGTATTTGCTGGTAAATTATACCTGCTGGATGAGCTGGGAGAAAAACAGAAATGAAATCAATATAGGTATTCTGGGGTTCACATCTGAATTTGAACCAACCTCTTACTAAGGATTTTTTTACTGTTGGACTTTTTTTTCCTTTAGTCATGGCATTAATCCAGGGCATTTTTACACGTAACAGTTTTTAAATCTCACACAGCCTTAGGCTGAATGAAATATTTCTATGCAGCGTAATTCTTTAGAGACAGTAAATCAGACCATCTGAGATGTGTACCTATAAATTTTAATGAATATACAATATCCCTGTCACTTCTACATGAGTCTTTTTCTCTGTTTCCAGCACATCTCATTCTATGCCAAAGTAAATGAATGAAACAAAATGTTAATTATTTATTAACAGTAAAGAATGTGAGAATGAGAGTTTCTACCCTGGACTGGGGAAAAACATAAAAACATTATTCATTCTGCAGGCTTAGTGCCCACACCTCTACCTTGCAACTCCACTTATCTGATATTTTAGGGATTACACTCAGATAAGCAAAAGTAATTGAAGCAATTTTCAACATCTTCACCAGACAGACAAGCCAGACCTTATTTTAGATAATAGGTAAGTGAGACTCAAATAAGGTAGAGTTTTTGGGGGGTTTTTTTTGGATTTTGGTGGTGTTTTGGGTTTTGGGTTGTTTTTTTTAACAGTTAGTATGATTAATTACTGGAGCAAATTAGCAGAGGAAGTAGTAGCTCTTCCAACACTTCAAGTCTTCAGATAGTTTCTGAAGGCTGACTGGTGGACATCTCTTAGCTAAACACAAATTTAGGGGCTTGCCTTGGAGCTCTATGGATAACGGATTTAAGGTAAGGTGATCCTAGAACTTAGGTATAACTGGACACCTAGGATTTCTACTTTTATTTGTCAGACTTAGGATGGCTGGAATATGTTCTTGGTATAATCAGCATGAACTGAATCCCCATAAAACTGCTAAGAGTGATCTTACCAAACCACCTGCAGTGGAATGGGGGAATCGATGGGATCTGAGTGCCTGATTCTGAGATGTCCTTGTGTGAACCACTGGTGCCATCAGCTGCTCCAAGACAGCCAAATGTCCTGTAGCTGCTGTTAGATGTTCCAGTTCTGCACAACAGGACATTTCATACGACTCCTGATATCTACAGTCTGGCAACAAAATCAAGTCTTTGGGGTATAAAAGATGCTCAGAAAAGCTTATTCCTTCCTGGTCCAAAAGACAGGCAAGCACTACTCACTTGCAAGTGTTGAAGGGTCGTTTCTGCTCTGCCCAGGAGATATAAAGAGGAGACTCTAGCACTGCTCAAGTCTTTGGTTGGTGTCATAATAAAAATGTTTAGGAAATTAGCTAGGCTCTGATTTTTAAACCACCTAGCTCTGGCAAACCAGACACTCACATCACTAGTTTTATTTTGTGCTGTTTTGGCCATTTGGCTATAGATGACACACAGAGCAGTAATTGTATCTGGACTTTTCCCTTTAAGTCTATAATGTCAAAAGAAAGCCACTAGGACATAGGAAAGTTCATGGGTTTCCTGTGAGAATGAGCCCTAAGAAAATGAGCAATCCACAAAGAAGAAACTATATTTCCATTACACGTTCCCACATCTGACAATCTCTTTCATTTGATTTCCTTTAGACTAGTGCCTTGATCTATTATCTTCAGTGTGAATAATGGCACAATAGTTGAGAAAATACCTTAACAAATATATAGAGATTCATTTAGAAATAGTTCAAGAAGTACTTGTAAAGAAGTTCAAAAGTTTGCTTGCAAGCTTTTGTCCTTAAGAGGTTAGTTTAGTTTTCTGGGGCTGGAGAAATAACCTGTGAGTTACCTGCATCTCTCTCTTCTTATTTTAAAACAGGCTTTCACTGTTTTATTGGCATTGTTTGAAGACATGATTGTTTTGGTGGAAATTTCACATACCTAATAGTTCATTGGGGAGAAGCAAGTTATAAATGAGAACTTCCAGCCCAAAGGAATGCAGTGTTGAGCATATAGTGTCAGCTTTGCCTGTGTGGGCAGGAAAGCTTGCCTGCTTGTCTCTAGACAGTTCACAGATCTGTTCCCACGCCCAGAGGCTGCGGAGCCAGCTCAGCATGGGAGAGACAGTGGGTGTGCAGCCCAGCCTAACATCAATGGGAAAAGGGGTAAAGAAGGAAGATTTCCCCAACAGACAAGGACACAAAATCAAATGAAGCCATAGTTATCCTTGGTGGCAGCCAGCAGATTTGTGCTGCTGTCTACAAATCCAAGAGGATATGTTCTGTCCCAGTCCAAACCAGGCAGTTCCCACAGATACAATTCAATAAGTCCTTTGCCAGGGCCTTGTGGCTTCATCTTCCCTTTATATAGACACAAGATGTTCAAATGTTCAAATCTTAGACTCTTCACTATGAGAGTGGTTAGACACTGGAACAGGCTTCCCAGGGAAGTTGTGGATGTGCCCTCCATGGAAGTGCTTAAGGTCGGGTTGGATGGGTTTGAGCAACCTAGTGGGAGGTGTCCCTACCCATGCAGGGGGGCTGGACCTTTAAGGTCCCCTCCAATCCAAACTTTTCTATGATTCTCTGAAACCAGAGGTAGGAGATAGGCAATGGCAGGCTTGGAGACAAACCTCCCTTGCCAAATATCTACAACCACTACAAGACCTACACATCACACCATCTGTCCCCACAGAAGGAGTGATAAGGGGTTACTTTGAGGGAAAAGTTGAAGTCAATAAATGTAATACATTTTAGGTCATGCAGAGTGAAATCAATAGAGCCTGAACACGTGCAGGGAGTATGTGTGAGAGCACGGTGTCTCTAGTCCTTGATGCAATGCCTGGGGCCTGATTTCCAGCTCTGATTTATTGCATCATCACCCAGCATGACAGCCTGTGTAGCTTTCCTTTTAGATCCAGATTCACATCAGTCTCTTGGTGTAAACAAGAAGCAGACTAGGAGCTACTCCCCAGTTAGTATAGTACATCCAGCACGAGAATCTGGCCCTTAAGCCTCCTCACTGCTGGGACTGTGGCCTAAAAAAGTGTCTCTCACAGATTTTAAATGTCAGCCATCTGTGGCAGCCTTTTCAGTTTGTTCATTTCTGTTTATCAACACCTTTCCCACCTCTTCCTGTTGTACTGAACCAGAGGAGCCAAAACTTGTCCTGCTGGACTTGATCCCAGTGACAGACTTCATTTACATTTTCTCAAGTCTAGCAACAGCTGAGATTTCAGAAAAATAGCAGAGACCAATGCTCTTAGGTTGTAAGACCCTCCAGATTTTTTCTCTGAAATCTCAAGTGGATTCCCTGATTTACCTAAATTAACCTCCTCTATGGATTTCCCAAAATAGAACATCTGAAATACTCTTTGGCACAAGTTTCCACATAGAAATCAATCTGTAAACCAGCAAGAGCTGAGACAAAGGTATTTTTCATGTCCAACATACAGTAGGACTCTCACAGAAAGCTAAGTTTTCTCATTTCCGAGAATCTCTTTTATTAACTCCATTTATTTAGAAGTCTTTTTTACTGAGAAGCTTAGAGACCTTATTTGATTTATAGATCTTGAGCAGAACAATAGCAGCAGCTCAGGCTGTGAAATGCCACTTTGTTGCTTTTTCCCACTGCTGCCCAGAGTGTGAATGCTCATGATGGTGTCTATTTGGCTTGAACATGTCAGATGCAGACCAGACAGGATGCTGAAGAAAGAAACTGGTGTCCTTCATTTCCAAGGCCTGGCTCATTAAGCATTCAGTGATGAATTTGCTTTTATTTAAAATTCTGTAGTGACTGCTTATGATCATACCTGATATGAAGTTGAAGAGCTGTGAGTGGAGCCCCAGCGCTCTTCCAGGTGTCTGATTTTTCAAGAAAAATATTGCAGGGAAAGCTTAGAAACTTGGATTATGTATATGCAGTAAATGGCACAAGTGCAAACAGCAACCTGCTTGTTATGGTCTTTTGGACACTGGAGCCAGTTGGACCAGCTAAAATGCCAGGCTAAGCTGCCAGGAATGGAGATCAGGGTCAGATGTGAGTATTGATCTCTGCCTGAAATAGAACATTACCCCAGTGCCCAACCATGCACCCTCTACAATGTGTGACAGTGCCCAAATACTGAACTGCATACAGCATGGACATGTGTGCTTACTGCTGCAAAAACAGCCTCATCTGTAGTGGATGAGAGGGAGATAAAGCCATAGCATCAGGAAACAGAAGCCCATATCATAGAATCATAGAATCATAGAATGATTTAGGTTGGAAGGGACCTTAAAGATCATCTCGTTCCAACCCCCCTGCATGAGCAGGGAAAATATTCAGATATTCAGAGATAAAACTGGAAATGTTTTTGGCAGCAATTAGGTACTTCACCGCTTACACTTCTGGAAATATCTCCATTGGGAATGTCTCACTGACCCACCTAACTGCACATTTGGAGCTCACTAAAGTAAGATCACCTTTATCTTGGAGGGGCCTCACAGGGGTTTCCCAGGGCTCAAGCTAATGCTGTGGCTGAAATCCAGATAGAACCAAACCACACTGCAGGGTGCTGAACCGTGGTGGCTGACCGCAGAGAGCAATGAGGAGAAGTCAACAGAGATAAGGAGCAACTTGCTCTGTTTCCACAATATATGGAATAAAAATAGAGCAAGACCTAAAATCAGAGAACTCACTTGAAAGCCAAGGGAAGGCAGGTTGCTCATTAGCAAGGTTTACTACAGCATAAGAAAACATCTATGTGCAGGTCAGCCAACTTCCTCCTCCTGGGTTTTGCCAAATGCCAGAAGCAGCAGCCCGTGTGCCAGCCCCCCACCACCCTGTGGTGCCACATCTGGAGCTGCTCAGGGCTTCCAGAAAACCACTGTCCTCTCCTTGGGTTCAGCTCTAGTGCAAAGAGCCACCTTCCAGGGGTGAGGGGAAGGTTCTTGGGCAGAGGGGACACCTTGCCCCAATGTCTCCCCCTCAGCCACCACAGCCACAGGAGCATGTGTGCTTTGCAGAGCCTGAGGGAAGGCAACAAGAATTGCTTAAGAAATGCTGACTAACTTCTCTTTCATTCCTTATACCTTTATTAACTGGCATAACATGGTTAAACCCTTGGGTGTGGATATGTTATATCCTTCACCTTTGAACTCTTGTGATCTTCAGGTTGTGGGCCCAGATTTACCATTCACCCCCCACCATTAGTTAAAATAATCTTATTTCCTTCACCTCATGGCTGTGCTTTTGGTATAGGATTGCAAGGAGAAATAATCTCCATCTGCTCCTTCCCCATCCCCCGTCTGTATTCACTACCAGGAACAGGTAGGAAGACACTGAATCATCAGGGTTGGTCGCCTGCAGCCCAAAGCCCCCTCCTGCAAAGGACTTCCTAGATTTCTTATCTGATCATGTTCTGCAGAATAAAAAGGATGGATGTCTGGAATGAACAATACTGTTCTCCATTTCCGTTGCCCTTCTGCACTAACAACCCTTGCAGCTGTCCTGCTGAGCTTGGTTAGACTGGCCTTCAAAAGACTGTTACTGCTAATAAGGAAAGAACATTTCAGGGAGTCCCACAAACAGGGACTACAGGAGAAGATGGTCAAGGCTTAAACCACAGCAAGACCTTGCCTGGGGATTTCCTCAGTACCCAGGAGGAGCCCAAATGCAGATACAGATTCCACATATATCCAGACAGAACAGCAGCAGCTTTTCCTCAGGTATCCTCTGTGTTCTGTCACTATGAAGCTCAGTTGAGTTGTGTTTTTCTCCATCAGAGATGTATTGTCTGTTTTCAACACGACCCTGTATAAATTTTATTTCTTTCCCTATCACATCACCACACATCACCACGTCACATCACATCACATCACATCAATTGTTATGCTTTCAATTCACAGGGAGAAATTTCTGCTGTGTCAAGCCACCTGGGATGCTTTCTTCTTTACATGGTAGCCAAATGCATTTCACATTGTTATGTATTACTTTTAAAATGATTTTCCAAATATACACTTTCAGTAAAGTAAACAAAGCATGTTTGATTCTGGGAACAAAACATTTGCTCCAGTTTTGTTATGATATAACTGAAATTTGAGACAGCATTAATTGTTTCTACAGACATTTAATATAGTACATATTTAGTTTGGCTTTAACTCTTTAGTAGGTTTTTAAAATTATAAATTATTTGTATTTTAAATTATATGTATTTATATTATATATATCATCTTGTGATTTTTTTTTGTCGTATCACTGATCTGCTGTCTGAATTTGTCTACTCTCATACACTGAAGTCACAATTGGTTCTGCACCTTATTTTTTCCATAGAGTAGCCTGTTCCTCTTCTGAGAACATGGATCTCTGTAAGTTTGTATCTCTTCCAGCCTGGAGAACCATACAGGTAATGCCATTTCTGCTGCCATTAGTGTTTTATCTTTCTGTTCCTCTTGGTCTGCAAAGTGAACCAACTTTTTGAAGTTAGGAGCCAGAGGCCAGCCTCAGGACGCCTAATCTCATGAGCTAGAGACACCTAAAAATTTAGTAACAGAATCATATAATCATAATGGGCAGCCTGGGCAAGGGTCTCACCACCCTCACACTAAAGAGTTTCTTCTTAATATCTAATTTAAATCTCCTCTTCTAGCTTAAAGCCATTACCCCTTGTCCTATTGCTACATGCCCTTGCAAGAAGTCCCTCCCCAGCTTTCCTGCAGGCCCCCTTCAAGTACTGGAAGGATGCTATAAGGTCTCTCTGGAGCCTTCACTTCTCCAGGCTGAACAACCCCAACTTTCTCCTTCTGTCTCCATATTAAAGGTGCTTCACTCAGTCCTCTGATCATCTTCACAGCCCTCCTCCGGACTCACTCCAATGCTTCTTGTTTGGGATACTCCAGAAGTGTACAAGGGCCCTTCAGAGCTTGGCTAGTAGGTACACTGTTATTGTGCCTGTAACAAGTACATCACTCAACATTCTTATTCACATTTCACATAAATAGTGCAAATTGCTTCATATTATTGTGTAGTAAAGTAACCAGAGAACTCCATTATAAGGGCTCCTTATGCAATTTTCTATTGTTGTGATGACAAAATTAATTGGTTTTGTAATTCAGGCTAACTCTGTGATTATTAATTTTTATTCAATAATGTTTTTCTTTACTAAATAATTAGCTGTACTAACTCCATCACTTCTTCACCTGAAGACTAATAAGATTAAATGAAAAAGATATTTCAGAAACTGTTTGGAAGAACTGCAATGGGAGGAAGTGTTCCTTTCATTCTCCCTTTGTTTCTCATAGGCTTTAAAAAGTCATAACAGGAAATAAATGTAAAGGCATCTCAGGAAGTCATTTAATCCAACCTCCTGCTCCAGGGCTGAATGTGAACTGAGAGTTTATAGGAAATAATAAAAGGCAGTCTAGAGAATTTCTTTCTTCTTTGGTCACCTATATTTCTTCTCTCTAAAGGATTCCAGTGCTTTGGTAAACACAACCTTACAAAAGCCATTTTTGTTTCCAGAAATCCTAAAACTATGCTCTTCCTTCAATTGAAGGGATTCTTTGATGCTGCACACCTCATCGTGCAACTAGTTCTCTCTGAAGACTGAAAATGTGCAGGATTCATATAGCAACACCTTAAATTGGGAGTGACACCACCACATCCTTAAGAGGCCAGAGATCTTTTGAATATTCGGTGTGATGAGATTCCAGTTCATGTTATTGGAATACTTCCATCCATACATCTGGTAAGAATTGTTTCTCACCTTCCCTGCACCAATGTGTAGACCTAAAGAAGCGAAGAATGGAGCTAGGCAGAAATAAGAATGTCGTCTGAAGTAAGATTATAGTAAAAGTCACTGACACCCATTACCACAGAATAATCTGAATTGCATCTGTGAGAATAAACCTTTTTCACTGTTTAAATATATAGAGGTTACTTTGTTTTAAAAGACCGTAAAGGAGGGGAAAAATTACTGTTATCTTTAAAAATGTTCAAACAAGCAGAAGAGGCAGGGCTTTCCAAATTGATATGTAAAGAAAATACTTGCAATCTGTACACATTTATGAGTGACCTGGCTGGGCAGGGCTGTGAGAAATTTGATGAGAATTCAGTATTTTTCAAAGTAGGCTGATTGGGGATGATTTGGGGAGCACTTTAAGAAATTTAAGGTATAAGTTAGTTCCCTGAACTGTTGTACTGGTGTAGTGTTGCCTAAGAGACCTGAGGATCTGACAGATAGAGTTCTGCAGGGTCCTTTTTTTGTCTGAGCTTTTCATGTCCCCATTTGGAGTTTTAGATGGAACAAAGAAAAGGTTCCATGCTGGCGTGAGACACAATAATCCTCCATTTTTTGGCAAGTGTGCCTATTAGTCTGGTAAAAGGTTAGTTCTCTCCCTACAAATCTTGTCTCTCATCACAAACAATCGAACTAACATAATTACTCCACTGCAATTTATAAACCACTTATTTTTTTTTTTAATCCATCTGTTAATGGTAGGGATTAAAAGGCAAGCAAACTGATTTTCACCTTGCCAACACTTATCATCAGGTATCTGAGAATGTTTACATTGCTGCTCAATGCCAACAAGTACATTAAATAGAAACAAAAGGTATTGTTTAAAAAAACAACAGTTACCATTAAGCCCTCATGATATAGATCAGCTAAATCCAGTGATACTGTAGGGATCATGACCTCTGGGTTCCCTGCCAGGCCATTACAATTTTATCTTATCACCACTACCCCCATAAATCAGTGTATGCCACAAACCTACGCCAGTTAGCAGTTCCTTTCCAAAGGATGCTTTACAGCTTTTTTTGCTGTAACTATGCATTCCCTGATTGTTTCAGACTGGTTTAGATAGACATTCAGAAGTAGTGATTGGAATTTAAAGACTTCCGGGATGAGGTGGGTTCCTGTCCTGCATATCAATTTTTCCAGCTGTGTTAACAATCAGGAGGCAAAACAGATGGGTGGCAGACAGAGGGCTCAAAGCACTGCAGTGTTTGGGCAAACAATTAGCACCTCCAAAACTTGCAGATGCCTTAAAATTGAACATTCACATCTCCCAAAGAACAGCAGGAGATCATGACTGTGTGACACTCGCACCAATATGTACAAGAGAAAATCTATCCTGTACAGTATAGACTCGTGTGTCCAGTCTCTCTTTTTTGCAGGATATTCTGCCATGAGCTGTGAGCCCAAAACTCAAGTAATTTCCATCACTTTGTTAGACACTGTTCCTTGTCATTTGCAGTGAGCAGATCTGAGTCTTGGAGACATTAACAGCATCCACAGAAAAGGCAAGTAAGAGACACAGTGCAAACTTTGTAACTGGAGCTAACCAAAGCTAAGATCAGCCAGATTTGTGGAGTCTGTTGGGAAGAAGAATGGTGGATTTTTTTATGTTCTCTTCCAGCATTTCAAGTAATTTAGAGATGCTGCTTATCTTTTTAAAGTTTTTTACAGCATTTATAATGTCCACAAATGTTTATTTCAAGCATATTTATCATATGCTTAAATCAAGTTTCTGGTGTCTACAGCGTGGGCAGAATATCAGTAAGAGCTCAGACTAAATAAATATGAAAGAGTGTGAATGTCAGGATTCCTTAGAGAAGCAGATGGTTATAAACCAAATTAACTTGAATGATTTATCTAAAACTTGAATGATTTATAGAAACAAAAGAGATATAGATCTTTAGAGAACTGGCACTTTTAGGGCATTTTGACATCCCATGTTCTCAGCCATGCATTTGCAAGCCCAATGGGTTGTGTTCTTGGTGTTTTGGGTTGTTTACTTCCATTAGACCAAGTAATGCAGAAGAACTTACTTGGTTGCCTTGGCACGGGGGAGGCCCTTATTATTAGTGAATTAATCCCTTGCTGGGCACAGGAACTGTCAGTCAGCAAGGTCTGCAAGTGCTGAAGTCAGAGCAAAGGACTGCTCAGTGCCAGGTTGTGCAGTGTCAGATTGTAAAGTCCATTTCATTACAGTTCCTTTTTTTACTGATCAAAACACCCATTGTCAGCCACTGCATTGCATTATCTGAGTCACCAAGCACCCACTTACAAAAATGCATATGTATGATTTACAGAGCTGCCTTTCATTACAGGCTTGAAAGTAAATTCATGCTTGTAATTAACTTTCCTACAGGAGTCCAAAGACCCACTACTAGTCAGGGGACCACTGCAAGACCAGAATCACCTAAAGTAGTTTCCTCCATTCATACAGTGAGCACATATATCTCTGTGAAGGAGGCACCAGTTCATTGCTGGCCCCTCTGTGGAGGGCTGCAGACAAAGAGGTTAATTAGCCCCAAATTAAGTGGCTTCCTGATGCAGACACATGACACTGGATTCAGACCACCAGTTCTTTTCTCATAAGCCACTGAATGTGCACCAGAGAGGAATGGTGTTTTGTTCATAAGACAGAGGTGAAAGGCCCTATATCCTATTACAGATCCCCTGGGCCAGCCAGTCTCCTTGTTTACATTTTTGCCAGAAAATATCAAGGATGTTTTTACATTTGTGAATGGAAAGGCAGTAACAGGAGTGTGTACAAAGTGGTATTTCTTAGTCCCTCCTCTGATTTAGTGTTGGATAGCTGCCAAGGAAGGAAGGTGATTGCCAGCTCTCCAGCTGTGAACGCAGGGCCGTGCTAAGCCAAAGATTTCTCTGGCACCTGATGGAAGTGATGGGGAATCTGTGTTTCTGAAGTCACCTTCAGAGCTGATGGCTGCATCCTGATGAGCATACAGATCTAGGCTGACACTACACATAGAAATGGCAGCATATATGTCCTGGTGACTCCAATAAAGGGCATCACTGCAGCGAGCGCTCCAGCCTTGTGTCCTACAAAGTGGTCCAGGCTCTGGAGAGGTTGAATCATCAGGTTCCCTCCATATCTTTCTGAAATGTATTTTTCTCTCACACTCTGGTTTGCGACCATTGTGACCTGGAATACAAATAGGTTTTGTTTCTGAGCTAATTGTCAAGGATTCTATTATTATGGATGTTACAAGCACTTAAATTAACCTGTGAATGATCCTTCTCATATAGCAAAGTAGATCAGTGAGAACACCTCATAGAAAAACAGCATTAATGTTTCTATAATGGTGAGTTCAATAGCACCAAATGATATTCCCAGGCTTACTGATTCAATCACATGTGCTGTTCAGACAGTAGACCAGTTCCTGGCAAGATTCTGACCTGGCTGGTTAGCTTTTTCCAAGGTGAGAAATAATCAGAGAATCTAGCACAGGACTGGGACCACTGCTGATGCAAAGGTGCAGACCTTTCTTTGGCTTTGGAGACAGGAGAATCTCTTTGGCTCTTTTATGTTATCTTACAGGTTTTGGAAGATAGCAAAGCATGTGTGCAAGCCATTTTGCACCAGCTGGCCTCAATGCCCCAGGACAGTCCCAAGCCAATGTCACTCAAGGAGGCAGTTAATAACCTAAATGTCTGGTTTCAGAGACCAGTGCAATGCTGTGGTACTTGTTGCTGTCACAGGAACCCTCACCACAGCTTGCAGAAAAGCACCTCTTCTCTCAGATGACCAAAGATGCATCCATTTTACATCCACCATGTAGGTGTTCTTTGTCTTACAATTGCTGTATAACAGATATGTGGGCCCCCAGTTCATCTCTCATCTGTCTATGTGAGAAGCTGACAATTTGGCCACAGGATAGGATGGGCCATGTGCCATAGGCTGTGGGGTCCTCAGGAAAGAGGCCCACAGGCACGGTCATGCAGATTGTCCTTTTCTGGTCAGTCATTCTGTCCCTCTAATGAATTCATTTAAAATGAGTTCCTCTCTGTTTGAAAAGTGGTACCCCTTAATTCAGCTCCACTCTGGATTATTCACACCTCTGCTATCTCTTACTGCTCCCCTGTTGCCTCTGCTCCATGCTCTGCCTCCTTCTCCTGAGCTCTTCTGCCTCCTCATCCTCATCACTGCCATTTTTCACCACCTCCCAGAAACCTTCTCCAGATCCATCATCCCATCTCTCATTAGCCAAACCATTTTTCCTGGGTTTTTTGGCATAATTGCCTGTGAGCAGTATCCCAGCCTGAAGACTTGACCTTCCTGAACCACATCAGAGTCTTATTATTGACTTCAGCAGAGACAGATTTCACCTGAAAGGTTTTGATGATTTCCCGTTAGGTCTTCTGCAAGAAAAAACAGACACATGTACAATTCACCTCCTCCATAGGTCTCACCAAAGGCCAGCAGTAGTTGATGAGCAAAAGGAAATTAAGACACGATTGTAGAATCTAACTTACATCTTAGTCCATTTCCTTTTCTGAGCTTTCAAGTTGACTATGGTCATGTGTAAGTAGGTTGATATTATGGAACCCAGACCATCTCAGCTGTTTGTATCAGTTTATTTAAAGTTAGAGGAAAAGCTACTAGAAACGATGGCTGCTGCTTTGGCCCAAATATCATCTGTACAAGATTGCCTGAGTTTCTGAACTTTACAGCATCATAAATTTTTGCAATTATAAATGTAGAGGCAATGAAAACATCTGCATTAACATAATGTAATGATAAATAGATCCCCATAAAAACTGCTATAGAAATCTCCAGAGAGTAGCTCTTAAATTATGATCAGGAAAAAAAATCCCATAGGGCTAAAAGCATTATACAGTGTATCAGAAGGTTTTTGTATTTTAAATGGTGTATATTGGGATATGATCATGATATATATCTGAGGAAAATTCTGAGTGAAACATTTTAATGCAAAATATCCAAAGTGCTCCTGGGAACAAATGCAGACCCAAGGCCCCTTAAAATGAGTACTGTAAGGTCCCTTTTGCTATAGTGGCACTGGAATACAAAGTTAATAATTTATTAAACAAAGTTGTGTTATTAAAATACTCTTTGGATTATAGAAAACATTGAGATCTATAGCTTTCTAGCCACTGCTAGATAAAGAACTTAATCTGCTCCAGTTTTAAGTCTATGCTACATCCTTATTGACTTAAACAGGGAAATGGCTGGGCCACAAATGTGGGATGGGAGAGAGCTGATTGAAAATGGCTTCATATTTCTGTCACAGCAAAGGAAAATATCTGTAAACAATTTCCTTCTAAGGCCTTTTAGAACCAAAGTGATTAATGGAAAGCAACTGGAAAGAAAGCAACAACCATCCCACTGAACAGAGCAAAATAAGAGGAACATTTACACAACCATTTTTCCAGGGCAGCTAATGTCTTTCTCTTACCTATATTTACTTTTTAATGATATCTGAAAGTGGATGCATTCAACAAATATATTTTTTGCTTAGTTTTATAGCATCATCTTTTCTACCTTCTTTTCTAATACTGCTAGGGCTGCAAAACATAGAGTAAGGAATTTAGCAAGCTCTAGCTCCTTTGATAATAATTAAATGTTATTTTTTCTGTTGTACCTTAAAAAATCTAGGCATAATGAGTGTGTAAGCAGAAAAATTAATTGCAAACACTTTCTGTTTATCCTGCTATGTGTAAATTAAGAAAAGATAGAGATTAAAAGGAAAGCAGTCTTTTCTTCTATTAAAAACCAAGATCTCTAATGTTCTTATCACTCCTGTTCTTATCTGGTAAAGAGCACTTCCAATCCATCAAGACAGTACTCTTCTTGTCTAATCGAACTGCTGAGAGATAAGAGGTTTTAGGATTTCCTGACCATTGTTTGAACCTTTTTTTTTTCTAGCTCAAAGAGGAAAGTCTTGAAATTCACTAAAGCTCCAACTGTAACTAATTAGGGAATCTGAGCAATATTCAGTTCAATGCAGAGGTTAACAAGTAGGAAAACTTCAAAACACTGCAGAGGTGACCTAAATGGGAGATTCAGATTTGAATTAAAGCTATAGGAAGCTAGTCCCTGGAGATTCAAGCTTCTTTTCTTCTTACTTGGAAAAACTCAAAAGCCGACTGTTAAGCATGCTAAGAAAAAACCTCCTTCAAATCTTAAAAGGCTTTATTTGAGCGTTGAGCCATTTTAATGGAGATGTGCAAATGGCTGGGCAATTAGTTGAGTAAGTTCGTTGAGAAGTCTTACAGCTTGGACCAAAACGGCGAGGATTCTGAATACAAAGGAAAAAATAATGAAGTTTTTAAACAACTATAAATTACATTTGAAATTTAAAATTAAATACTTCATAAAGCTTAATATGACATTCCAAAAAATAACATTAATACACTGATTTTATTCCTTTCTGTTATAATATTATTTTATTATGTGAGAACTAATTTTGACCAAACACAAAAGCCATGTATATGCAAAGCATGCTTGGTAAAGACCAAGAGACAGCAAATAACAGATTCCAGATGGTTGCCTGGTTTTGCCTAATCTCAATTGACTTTCAGTTTCTTTTACTACAATAGAGTCACATTTAATTATATAATCTTTTAAAATGGTCACATCTCCCTTTGAGTTAATGGCAAATTAAAGAGGAAACACATCTCAGAATTTAGCTTCTTGCTTTTAAAATTAAAATTTTTCTTGTTTCATATAATTTTAAAATGTCATCAGGGTTTTACTGTCTATAGTTTTTTATGAATTACATACTACTCATTAAGCACAGCATTTTTCATCATATCATATATGTATTAGTGAAATTATTACAAATGTGTTCCAGTAAATTACCAGTTGCCATGGAAAAGCCAACAAAAGAGTTAAAAATCACTATTCTTTCATGGTTTTCCATGGTAATGGGACTCTCTCAAATCCTAGGCAATTTATTTATAACTCTTTTTTAATAGTAGCTACTTAGTTGAATTTCCGCCTTCATATTTGGGTTGTTTCATCTAGACATAAGTGTCATTCCCAGCCTGATTGTTTAGATTCAACCTAATTTCTCCCAGATTGTCTGTGGAACGTGTACGTTACAGAACTGTTCAGCTAAAAAGCACAGACCAAAAGCTGTAGCCCAACAACCTCCACTGAGGCAGGATCAAGCAGACTAAACCCTCCTCAATAGAGGGTCATCTGCTTGTTCTTGAAAACAATCAGCAAAAAGTTTTCCACACCCAATTTGCCAGCCAGTTCTCCAGATCCCTTACATCTGTACACAAAATGCATGTTTTCTTTTTTTCTGTCGTGAAACTTTCAGATATAAACTGACTTATTGCCTCCCTTACAGAACACAGAGAATGGTTCCCTGTCCTCCCCATAGTGACATTAACATACAAGTAGCACTCCATGTTCTCCTCAGTCTTCTTTTTTTAGGTTCTAAACAAGCCTACTTCCTTCAGACTTGCTATATATGTGCAATATATCCTTTATCATCCAGGCACCAGGCTTGAGCTTTACCAGCTTAGATATATTATCTAAATCTTGCTGTAACACTCTTGACACTCCTGGAACACCTCTCCTGTGAAGGCTGAGGGAGCTGGGGTTGTTCAGCTTGGAGACAAGAAGGCTCTGGAGACACTTTATTGCAGCTTTCAGTATGTAAAGGTGGCTTATCATAAAGACAGAGAGAGACTTTTAATCAAGGCCTGTATTCACAGGACAAGGGGCAACAGTTCTGAACTGAAAGTGGGTAGGTTTAGATTGGACGGAAGGAATAAATTTTTTATGAGAGGGCAATGAGACACTGGAACAGGTTGTCCGTGCCTGGAATGTTCAAGGCCTGGTTGGGTGGGGCTTTCAGAAACTTGATGAAGTGCAAAGTGTCCCTGCCAGTGCAGGGGACTTAAACTAGATGCTCTTTGGACGTCCCTTCCAACCCAAAACATTCTGTGATTCTATGACGCTAATGAAACCTAGATAAGGAATGGAGAAATAATTAGAACAAGAAAGGTGTTGATTCACAAGCAAATTACTTTTTCTATGTATATTTTTAATTTTAGTTCTATCACAATCTCCAAACTCGCTTTGCTGTACTGCTTCCATTGTCATTTACTCTAGCTCTGCATTTATGAGTTTGATACTCACCCCCAAAGTTTCCGTATCATATTTTTCTTGCAGAATCTCCACCTGTCTGTTTTGAACTATCTACCCAATCTGATAGACTGAATACCCACACAGTCCACTGGGCTGTCACAGCCAAAACTCTAAAGGTTCCATTGGTGCTGACAGGCCATGGTTCACAGGCACGGATGCATCCTAGAGGAACTGAAGAAATTCAGTTTATTGCAATGATGTTCCCTTATTTATGTGCTGTTCCCTTTTACCTGCACCAAGAGAAGCATGCAGGAACTTCTTTCTACAGCTGAGAAAACACTCCAAATCCTCAATTTTGCTGCTGCAGTATAAAACATACAAGTTAATGATAAACATTTTAAGGATCAGCAAATGTAGTGCTTATTCTGTTAAGTATTCAAAGCATTTAGACCTTTAGAAAACGTATAAAGAAACATTTTGTCTACAGGAAGTCAATCATAGACAGTAAAATACTTTTTCTTTCACTGGAAAAAAGATTGAGACATAAAAGAAATCAGACTTGTCTTTCCTAAATGCATTTAAGCTGTCCTCTTAATAATAAAAAACAGTTGTCTTCAAGATGGAATAACTTTTAAATATAAAAAAATAACACACCACAGGGAGCTGAAAGGAAAAACAAATTCAATTATGTTTTCAAGGCCATCCAAACCACCCACCCACATACTAAGCCTTTGCTGGCTGCACAGACACTATAGTTGCTGTGGCTCAACCAATGATCTTCTTCTGAAAAGTAAACACTGTTGTAAAAATAAAAAAATATTACATGCAGTGAATAATAAAGAATTTAGGGCAACATCCTGCTCCCTCTGAAATCAGCAGGGTACTTTTAGTGTTAAATTTTCAGCTGTCTGATTAACAAAAGCCAGGGTGGCTGCAGTGAGGACACAAGCTGAGGGTGTGCTGCTGAGGAGCAGCCACTTCTGATGAAGAGACCAAGGGAGTTACAGCAGAGAGCTTGGAGCCAGGGTGGCAGTACTGCCAGGGCTGGGCTTTCAGAACCACTGATTCCATTCTAATGGATTAAATGTGGAACCTAGTGTCAAATTCCAGTTCCTGGAAGCTTTCACTGGCATTGCTTTATTTTCTTATATAGATGTAGCTCTTAAGAACATTTTATCAACAGGTTTGAAAGGACTGATGCAACTGCTTCCAGGGTAGTGTGGCAGATGCTGTGGGTCACCTCAGCCTGAATAAAATTCTGATTAATAGTCTGTGTGCCATCATACACAGCTGAGCCTGCTGGTGCTCCAAAATTATAAACAATGAGGGGCTGAACATTTCAACTGGCAGAAGAATGAAGGTAACAGGGTTGTGAAAGCCTTTCCAGATACCCTGAAATGAGATGTCTTACCCTCCTGCAGTCAGTAAAGATTAAAGGTGGTACAGGGGAGCTTTGCTAAATGGGAAAAGACAGGTCACTGCAGCAAGAGCGATGAAATATTTACTTGTTTATCTGTGTATTTATCCCATCTATGTATACTTATCTATATGGCAGCAGGTTTTTAGTAAACAAAAAATGGAATTGATGGCAACTGGTGGCAGCTTGGTCTTCTCAGAAGTATACTTTGTTAAGGTACACACAGACAAAAGCTTTGTGGAGGAGGCAAACAAGGGGACCAATGCAAAAACATATTTGTCCATTATCTATGACAGATTCTGAGAGGATACTGGTTTTAAACTGTCATAGAAGTTTTCTGGTCATTGATACTATCCTCCAGATGTGAAAACATCAAAAGTGACTGTAACAATCTGTAAAATTGTCATCTGTGATGCCACAATTCACAAAACCAGGACAAACAAGAACACCAATGGCTAGGATTTTGGGAGTGCCACATTTCAGAGGTTTGTGAGGATGCTGCACCAGATGAAAGGCAGCAGTAGCAACAACAACCACAACAAAATCTCGGGATGGCAAGCGTTCAAAGCCCCCATGCTGAGAGAAAGAGACATCAAGTCCATCTTAAAACTAGCAAAGGTAGGTGGATGCCAGCGAAAATAATTACTTTGTAGAGACAGAGCCAGACTTTTAGGAACAGACTATTAAAGAAATATTCTATTTTAACTTGCTGTGGCAAAAGACTGCAAAATACCTGTTGATTCAAACAAAATTAATAAATTAAAAGTGAAAAGCTTTTTACAAACCTAATTGATTGGGAAAAGCCGAGAAGGGGGAAGCATGTAGCAGCAGCAAAAGCATCTTTGCATTCCTAAAGACACAGCGGACAAACCAGATAGACAGGGCAGTGCTATGCTGAAAATGCATGGTAATTCATTAGGATATAGTTATTTCAGTAACAAAAAGATAACTGGAAATAAGGAATGGAGTAGAGCTAAGAGAAACTAATAGAACCATATGTCTGTCTTGAATAATAATTCAAATAATCACTTCAGAAGCAACTAGAAGAATTAAGGGGTAAAAAGAAATAAATTAAAACCACTAATCCTTGTAAGCCTACAATAAGACCATGTGAGCCTGACATGGCAATGACTGGATTAAAAGACATACTGCAGAATGAGTACATCCATGATAGTCAATGTCTCTGAGAACCCTAAATGAAGTCAAACGGACAGATGTGCTTTATTCTGACAGGAGGTTGTAGTGAAGTGAGGGTCAGTCTCTTCTCCCAATAAGAAGTGATAGGACAAGAGGAAAAGGCCTTGAGTTGCACCAGGAGAGGTTCAGATTGGATATTAGAAAAACTTCTTCACTGAAAGGGTTATCAAACACTGCAGCAGACGGCCCAAGGATGTGGCTGAAACCTGATAAAAGTAAGGAGCTGGAAAGTGAGGAGCACTTTCAGGGAAGACTTTTTTCCATTTTTTTGAATGACGTTTCAGAGATCTTGGACCACTGCACAGAACCTTGACTGCAGGAGGTCTCTGTTCTACTGAACTCCAAAGACCTCAGTTTACCTTAGTAAGAGATGTTTCTCAACTCAGTTCCTCATTTGTAAGATTTTTGTTTATTTGCAAAATCTTTCTGAGGTATCTACAGAGTTTTTTTCCTCAGGAAAAGAGGATTTAATCTACAGACATATATTTTTATGTCCTTAAAGAAGAGATTTGTTTGAGAAAGAAGGAGAAAGGTACATTTCGTATAAGAGATCTAAATAAGTAAGAAAAGAACCTACAGTCATGGTACAAACAAAAATAGCTGGAGATTCCCCGAGGGATAAAAGAACAACAGTCTGGCCCTGCTAAATTCAACTCATTGATTCATCATATGCTTTTAAGATCTGAGGATCTTGGTCAAAAGTGAATTAAATTGCTTTGAAACAGTTGAGCTCATCCGGTATTTAACCAAGCATTCCACCTCATTTATAACCAGAAGAGCAACGACAGACTTTTTATTTTATATTGTTATTATTTTAATATTCATGGTAAATACTATAATATGATTTTCTGGAAAAACAAACCCAACACACAAAAAGAACATAACAGACTACAATAAAGATTTATGATAATATCATAAGATATTATTCTTATGATAAGACGGTGACCCGTCTGGTGGATAAGGGGAAGGCTGTGGTTGTAGTCTACCTGGACTGCATGTCAGGCCTTTGACACTGTCTCCCACATCATTCTCCTGAAAAAGCTGTCAGCCCACAGCTTGGACAGGAGCACCCTGTGCTGGGTTAGGAACTGGCTGGAGGGCCGGGCCCAGAGAGTGGTGGTGAACGGGGCTGCATCCAGTTGGCGGCCAGTCACTAGTGGTATCCCCCAGGGATCAGTGTTGGGCCCAGTTCTGTTTAATATCTTTATTGATGATTTAGACGAGGGGATTGAGTCCATCATCAGCAAATTTGCAGATGACACGAAGCTGGGAGGAAGTGTCAATCATCTGGAAGGCAGGAGGGCTCTGCAGAGGGACCTGGACAGACTGGAGAGTTGGGCTGATTCCAACGGGATAAGGTTCAACATGGCCAAATGCCGGGTCCTGCACTTTGGCCACAACAACCCCATGGGGAGCTCCAGGCTGGGGACAGAGTGGCTGGAGAGCATCCAGACAGAGAGGGACCTGGGGGTTTGGATTGATAGGAAGCTGAACATGAGCCAACAGTGTGCCCAGGTGGCCAAGAAGGCCAATGGCATCCTGGCCTGGATCAGGAACAGCGTGGCCAGCAGGTCCAAGGAGGTGATTCTTCCCCTGTACTCAGCGCTGGTGAGGCCACACCTCGAGTACTGTGTCCAGTTCTGGGCCCCTCAGTTTAGGAAGAATATTGATGTCCTGGAGCAGGTCCAGAGAAGAGCAAGGAGGCTGGTGAAGGGACTCGAGCACAGATCCTGTGAGGAGAGGCTGAGGGAGCTGGGGCTGTTCAGCCTGGAGAAGAGGAGGCTCAGGGGAGACCTCATCACTCTCTACAACTCCCTGAAAGGAGGTTGGTGGGGGTTGGTCTCTTTTCCCAGGCACGTCTCAGCAAGACAAGAGGACACGGTCTTAAGTTGTGTTGGGGGAGGTTTAGGTTGGATATTAGAAAGAATTTCTTCACCGAGAGATCAGGCATTGGAATGGGCTGCCCAGGGAAGTAGTGGATTCTCCGTCCCTGGAGATATTTAAAAAGAGACTGGATGTGGCACTCAGTGCCATGGTCTGGTAACCGCAGCGGTAGTGGATCAAGGGTTGGACTTGATGATCTCTGAGGTCCCTTCCAACCCAGCCAATTCTATGATTCTATGATCCTATGATTCTATGAAGACAGTTGGCCAAACTGTTAGGTATTATGACAAGTAAATATGATAAGTAAATATGATCTATGGTAAGTCAGAAGGTGAACTCAGGTTCATATAAATACAGAGTAGCACATAGCACCAGCTTTGCTTTCTGTGCAATCTAAAATGTGCCCTTGCAAACTAATGCAGGTTTAAAAAACACAACAAAACAAAACAGCTTAAACCATCTATTTCCTTTCTATACCAGTAAGAGACTGCTCCTCCTGGTAGAGTCACAGGTGGGTTGTTGTTTTTTTTTTTCTCCCTCTTGTTGCCCTACTTCAGATATGTGTGAAATATTTAATAAGCAGCAACAATGCCTATGAAACACAGAACTGCAATACTGGAAAGCACCAGAAGCAACTGGATTTTCTGACTGCTCTGAAAGGAGCCCAGCTGGTCAGTCCCTCTTGTCCTATTCCTTCCCCCTCCCAAATCCAGCCAGAAGCTTCAGCCTTCATATGCCAAGTTTTTTTCTTGTGAGCTTTAAAAAATATAAATACACAGGTTCCCAATTAAAGCAGTGCCAAGGAGAGACTGCTGCAATTAATACAATTAACAGAAATTCATCAGAATGTTGACTGCCAGCCTGACTCAAAGCTGATTCTTCCTTTCAGAAGAAGTCACCTATGGATCCAGACATAGCAGAGAACTCCACATGGTCCTGCGATTTGCCCTGTCACTGACAGCATGGCTCACATGTCTAGATGTGTGTGTCAGGAGCAGGTTCAACCTGGGAAATTGCACAAAGCCATCAAGATCTTCCACCTCCCTGACAAGAGCTCTTCCAGCAACTCTTGTGGCAATTCTAGGAATGACCCTGTGTGTGAATGGGGATTTTGCTCTTGCTGTTAAAAAGGAACCACCAAGGGATTTACAAGGAGGGGCAGAATATCTCAACAGGAAAGTCATCCAGGAAATCTCATTTCCAAGAACTATCTGGTAAACAGTTCAGAGCACCCTGTTCACATCTGTAAAATCCAACAATTGATGAAACTCTGCTCATGAACCTATAAAACAACCAATTCTGTCCTATTTGTTTGTATCACAGATTAAGTGATTTGTCAATGGTTTTGAGGTAGGAACACTTTGAGGAGGGACCACTAACTAGGCTGAGCCCCAGCTAACATTAGGAAGTGGTGGCACTGAAGGGTGATTTATCTCTCCTGTTTAACAAGCAATAGCCGTGGTCTTAATTTAACATCAAAGGTGTTTGGAGTGTCTGCTAGCAGGTAATAAATAGCCTAAAAATCCCTCATCTGTGCGACTGCTCCAGTTTATACTGTAAAGCTAGCTTAGAGCTGCCAAAATATTTGTCAGACACCTTGAGTGTCAGCAAGCCTCAGAAATCTTCCCCACCAGTTTCCCAAGCCACATGCTCAGGAATGAGTGCAGTTCCCACCACAACGTAAGCCTGCACTGGGAAATCCTGTTCAGACTCCAAAATGAAGTTTGCTTTTTCATGCCTGACCCAGAGAGTCTCTCTACAGCAGACAGGCAGTCTTTGGCGTTGTCCGTGTTAGAAGAATACAGCTGCTCTTTTTAAACAGGGGAGAAAAAGGAGGCTTTTATGGCTATCCCTGAAGAGAGGCCTCTTACAATGCATCACAGTGTCTAAACAGACCTACGTGCTCTGATCCCACTTGGCAATAATGAGGGTCTTGTATTCCTCAGGCTTTGGAGGCCGGTTCGCCGCTCCGGGCTACAGATGCAGGCTCCGATTACAGTAGCGGCGCGTTATAAAACCTGTGACATTTTAAGCGGAGATGAAAATTAAAAATTGTCTTTTGCTGTTGTCCCTGTGTTTACTCTTTGATTTGGCCTGTTTCCATAGCAATTAAAAAAAAAAAAAAAAAAAANAAAAAAAAAAAAAAAAAAAAAAAGGGGATCACATGCGCCCTCCTCCTCCCCCTCCCCCGGGGGACAAGCGCGGGGAGCGGAGCCGCCGATCCGCACCCAGCCACGCCCCGCTGTGGTTCCGCGGGCGGAGTCAAGCCGCGCAACGCACCGCGCTGTGCCGCGCAGTGCAGCGGGCTTTGCACGGCACCAGGTGTTGGGGAGGCTCTCTGGGGAAGGAGTCTCGAGTTGGCGCAGAGCATCGGCGGACAGTGAGGGTTTTCCCACTGCACCATCAAGTGTTTTTTGAGAAACTCCTCTTTAGCTACACCCATGTGTTTAGTGGAGTGCTGCTGTTTTCTCGTGGTAGAGACATGCAAAAGGCAATCTTGCAAGAGGAACCAACCTCTCTGAGAAAGTGAATACCTTCATAAACCAGCTTTCAGGACAAAGGAAAAGCTGAAGACAAAAGGTTCAGGATAATGCCCACCTCTTCACTCACCCTTTATAAGCTTCCACAGACACTGACATGGTGGTGCAGAGACAGTCACTACAGTGTGACGCTGACTCTGTTCCAGGCACCCTGCATGGGGCAAAAACGCCATTGACATTAGTGGGCCAGATGAAAAAAAAAAACCTGTTGCGTGACTCTTATTTCTGCCATCAGCCTGTGCCCTGGATATGCAATGACCTCCAGGGAATTTCTGCCTTTGAACACAAATGCAGCAGTTGGCCAAGACCAATAGAGTGTGGCAGCTGGTCCCCTATTGTCTGTGTACATCCCATCAGACATTGTATTATAGCATCATAAAGGATAATACATGGTACCTAAGACTTAGAAGTTAAACTTAACAGAGCAGTTAGAAGGACTGAGGTGATGGAAAAAAGGGAAAGGTCTCCCCTCAAAACTGGGTTTACAATATTCAGAACTTTTTTTAGCATTACTGAGTTTCAGATTACTAATTCATTCACTCTACATATTAATAATCAAATTCTTAGTATAATTAAGTTGGAAGAGATTAGATCACCACCTCTGGAGGTGATCTAGTCCACTACCCTCCTCAGAGCAGAACTGATCTCCAAAGTGTCTCATTTCCCTGGGTCTGATGCTCAGGACTTCATTACAAACCGCAAGAATAGGAATTTCTGGGTACTGGGTGCTGGGCTCCAGTGCTGAACAATGCACAAGGTGAAAAACTTTTCCTTTCTACCCACTTTGAATTTCTCTCTTGCAGATTGACTGTTGCCTCCCATCCTTTTACTTGCCCCTAGAGGCACTGGCCCATCTTCTTTGTGCCTCCCCTTTATGAAAGGAAAAAAATTTCCTGGCATGCAATAAGAGAATGGGCTGTCTGTGCTTTTAGAGCAAATGGTAGATGAACACAGGAAGGGAGGCTGACTAGTTGCAGGTGTATCCCACATCTGTTTTTTCAAAACCTTTGTCATGAAAAAAAAAAAAAAAGCACTATCAGTTCTGGCTAGGGCAAAATGTTCCTTATGTTGCTGATCATTGCTTGTTCAGTGTTTTTAGAGAAGAGAATGGAGACAGTGCTCTTCAATATAGGAAAGTGATTTAGTGAAAGAATAAGAAAGGAAACTTTCCTAACCCAGAGCTGTCTTTTGTCTTAAAGATGTTCACATGGTAAACAGCAATACAGAGTTGCCTCTGATTGCTTTTAATAGTTTGCTTAGGTACCAGAAATGATGCAGAACATATCAGTTCTCTTTAAACAATTTGCTGTTTTTCTTGGCAAAGTAATTCAACGTGCAATGAACTTTTTGCTGTGAGAGCTGGATTGCTTCTGGTATCCCAACTGGCTTCTCTGGGCATCCTTGTAGTCCATAGCTTACAATATCTAATTCATTAAATAATAAATCAAGTGCATTGTTGGGAAGAAACAAACTATGTATCTAATAGAAAAACATTATAAAGGCAGAAATTATAAATAATCCATTGTTTGGGGTGGAGAGAGAATAATCTTCTAGGTTTGGAGGATGTTTAAGTGACTTTTTGGTTTTAAAAGGACCTTCTATTACAAACATAAAAGTATTCCTCAAGATTGTTGTTCTCTGATTTCATCTGAATCTCAAACAAATATCTTGGCAGCATTGCTTTTTTTTTAGGAAAGGGATGTGGCTTACCAAAAAGAGGAACAGGGTATTTTCCTTGCTATTTTCCAAGTGGGGAACTAGTACGGGTATTTTTGATAGCTGCAAACGGATCTGTAGCCTTTTATTAGTCAGAAGTCTTGCACAACTTAAAAGTGCAAGCAACCTTTTATTTTGTCTGTATTTAAACAATAAAAAGAGGTTCAAATGACATGAAAAGCCTTTGACCTTCTTTTGAAGAAATAAGTGATTTTTTCCTTCAAATAGCAAGATATTTTGCTGCAGAACATGATAAATAAGGAAAAAAAGTTTATTGAAACTAAAATATGTTTTATTAGTTGACCCAGAGTATTTTTCCAAGGATTGAGGACAATAGCACATGGCATTTGTAGCTCTGTGATTTATATGGCCATGTATGAATGTAAACATCCTGTAGACCACACAGTGAAGATATATTTAAGCCACAAGCCAAGTCCACTTCTTTGCTTCTGCAACCCTAGCTGACATCTATGCTGTCTGCTCACATCAAATTTGTTGACTTCTGTGTCCTGCTACAAAAATAGCCTTCCCTCGCATGGGCATTATGGATGCATGTTTAGGCCTTCCAGTCAGGGATTAGGGGAAACTCTTGAGTTTCATAAAACATCAACTGTAGCTTCAGACCTTGAAGAGAGATCAATGGAAAAAGCAGTTGTAAGATTTCAGAGAAAACCTGATGTTTTAATTTGAAAATAGTCAGTAAATATTAGTCTTAGGCTAGGAAACTCTTTGTATTTTCTGCAGAAAAAAAAAAAAATCCAATGTGTAAAGGCTGATCTTAGGAAAAATATGACTGTTCAAGTACACTAAGGCCTTTTGGCCTTTGTAAATTCAGGAAAAAAATGTCAGCATTTTCTGCTGCTTCATCATCAGGAAAAACCTTCCCAGTGATTGCAGTAACATCCCCGTTGAGATGATAATATCTAGATGAGGCATTTTTGATCTATACAAGACTGCCTGTGCATCCTGTGACTGCAACTCTGGGCTAAACCCACCTCTGTTTAGATGCTGACAGCAACCTGAGACTCTAGCACTTTGAGAATGGGTTGCCATAAGTATTTAAGAGTAGGTGAACTGTACAGAGCAATTTCACAGAATCAGCCAAGTTGGAAAGGACCTCTGAGATCATCAAGTCCAACCCTTAATCCACTGCCACTGTGGTTACCAGACCATGGCACTGAGTGCCACATGCAGTCTCTTCTTAAAAACCTCCAGGGATGGAGAATCCACCACCTCCCTGGGCAGCCCATTCCAATGTCTGATCAGCCTCTCTGTAAAGAATTTTTTCCTAATATCTAACCTAAACCTCCCCTGACAGATTTTAAGTCCATGCCCTCTTGTTTTGCTGGTAGCTACTTGGGAGAAGAGACTGAACCCCCCCTGGCTACACCCTCCTTTCAGGGAGTTGTAGAGACTGATGAGGTCTCCCCTGAGCCTCCTCTTCTCCAGACTCAACACCCCCAGCTCCCTCAGCCTCTCTTCACAGGATCTGTGCTCGAGTCCCTTCACCAGCCTGGTTGCCCTCCTTTGGACCTGCTCCAGGACCTCAATCTCCTTCCTGAACTGAGGGGCCCAGAACTGGACACAGTACTCGAGGTGTGGCCTCACCAGCACTGAGTACAGGGGCAGAATCCCTTCCCTGGACCTGCTGGCCCCACTGTTCCTGATCCAGGCCAGGATGCCATTGGCCTTCTTGGCCACCTGGGCACACTGCTGGCTCATGTTCAGCTTCCTGTCAATCCAGACTCCCAGGTCCCTTTCTTCCTGACTGTGCCCAGCCTGGAGCTCCCCATGGGGTTGTTGTGGCTAAAGTGCACAGGACCCGGCACTTGGCTGTGTTGAACCTTATCCCGTTGGAATCAGCCCAACTCTCCAGCCTGTCCAGGTCTTTAATTTCCTCAATTAAAAAAGCAGAAAGGGACCAAAACAAAGAAGCCAGCTTTGCACACCTGGTGCACAGGCAGCTCACCCAGCATCACAGCCCATTTAAACTCCCTGCCAGACGTACAACTGGGCTCTGGTAACTGGGGCTGCCTGGCTGTGTGCCTCCAGACCAGTGCACCCACTTCTGAAGAGGGCATCAAGGTTTTTAATTTTAAAAAATTTTTATTTAATGTTCCTTTTCTGTAAGCTTCCTTCTGCTTGTCTGAAGCTGAAAGACTCCTCTGCCTTGCCTATATATGTGATGGAAACAGATGAGTCCCAAGGGAGAGCAGAGAGACCTTTGCACTTCAGCAGCTTGGCAGAAGCACAGCAGAGCCTGTCAGATCCTCCTCCAGAGCCTGGAGGAGCCCTGGGAGGTTGACAAGGTTCAGAGGGGTTTCCTTTCCGGTTCTGCTTTCTGCAAGTGCTGGTGACCAAATTAGAAAAAAAAAAAAAAATTGACACTCCCCTTTTGCTGGCAACAATAGACAGATTAATAAGTGGCTGGCATATTTTTGCTTCTTTATTTTTATTCTTTGTGATTACTCCTCAAACTTCAACACAATAGTAGAAAAGAAGACAGATGGAAAAATAGTCTGCCTGCTTTTCTTTGCAAATGACTTGTTAAAAAGCAAGATGTTTCTTGAAAAATCCCAATGATGATATAAAAGTCCACAGCTGGTAAGGAAATTAGACTGAAATTGCAGTAAATTCACTATACTTGTATTCCGTGTGGGGTTCTGTTTCTCCTTGGGTACCAAAAATTTATACATACTTCTGTAAAACGCTTCTTTCTTTAACCTCATGGTCACTTCTGCAAGTTCAAAGCCATGTCTTTGAAAACCAAGACCTAAATTTCTTCAATTTATCAACAGAGTTAACAAACATTACCCCAAAATTTCAGGTATCACACCTTATTGTTCCGTCATGAAGCACAATTTTGAACCTACAAAGGATGACGTACCCACTAACACATGGAACATTTTCAGAAGATGCCACGAGGGATTTGACTCAACTAAAATGAAGTGATTTCCACAGAGAGTTTTTCACATCAGTCACTCCCCTCATTCCTTCTATCCCTTCCTCAAAGCAGAGGGTTTAGGAGATTTCTGGGCTATCAGGAGGTGATCTGTGCATTACAAAGAGTTGAAGGAAAGAGCAAACATAGCTCAGGTTATTCCTTAACTGGAAGAAGTTATGACTGAACCCATGGTTCTCATGTCTATGTCCTAAAAGATTTGTGGAAACATTGATGGGATTCAGTCATAGAAACAGGAGAATGTGCTTCATCACCTTTGAAGTTTTTAAAGTAAAGTTCTTGTAAAACTGACCTTCTTCCTCCAGTTCTGATCATCACAGTAAAGACATCTCTGTCAAGTAGACTTGAAATAATACATAAATTTAAATCTTAGGGCAAAACTCCTAAATCTAACATTAGGAGTATGAGGTTCTCCACACAACTAACCTAGTCCTCATAATCCTGTTGATTTTAGTGGGAAACCTGAGAGATCATTTATTCTCAGAGCTTTAATATGTATTTAAATGCTTAAACTTTATTACTTTATCTGAGAATTCTTGCTGACTGAATCAGGAAAACAGCAGAAATTAATTTTGAAACATTATAAACTGACTATCTTTAGGAGCTGGAGTTTTTTGGAGTGTCTTTTTGTGTAGCACAGTAGTAGTGAGCCCACAAACCAAAGTGAAAATTTCCAACAGAAAACTTGAGCCCATAAGAAGTCATATGAAAAGAAGGAATACACAGAGAAATAAAAAAACCCCAAGAGTATGAATCTGCCGAACTGCAAGGATAAATGACACTTTACATCTGTGCATTTGCACAGACCCCCATGTAAAACAGATAGCAACTGAAATAAGGACATCCCTGTACTGCTCTGATGTAGCAATCATAGTACCTGAGAGGCACAAATAGCCCCAGAACAGCAAAGGCTGTGATCACTGTCTGCTCAGGTACAACCAGAACCAATAAAAATATTAATGTATATAAGAGCACAGGCATTAAGGTCACCCTGTGGATCAAGTCTGATCTCCCTCTGTCACAAGAAGCCATGCTAGACAGTCTCTTTCATGTACAAATTAAGGTTCTTCTTAAAAAGAAATACAAGGCAGACTTGATGACCTGGACAACGACTGGCACACCCACACCCAAAAGGACAATGGTCTGTGTTCCCAGGAGAACACTTCTTCCCAGGATCTGGAAAGAGACTGCCTCCTGGAGATGGGCAGGAGAGAAACCAAGTGCCTGAGGCAGCCAAATTCAGCTGGAGTTGTGACCTCAACATATCACTTGAACAGATTCATTGTATACAGAATGAGTATACATTTCTCTTCTCTTCTCTTCTCTTCTCTTCTCTTCTCTTCTCTTCTCTTCTCTTCTCTTCTCTTCTCTTCTCTTCTCTTCTCTTCTCTTCTCTCTTCATCTTCTCTTCATCTTCTCTCCTTCTCCTTCTCCTTCTCCTTCTCCTTCTCCTTCTTCCTTCTTCTTCTTCCTTCTTCTTCTTCTTCTTCTTCTTCTTCTTCTTCTTCTTCTTCTTCTTCTTCTTCTTCTTCTTTCTTCTTCTTCTTCTTTCTTCTTCTTCTTCTTTCTTCTTCTTCTTCTTCTTTCTTCTTCTTCTTCTTTCTTCTTCTTCTTCTTTCTTCTTCTTTCTTCTTCTTCTTCTTCTTTCTTCTTCTTCCTCGGAAGTCTTGGGATGTTTTCAGTGACTCCTGGAGTTCTGTTTTCAGATAAGCTTAGGATGAACTTATACACAAGTCTGTCTATACACTGACTTCATGCTCTTTAGTTGCTGCCTTGCGAATTACTTAGCATCTCTAGAATTTTTCACCCCAGTTTACAGTATTAATCCTTTTCAATAAATATTTTTAATTGGAACCAAGGATCATATTGTACAGAGACAGAGAAACAGTTTTCTCTCCCTGGACAAAAGCTGAAGAAACCAAGGGACAAAAAGGCTGTGGTTAGTCAATAATCCACTTGACCATAGAACACTGGTCTCATACTCCACATATATTTTCTCATTTGGACATTAGCAGCCTTCCAACTCAAGGATTTTAGCTGGCATGAAGAGATGCTAAGGATGGTCTGTGCCTTGCAGAATGAGGCCCTAAAGAGCTGAGCGGCATCTGAGTGCAGTTTCAGCAGATGCGACAGAGCTGGCGAAGCTGATGAAGAGTTTTTGGCCTCAGAAGCAGCCTTTTGGCAAACACCCTCACTGTGGCCCCACCATCCTCTCAACCATGCAGGTACAACAGTGTGCAGCGCTGGCAGTCAGCTACTTCCTTCACACAGTCCTTAAAATATCTTCTGTCCCAGAAGGTGAAAGAGAGGGAAGAGGGTGTTCTGGCATTTGTCACCACCTCCCATGTGTGCAAGGCACAGCTCGCCGGCACTGGGTGGGTGTTTGAGGCTGAGTGATTCTTCTCAGACCCTCTGTGGTACTCACCTGCTCCTGCAGCAGGGGCACAGCCTGGCCCACGCAGGGTCTCTGCCTTTCAGCTTCTTCTGAGAAGCCACAGGTCACTCTCCATTGCAAAACACAGCAGATGAAAAACAATCTGGCTGCAAATTATTTTTGACTTAGGCTGCTGCCTACTCAGGAACCAACTGCTGAGTACCTTGTCTCACACCTCTCTCTTACACGAAACATAGTCTTTTCAAATAGCTTCAGGATAACCACTGCCTTCCAAAAAGAAGTAGTGGAGGAAAAGGCAACCTTCTCATTTTTGGCCCAAACTTGAGCTAACTTGCAAGCAGATACCTTGGAAAAATGTATATATATATATATATATTTTTTTTTTTTAAAGTAAATCTACAGCGCTCCATCTCTGCTCTCAGTGCAGTGTCAGTGCTGGCATCTCATGGATACACTGAACAGACTAATGGCTCCTCCTTGTCTGTGGAGGCATTTCATTGGTCTGTAAGGGTTCACATTGGTGTATTAGTGTTTTGAACAGTGTTATTTCAAGGCTCCACTGAAAAGCAAAAGTGACCCTGCTGTGGCAAGTAGCTGTGAATGGGTCATTTTGGTGTTCTTTGAATATAATGGTTTGTCCCTCTGCACCACATGGCCACTTTCTTTCTTCTACAACCTCCACTTTTAATAGGTTTTACATCCTGTTTTTACATTAGTCAATTCCTCAGTTTTACATAAATCATAGCTTCATATAAAGAAAAATATCTTCTATTTCCAGGGTACTCCGTAGACAGAAATAACTGTTCTGCAAGGGTTTATTCTTCATTTCTAAATGTGTTTTGGTATGCTGTTGGGCCCATGTGCACTTAATGGCTGTTATTCCTGAACAAGGACTACAAAATTCATCCCCTTAGCAGAAAAATTAATATTGGAGCAATTAGCACATGTTCAGGGGTGTCTAAAGTAGTAACAATCTAGAATTTCAGGACTTTTACTTTTGTTTTTTTTTCTTAGCATTGGACATGACTTTAAAAGCATTTTAGGACTGGTCTATAGTGAAAAAAAAATTCTCTCCTTTCCTACCCATCTGTTTCACCTTCCATGTTACCTATTGAAAGCTTGCAAGTCCTTCTGCATTCTTAATCAAAATGGCTCCATTTAAGAGTTCCTATGGCAGAAAAATACATAGCATTTAAGACCTCGGGAATGAACACCAGGTCTTAGGGCCTGGTGTTTGAGTACACCATTGAAATTAGTAAGTAGCTTTTATTCTGTAAGATCTTTGGATTGGTTAGGGGTAGCAGACTAGTTTCTGACAGCAGAATGATGCAGTCAAATGTTGTGAAAATATGGAAGCATTAGGGTTTCCTCAGGTGTGGTGAAGTATTTTCATCACAGATCAAAACCATTTAGGAATTATGAATGGTGATGGAGAGTGTTCACATTAGTGGCTGTGTAAATGAGAAATATTTCCTGTGTTTTCAGCTTCTCTCTAACTCCAGTGTGAACTAACAAACATAGTTGTGCCTTACACTGAAGGGTGACTACTCTGTCAAGTAGTAGACAAACAATTATCTGTGTGCTTCGGTTTTGCTCCTGTTAGTCTTTTGCACTGGATAAGTATGGGCAGGAGACAGGCTCTGAGTGTTCATGGACAAAATACAGGCAAATATACAAGAGTAGGGTAGCAGATGGTACAGGAGTAGATACTGCAGCACAGGATTACACTATGGACTAATTATCATTTGAAGATTCAAAGTGTACTGACTTGAGCTGGCTTCCTGGTCACACAGACACAGCCAGTTCAGAGAAGTCCTCCAGGTCCCTCAGAAACCACAGTAGACACATTTTGCCAAGATTCAAACTAGAAAATGCTGCCTGGAGTGGAAATTCACTTTGTGTCTACTGGAAAGGATGGCAGAGCAGAGATAATATGTTTGTAGCACATGGCTGCAGCTGGGCCAAGGCTGTACAAAAGTGAGGTTCTTGTTTCTGCAGCAGGAAGATCTTTGGGACACTTTGGAGGACACCTCCTTAGACATCAGTGAAAACCAGTCCAGCTTTTGTGATTAAAAAAAAAGTCTCCGTCAGACACAAAAAAAGCCAAAAGTCGATATAACAACCAGAATGACAAAGAGAAGGTCCTTCTTATTCCTACTGCTGAGCAGTCATAGGCTTTGACTCACAACTACCTATCTCCTCATCCTGTCCCAGTTAAACCTATGCCACAAAGGAACACAGCCTGTGACCAATTGGTGAGAACTTGCTGCACAGAAAAGAGTTGAAAGGGAGCTGGATTTCTAATCCAATGGAGCCACACAATGGAGTTGTCCCTCACTTGCAGCTCTGGGCTATGTGATGACAGATGCTATACAAATGGATCAAAAAGGACAATGCTTAACACCATCACTTCTCTCACTCCACCATCACCACCCACCACTCCCCACCTCCAAAGGAAGACTGAATAAAGGGCAAGAAACAACATCTGAGTACAGGCAAATAGAAAAGCCCAGCACACCTTCACACAGTTCTGCTCAGTGTAACAGGCTGATGTTATCCCATCTGTGCAACCAAGGTGAGTATTAAGGGAGCTTGATGGCTTGGGTGTTGGAGCATTGCCTGATTTACAAGGGATGAGACCAAGAGCAAGCCATCTGCTATTTCTAAATTGAAGCTAATGAAACAGCATGGGTGTGTTTTGGAAGTACAAACAACATTAAGAAGCGATTTCAGAAATCCTAGATTTTGATAGCTTTGCTGGTATTCTTTTCACCTCATTCTGGGCAATGAGAGAATTCATGGCAACATCACAGCAGGAAAAAACATGAGAGAGGGAAAATTATAACTTTAGAGGTGCACAGTGAAAGGAGTTTGTTTTCCCTTATGAAACACAATTTTTGGACAGAAGCTAAAAAGGTCCTTTGAGTTCCAGAGGAGTGATGTAGTGGAGGCTAGAAACCCTGGGCTCTGTTTTGTCTAGTCCTAGGTGTTACAAAAGTTATTTGTGACGGTACGTACTATTGGTGTAAACCTGTTTCCCTTAGAGCAAATTTTTAAATCTATGTGTTTTTCATAAGGAGAAGAGAGCTCTAGGCAGATGGTTTATTCCCTAGAAACAGCTGTACCATATAAAAAGTTATGAATTATGTCCTCTGGAAAAGGGTTATCTTCAGGAAAGGTAGGCAAGCAGAAAGACCTCTGGGAGACCTCTAGGATCTGTTGTGGGAAGACGGTGCTGGGGCTATCCCAAGGGACAAAAAAGGGTAGAAATGTAGTGGAGGGAGGGGAAATCTGGGGATCTGGGGACAGCTTGCAGGGCAGGTAGGTTGAAGGTCCTGAAAGCTTACAAATTTTACAGGTGGGAGAGACATGAACCCCATTTTTGACAAAATGCACACAGCAGTAGCTCATCCATCTCACTGGAGCTAGGACCTTTCATTTGTGCTCTACAGAGTGTCTGGAAATTTCTCAGTGTTTCAAGAGGCAGCAGGTATCACAGAACCATAGAATCGTTTTGATCAGAAAAGACCTTTAAGACTGATCAAGTCCAACTGTTAACTCAGCACACTGTCAAATCCACCACTAAACTATGTCTCCAAGCATTATATCTGCACAGCTTTTAAGTATTTGCAGGGATGGTGATTTGACTACTTCCCTGGGCAGCCTGTTCCATGTATCAAATCATACAAGTGTCTATGACTGAGCCAGCTGAATCTTGGGGTAAAGAAGCAGATTGTTCAGAAAAATAAGAATAAAACCTAAATCAAAATAGTAGTTTGAAAGTTAGTGGAAAAAATGAATCATTGGAGCAGGGGTGAAATATTAAAGGGTGCATGATGTATGCAAAGTACACTATGCTGGCACTGCCTTGTATGTGATATATTTATATGCTACATATATTTAATATTTTACAAACAACACAGCTATGGTGTAGAAGCTCTTCTGATGAGTGAAAAGCTTTTCAGTGAAGATCTGAGAACTTCAACATTTCATGTTGTTACAGAAACATACAAGAGAAGATTGGCAGAACTTAACACTGAACTTTACACTTTCTTACACTGAAGAATCCTACATAAAGTACCACAAAATGTTGAAAGATTGCTTGGCAAGTTGGCTTAAATATTAAGAAAATAGCTTGGCTTGATTGAAGCTTGTCAAATATTTGAGCAGTCCTTTTCAGAGAACATTGAGACCAAGTTTTCTCTGAAGTCTGTCACATTTCAGTTCATAGCAACTTACAGAGAACTGAAGCAAGATCAGTTTTGAAGCACAAATTAATGTTGTTAAGATGATGTTATTGGCCCAACTCTTGTAGTGGCTTGGAGAGCAGCAGTGAAGACCAAAGGAAGCTTCTGTGATTGCACCGAGGAAACAACACCGTAACGCCCTAGATTTTGACTCGAAGACAAATGTCTAGACCAAATGAAAAAAAAATTTGTTTTTTATCTATTTTACCTCCCACCCACTTGTTTGACTAACAGAAAGGAATTTCTGGTCATGTCAAAGCCTCTAGTGGATACATACCTGCATCACTAAGCCAATAGGCAGTTTGACATAATGGACTCTGGCTACCTGGGGAAAGACATGAGCAATTCCCAGTGAAGTCAGCAAAATCCCATTTTCATTTCAACTAATTTTACTAAGTTTCCTCTTCGGCTGGTAGAAAGAGATGGAATTAACTGGTCTGAGAAATGTACCACTTTGTGCTCTAGTTTCTTTTAGGATGAGTGATTCTCTTGAAGGCATTTATTTAATCACTATATAGTAAGCCTTAAAGATTACCTTGGATTAGAAGTCTGACTTTTAAAAAGATTGAGGAAGGTGCAGTGATTTCTATGACACCTTGTAAAAAGTGTGAATTAGAATTGATTAAGTTTTGACCACAGAAGACTTGAAACTGGTAAAATGGTTTGATTGCACACACAGTTAGCAACAAGACCTATCAGTACAGGGAAATACCACACTGTATTGTATAAAATGTTACCTCCACATAGGTGTATTGCTAATGGCTATGCCCACTTATCTTGAATGACCCTGACAAAGGGAGGGTAGGATAGCTGTTCCTATGCAGTAAGAATACTCTTACTCTGTCTATCCCTACAGCTAATTTATGAATCATTGGTCAATCTTAAAAAAAAATTGTCAGCAAAGTAGCAGTTCTAAGAAAACAGGCAGTTTGGAGGAATTCCAGTTGCAGGAAGGCTTCAGCAACACATCAACCCTCATCAGTTATCAATGGGTCCAGAGAGCACAGATTTTGAAGAAAACATATGAACGGCTCAGCTGGGAGAAAAATTCTGTAAAATATTTCCAATTCACTGGAGAGCAGAGAAACCAGCTTTATGTATGTGGACTATCTGGAGATGAATGAAACACAGTGCTCAATATGAAAATATTCATGTCTTTGAGCTTAAAGGCATAACTCCTTAATAAATTAACAGTTATGTTTGGAATACAAAAGACAAGGCTGTCATTAGATTTGTGAAGAGGAAGCTGTCATGGCTGAGAGCTGCCAAATGTTTGCTGATCATGCAGAGTCAGCAATGCACATCCTACATGGTGCACACATGTGCATGCCTGCACATATCTCCTTCTCATAATTCTACTGCAGATCCAGTGAGGGAATATTATGAGTATTGATTTGGAGATAAAGCACCTCTACCATCAATCCGGCAAATTCTACTGGGGTTTGAAAGTCAGACTTTGTGGTCATGTGGAAAAATAAGCCTAACCCACAGTTTTGTTTTCTTTTCTATAGTGTCTCTTTATAAGGGCTCTGAGGAGCTCGCTTGGAAGTGTTGGTTTCATAAGCAGGGCTGAGGAAATGCACACACATGGACACGCAGAGCAGCATGCATTTGGCATGGAAGTGTAACATTTGCACTCACATTTTCCTCTAAAGCCATAGTTCAGAAAACTCATGTATTTACATCTGTGTTATCCTGAACTTTTCAGGCCCTGGAAGGAACATGATACGCTGACTGCACACGCTTCTGCCTGCATCTCTGCCCTGGGAAGGATGGATGGATGGACAGTGAGCCAAGAGTCACTACTAGAAGTGACTTCTTTTCCTAATTCTGTGAGAAAATTGCACATTAAAGTAAGAACCTATAAAGTTTCTTCTTTTTGGAAGACACCCTCAAAACCTTTGTAGACACCCTTTGTGTCTACAAAGAACTTCAGGAATCTGCAGAAAACAAGGCAGAAAAGGAAAATTATATTTTCCTCTCATTTACAGCAGCAAAGGGAAAAGTCAGTATTAACTTGGTCCTTATATTATACCCAAGACTAAACTGTCTATCTTCACCAACACTTGGTAAATCAAAAGTTATCCATGAGTGGATTGTCTGTTGTAAACTCATCAGTACTGTAGAGATTACCTTTTTTTTTTTTTTTTTTTTATCCAATCCATTTCAGTAGAAGTAAGAACAACATCATAAAAAAAATATGGATTTTTATTTGGTCTCTCTTCTGTTGTGATATTGGAGACACCTTTGGCATTTTAGGTCAATTGAGCAGGACAGTGTGGAAGAGTAAGAGAGAAAAGTCAAGTTCTGCTGCTTCAATCAAATGCAGTTTATCAGTATCCGGTTTGGTTCAGGCTTTAGGGGCAGGTCAAGCCTAAGCAGTGTTCAAGTGAGGTCCCACATCTAAGATACTCCTTTTTATAACAAACATTTGTGGAAGACAAATTCCTCTTTCCATTTTCTTTGTGTTTACAGAAGGAGGGAACCCTTTTTGTTTGTTTGTTTGTTTTCCAAGCAGATGTGATAAGAACAGCAGCTGTTTGCATTTCTCTGGTCCCAGAGTCTACACCAGTTTGCATTTGCTAATGGTGCCAGACATTTATCACTGCTAACTGGGATTCTCTCAGGCTTCCAGCAAAACAGGTTCGGAGATGTCTGGGCTGAGCAGATGCATCTCACCTTATTCTCCCTGCCAGCCTTGCTACTTGGTTTGTAAATAATGTCAAGATGGTCACACAGGAAACAAATGGCCAGTGTGTCAAAGGCTGGAAATTGCAGCTTTGTGCGAAAGCTGGGATAATTTTCTGGTTTTAACTTCTTCAGGCATGAGATTTTCTTGTATACAAAATCTGCTTCTGTATTCTTTCACTGTATGGTTTATCATGTTTACAGAAATAAAATGCTGTCCATGAAATCTGATACAGGCATTAACATTTAAAATAATAATTAAAAAAATGAGTCCTTTGATTTCCTGATGGTTTGGATTATTGACCAGAAAATTCCATATCTTCATTCAAACATTACCCCAGTTCTGGTCTATGATTTTACCATTGTAAAATATCTGTGCCACTATATTTTTGCAAAGTATTGCTGTAATTTTTGGACAGCTTTTCTGAGTTGCTCCTGTGTTTTTTTGACATGAGATAGATTGTGTCTAAATTAAACTCTTTAAGTGTTTTAATTCTTATGAGTCTGTCAATCAATAAGACCATAAGCAAAATAAAAATACTATCAGGAAACAGAAAATAGTTTTGTACCAATATGGTCAGAAAGATCTTTTTCTAATACTGTGATTCTAGCTGTCTATCTAGTTCACATTAACTGTCCTCCCCACAGTCTTTCTTCTGTTGTTGGATATTATTTTTAAATTAAATACACTTATTCCACAATAGAGAAGTTATTTCAGACATAAAACACTTGTCAATACTGTACATAGCTTTATTTAAAATAGTATTTTAGAAAGATAAAAGCATCAAGCTCAGACTGGTTTTGTTTACTGTTTTTGCTGTCATTTAGGAAGCAACATTTAGTAAGTGACGGAAATGACAGCAACTTTTACCTTTGTTGGAATGTTAGCTGTTATAAATAAATATTTTCCATTGGAATGAAATCTTACCACGTTCCCAACTCTTGAGAGTATTTAGTGACATTCATGACAATGGGTGCAATTCCTTACTTGAGCACCACCTTCCCAAAGCAAAATGTTAAACTGGAATTTTAGCTTTCATTTAAAAAAAAGAACAAAAAATATTTACATTTCTGGATGCTACAGTCTCAGAAACAAGCTGAAAATCATGACTTAGGAGGCAAGAAGTCATACAGGTACAACTGCTTGCTAATTAATTCTTTTGTGTTGGTAATGCTTTGGAGGACAACTCATAATTTTTAAGTGGATGGGGATGGCAATACCAGCTATGGGATACAATATAAGTATGGGGAAATGTAAAGACAGTCAGCACCATCATGTTCTGTTTATGTTCCCAGAAGCATGGCCAAAGGAAGGGAAAGTTGTCCAGTGTTGAGAGCTTTCACATAGCAGACTGAAACATAATTTGGGTGTGAATAATTGCAGTAACAGGCACGAGCAGCCAAGGTAACTACCCAGAGTCCCTCTGGCTTAAACTAGGGACATGCAGAAGCCATCTGCTGTGCAGATGGGAGCAAGGATGGGACCATGCCCTAATCTTCCACGAATTTCCAACTATCTCTGGCCATTGAATAACAAGCACAGCTGAAAGGATGTGCCTGTAGTTCTGAAACCCATTGCTTCTCTAAACCACCACTCTAAACCTATGCTGTGGTTTAATTCCAGCTAGCAGCCAAGCACCATACATCCACTCACTCACTCCTGCCCCCGCCTCCAGTGGGATGGGGAGGAGAATAAAAAAAAAAAATCGTGGCTTGAGATAAGAAGAGTAATAATTCAAGTAGAATAAAATACTATTAATATAATAATATGAAAAAAGGTGTTAAGAAAGAGAAATAAAATCCAAGGAAAACAATTTATGCACAACGCAATTGCTCACCACTCAGTGGCCAATGTCTGGCTAGTCCCTGAGCAGAGATTGCCTCTCCTAGCCAGATCCCCTCAGTTTAGGTACTAAGCATGAAGTCCTATGGTATGAAATATCCTTTTAGTCTGCTGCCCTGACTGTGCGTCCCTCCATGTGTTTGTGAAGGTAATCTGGAAGGACAGGAGCAATGTGAGAAATTGAAAAAGTCCTTGGCTTAATGTAAGCATTGCTGGGCAACAACTAAAACATGTGTGTTATCAGCATTATTCCCAGCAGAGATACAAAACATAGCCTCATACTAGGTACTATAAAGAAAATTAATTGTCCCAGCTAAATCCAGCACAGTCTAACATATAAACTCCATATAAGTAATGCTTCCCAAAGAAACCTATATCTAAAAAGAGTAAAAACTTTGAAAAGGGAGGAAGAACAATCCAGCACAAGAGAACATGACCATTAATCCAAAGTTCTGGATTTCCATCTCCAGTTTACACCAATTGAGAATCTGGTCCCAGGTGCCATTCTCAAGCCTGCTCTGCCCCCTCTGGAGCAGGCAGCAAATTTCTCCAACATTGAAGGCTTTAGTTTACTCATCTAAACTGAAGACTGCAATATTTATTTGTCTTTTTTAGAGTTTCTTATTTGAAAGAAAGGTGTTAAACGTGTTTGTAAGCAAGTATTAAGAACAGAGAATAGATCTATGAAAAAACATGGCTGAAAACAAGGCAGAAGAATTACAAATGAGGATAATGCAGTAGGGAGGTCTATAGCTGGGAGAGGGAGGGGATGTGTGTGAAGAGGAGATAGCTTTTATTTGAAACACATGTGTACCGGTTAATCACGGCTGGAACCTGGGATCGGGTGAGACTCTGTAGTGGAGAGGAGGTGGCAGACATGGGGAAATTATTTTTTATTTCAAACAGATGTATTAACAATGGCCTTATGCTGATGAAACTCAATAAAGAAGAGATTTAAAGAGGGGTATACTGCGAGGGGAATTTGTAGCTGGGAGGCAGGAGGGAAAATGATCTTTTGCGATCGACATGTGTAATCACTGTGTGCGCTCAGTGCCAAGAGGAGGGTGGGACTGCATCTGCCAGAGCCAGTGAGGAGGAAAAGCCTGGCCACTGCTGCAGCCTAAACTGAGAAGATGGGATAGGCTGCTCCAGCAGGAAGGGAGGAGGAAGTATGTGGTAGAGGATAGATGCATAGTTTTACTAGAGGTCACAAATTTAAAAGTAAAATTGTTCCTCTAATACGCTATTATGAATAAATGTTCTGCTCAGTCCTGTAATTCTATTATTTCTCGTTGCAGGATGTCTTGTGCCCTCTTAGCATTTATAGCATGATGCCTGGACATGATTCTTGTGTTTTTGTCAATGAGTTCATGGTCTTTGTCATTTAGCGTAAAGTTAGAATTTCACATCCTCTTCACAGTTATTTCTTATTTCCTTCCTTGTTTTCTTAAAGAATGTGTTAGAAACATGTTCCTAATTTAGCTTAAGGTGAGGGTTGTTATCAGCTTTGCCTCCCAGGGGAGTCTCCAATCACAAACAGCAAGAGATTTTACTTAAAAATATAAATCCATTTCAGGTAAATATGAATATTAATTAACATAATTTATATAAATAATTTAAAACAAAAATAATTACAGGAAAGACACAAACATTTTACATATAACAGCAGTAGAAAACTGGTGAAATCCGTGATTATATTGATAACATGTTCAAAACAAAATCAATGCCTAATACTAGTTTTACTTATAACCTGGAAAACAAGCAACAGACAAAGTAAAAGTGAAGAAATCTTCCCCAGGTTTGGAGGGTATGCAGAGGTAGGTATCCAGATGAGTGCAGGGAGTCCTGGCTTTCGTGCTTATCAGTGAAGAACATTGTCCCTGCTGACCAAGACAGGATTCTTTGCCCCTTGCAGGTGTTTAGGTTATGATGAGATGATTCCCACTTCACCCCCACTGAGCACATTAACTCTCCACTGTTTGCAAAATACCAGAGCAACTCTCAAATGTACCTGTCATGTTGGAGATGCCCTTTCTTATTCACATTAATCTGTTTTGCTTTCTCACAACAATATGTTTTGTAAGATAGGAAGTCAAACAATTGTAACACTTATTTTTAGGTATCCAAGGATGCAAATATGCAGTCAAGTTTCAATAACAAGGAGCACATGCTCAGTTACCAGGGCTGCCAATATATGATGATTATTAGCCCTAAGAAATGCATTGTAACCCCAGCTCTTTCATAAAAATAGCTGAATTTTAAAAAGCTTTCAGATAAGCCACAGCCTTCAAGTTACATCTAAATAAAACTGTGATCCAATTAATGCTGCTTTATTCTCATACATGAGTGAAAAGTGCATATTTCCTATGGCTTTCCATTGACTCAATAAACAGACGGAACTGGAAGTATGTGATGCTGGGCTCCCCTGGAATGGGAAAAGCTGCTCTGACCCTCCAGGGTGCAGAATCCTCCTTTGGGATTCCTCTGTTTTGCTCTGTGCTCCAAACAAAGCTCTCTGAAGACTCTTTTTTACAAGATAAATTTTATTTCCTTGCTGTTCAGCTGTCAGGGAGAAAGTACAGCTGAAGAAACAAAATAAATAATTGGGCAATGCACTAGAAATGAAGTGAGATTTCTGAGTTTGATTTTCGTTCTGTCTTTTTAAATATCTTTGCCAGCTTGCAGCAAAAGGCTAAGTAGAAATCCATGGGAAAGAAAACTGAACATACATTTTGAGAAAAGCTGTTTGCTATCAGCTTCTGCTGGTTTCAATCCACTGCATGACTTGAACAAGGCCATTTTATGCTCTAGGTTTTTCTTTCAAAACCCAGACACAAGGGAAGTGCTTGTCAAAAATAATTAACATCTTAAGCAAGGTTTAGTATAGACAAAGACATTAAGATACATTTGAAAACGCCCGTATACATTATAAAAGTTGGAGAAATGTGTTTTTTCCAGCTCTCTTTTAGGACAGAAGAGAGAAGTGTGTTTCTCTTGGGACGGATTCACCAGCAGTGATTTGATGAGAAAGAAGGCTCCTTCACTTCTGCAGTGTATAATGAAGGAAAACTGAGCTGTAAGTTAAAGATGAAGGTGAAAGTCTGACCCCAGTGAAATGAATGGGAATTCTGCCATTGATTTCAAAGGGGCCAGCATTTCAGCCTAGATATAAACTTTATTTCATTCTGCCTTGTTCTGGGAGTTGCTCAGGAGTAGTGCTCTGTATAAAATTGCTTTTTTTTTCTTTTCCATTCTCTGTCCAAACTGAAAAAAATATAAACCAAAATAATCTCCATTCAACCAAAACCCATTGTTTGTTTTGATAAACCAAAAAACCCACAGAATACATTTTTTGTCAGCAGAGGTATTTCTTCTGACATAAAATGTATTGTTTGTGACTCTGAAATCTCTCAGGCTTCTGTCTTCATTTATTAATGGAAACAGTTTTTCAAGTGAAACTAACTAAACTCCTTTGTTTAAAGATGTCAAAACCAATTGTTCGGAGTTTTCTAAAACTTCTATCACCCTTTTGTTCGTTTTGTTTTTGTTCAAAAGCAGTCAACAGACTCAAAAGGGTTTCATTTGAGTTCTTTGGGAAATTCCCATTTTTGGAATAAAAAACCTTTTCTCAGAAAAACAAACAAACATCACAAATCTCGTCAGGATTTCAATGATGTCAGAACTGTAGAGAATTTAAATTTAATTTGAAATAATAATCATATTAAAACTACTCCACCTGGAGTGGACTTATATTTCAATTTTCTCACCATGAAGAGTTAACACTAGTAAGTTAATAAGAGAGAAGTGTGGACCAATATTGTGATACACCTGATACAATCAGGAACAGTTGAAATCCAGGTGACTTCAGTTCTGAAAATGGACTCGCTTCTTATTGCTTAAAAAAATGTTTTGAAAAACCTCCTACATCATTCAGTTATGGACTTGAAGGAGCAATGTCATAGTAGCACACAGACATGGACAGCATCACAACATAACCCAGCTGCAAAGCTGTGAGCTGTTAAGAGTTTGATGGTTTGGAATTGATTGGGATTTTTGGCCTTTTTTGTTGTATATGTTAATATAATGTAGGTTTGAGCAACCTACAGTTGAGTTCAGACTTTACACAGCTCTAGTAGAAATGGAAAGTCCTAACCACAGATTAAATCATCTGTATTTTATTATGAATAGTCAGCTCTGTTGAGAAAGGACATTTGACTTTGCAATGTGGTCGATATTAGCAAACACTTAAGAGAAACCACAAAACTTCATGTATTTGCCTGGAGTAAGCCTGCAACATCTGCTCGAACCCTTCTGGGTCTACACTGTTGAGAACATAAGTCAGCTTGTTGGTCATTCCTCTGAACTTGAAGCCAGATGAGCAAATCCAAGCCATTTCATGGTACAATCACTCTAATCATTTCAGCATGGTTACTAGGATTTTTGCAGTGGACATGAGCTTCAGAAAAATATTAGGCAGCATTTGCAACACTTCCTTGCCTTACGAAGATTAAGTTGTGTGAGTTGCAGTGCTCTGAGAGAAAGATGTTCTTATCTGTCTGGCTGTTTTATTATGCATTTATTAGGTTACATTCCCAGGCCTTGTAGTTCAGTTTTGTGTATTTAGCTCTACTGTCTTTTTTTGTTGTTGTTCATGACCTCAAATTTCCCATATTGTATTTTCACTCAAAGGAATCTCTACTATATAGACACAAATTAGAGTTTCCATGGATACCACTTTTTTTTTTTTTAATATTTTAACAAATGCTATGGATGTACAAATATCCCTGCTGGGTGGAACTGGATTAGTTCGTCTGGTAAAGTCAGATATGACTTGTGAGTGAATAAGTACTATTTTCATCAGCTGTTCCTATTATTAGATCCTGTTCTAAAGTCATATGGTATGTGCAGCTAACCTGGGTATACCATAGTAACAGCTGTGAAGGTACAAATAGCCACAACCATATTGCCATATTTATAAAAAACTACTAATATCCATGGCAACTTGCAAGCTTTTGAAGACAGGTCCCAGTCCTACAAACTTTACAGTCTGAAAAAAACCCAAGGTGGTATGTGATGGCAGCAGAGAGTGGTGTAGGGCAGGAATGCAAGAGAAGCATTGAAGGACATAAACAACAGATTTGTTTTGTAAAGGTTTCATGTGTCTTGTGAGCTGTTGGTCTAATCTCCCCTTTTATTCTGATTAATTTTGGAACTCATCTCAGAGATATAATTTAATGGCAACGGGAACAAAATTTGTTGTCCAGTTAAGACAAAAGTAAGTTTTCTCAGAACAGTATAATAATTTTTCCAGTTCTGTGTCAATTTGGAAACAATATTTTTCAGGTGTGTGCACACAGCTTTCTGTTTTGAAGTGAGGTAGACCAAGAGATGTTTCTTGAAATCTGAGTATTGATGTGTAAAAGCTACACTCTTAGGTGAAATTTTAAAATCTGATCCAAACAGAATTATGTCAAGATTTCTGCAGAGGCTGAAGCCAAATTAGAATATGATTTGTAAAGAAATATCTTCTGTATGAAGTGGAAATTCCTGTCCCCTCCCCTTTCCTTCTAGTTTAGCAAAACTAAAAAAAAACACAAAACCAAACCTTTTTATTTTTCCATAAATAAAAACTGAGAAGGAAGAAAAGGAAAAAAAAACCCAAACCAATAAAACTTCAGTAATGTTTAAACATAAGTTAACATGTATGTATGTTCCACAAATGTCTTTCCTTTCCTTTTAATAAGAACTTTTGGAGCTGAGCAACTGATTGCATATCTTACGCAAACAATATGATGATTGGCTATGAAAGAAGTTGAATAAAGATTATCCTTTTAAAGTTTATCAAAATCAAAAAAAGTCCTCAAAAAAAGCTGGATACCTTTTAGTAAAGTGAGGAAGTTTCTATCTTCCAATATCTTCTGTTAAAAGGAGGCAGCCAGGACCATTTCTTCCAATGCTTTCCAGAAAAAAAATGCTTTTGGCCCATGTTTAAGCAAACGGATTTGTATGGAAAAGGAACTGAGAGAAGCTGTAGAAAAATGTCCATAAATTTTACTTTAAACAAAAGATACATGGCTATTTATTACCTCATTACACCATTGCAATTACTGATGGAAATTGAAAATCTCAACAAGCAAAAAAACCAATTATTGATATGATCAAAAGTGGAGGAGCAGAAAGACTGAAAGGATGCAAACACTTCCACTGCCTTCACACGTGGTGTGAAGAAACAGCACCAGAACCATGTGCCCAAACAGCGGTGCTCAATCAATGAGTGGCATCCTGCCAAGCACAAACCTTCATGAACATTTGGTCTTAGCAGTGATAAAAATGGAGTGCACTGGTGGCTTCTGTGCAGCAGCTGCCATGGGGGTCCCCTGAGGGCAATTGATGAGCAAAGCCCTCAGGCTGCAGGGCGGTGCAGGCTGTCTGACCTGCACTGTCTGCATGGATGGGGCACTGTGTGACTCTGCCAGAGAGCTGACCAGGGCAGTTCACTTCCTCCCTTGGGTATTCATGAACTGTCAAGAACTGACAGAATATTGATTTAAAGTAAAAATCATGTTGGTTTTTTGAAGACTCCTGCATTATTTTTTCCAGAGGACCCTTTGAAGAATCAAACACAAACACAGAAAAAAGTTTCTTCTGTGGCGATGGTTTCTTGATAGCTGGATGTGGTGATCTTAGAGGTCTTTTCCATCCTTGACCATTCTGTGATATGTAAATGTTTTGGTCAGTTCTGAGTTTGGTAAGATGTCTCCTGCTCTCACATCTCATGCCCTTATTTCTATAGACTGACAGAATATATTTCAGATATAACAACTGCTCCTTGGCCCTTCATGGTGGAAGAGGAAGCTGTTTTATCCCACTTTGTTCCCTGAAGAAGGGAAATTCACCTGGCACACAAGAGAATCATAGGATGCTTTGTGTTGAAAGGGACCTTAAAGATCATCTAGTTCCAACCCTCCTGTATGGGCAGGGACAACTCAAAACCCCAGCCAACCTGACCATGAATATTTCCAGGAAAGGGGCATCCACAACTTCCCTATGAAACCTGTTGCAGCATTTCACCACCCTCACAGTGAAGAATTTCTTCCTAATATCTAATCTACATCTACCCTCTTCCAGTTTTAAACCATTACTCTTTATCCTATTTCTAGATTCCCTTGTAAGAAATCTTATCTCCAGATTTCCTCTGTCCCCTTCAAATACTGGAAAGCTCTCCCCAGCCTGTTTTCTTCTCCAGGCTGAGCAACCCCAACTCTCTCAGCCTTTTTTCATAGCTGAGGTACTTCAGCCCTCTGATCATCTTAGGGGCCCTCCTCTGGACTTGCTCCAAGAGCTCCATGTCCTTCCTGTGTTGGGGGCTCCAGAACTGGGCAGAGTACACCAGGTAGGGTCTTATAAAAACAGAGCAAAGGGAGAGTATCACATCATGGAAAGGTGTATTCCAGATCTTCTTGGTAGTTCGCAAGAGACCTGTGCTAATAACTTCATTTTCTCTGCACAGGAATATGATACAAAGACATGAGTGCAGAGAATTAAATGTGCAGCTGTTGGTTCTCTCATTTTAAAGGCACCTCCTAGGCTTTTGCTCATTGTCTCTGGACCACTTTTTATCTGTTGTTATCACCTCCTCACCACCGCAAGGGAATCGTTGCAGTCAAGTTGCACAACACCTATTTTCTATATTTCCCTCACAACTTCAACTAAAGCCAATTCCTAACAGCTTGCACAGAAAGTGAATACTTCTTCCTCTGGTGAAATGATCCTTAAGTGAGACGAATAGAGCTGGAGCTGTAGAACAGAAAGCAAACCCCTAACAGAAGGTAATCCAGAAATTATTCTTGATGGAAAAAAAAGACTGGATGAGCAGTCTTAAAATTAATTATATGATCTTCTCATTGGTTGCAGATTCTTACAATATATCTTGATATTGTACATGTGTGAGTAGCCCTCAACACAGTGCATTAATACAGGGCCTTATTGTACACATCTGTTGCATGATGCAGGAGTAATTTACAGGCCATCTAAGCATAATGTAACTGCTCCACAATTAATGGCCCTCCTTAGGGCACCCCTCTCCCCCTTTGGTTACCAACCACTACCTCATTGAAGAGCTGTTCCTTTAGCTGCAGGAGGGCTTTTAAGGGTACAGTTCCCTTCCAGTTCAATGTGATTATCTCAGCATGTCTGATTTTAATTCAGCAGATCTGCTCTCTTTCAAGGCTAATGAGAAAGTTAAGCACTGACCAACTGCTTTTCACAAAACAGACTATTTGCTTAGAAATATTTGATTAGAAAAAGACTGGAAATAGAGTTTACATATACAAGGACCTGATACTTCTTCAGCATAGGGCTCTCTCAAATACAGGACAGAGGTTTGTAAGTATTCAGAGTCAGAATGAGACCTTGCAGAAAAGTTTTTTTGTTTTGTTTTTTGATTGTTTGGGGTTTTCTTGTAAAAAAACCTAAACAAAGAAGAAGATACCCCACACTGATAGTTGTTCTTCTTCCTCTCCTTCAGAATGAAGTTTCCACAACTTGGTCACCAATGTCATGAGTCTTCCTACCCATGAAATAAGTAATGCAAATCTCCATTTAAGATTTATACTATTGACACATTATTCTGCAAAGGTTCTTTTATAGAGCTGGCATTGTCTCTAACTCAGGGAACATGACTTTGGACAGAACAGATTTTCTTCCATACATATTTCTACATACATTGCTTTGCTTTCAGATGAAAAATTAAATTGGGAAGGCACAAAATCATTATCTAGAAGGTTTTATGAGATATTGCTGTAAATTAACTAGAAATCTGCCTTCCTCAGCTATCTGAAAGTTAGGTCTGAAGGGAGTGCCTATGTGCCTTTTCTAGGCAACAAAGTAGAAGAGGGCTGCCAGAAGGTTTGCTGTTTGCCAAACCTAGATGCCTGAAATCATAGAATCTTAAAATCACTTAGGTTGGAAAAGACCTTTAAGATCATTGAATCCAGCCATGAACTAATACTGCCAAGTCCACCACTAAACCATGTCCCTAAGCACCATGTCTACATGTCTTTTAAATACCTCTAGGGATGGTGACTGGACCACTTACCTGGACAGTCTGTTCCAGTGCCCAAAACCCTTTTGTTGAAAAAAGTGTTCAGTCTCAGCCACCACTGGTTCAGCTTGAAGCCATTCTCTCCCATTCTACTAAGTCATATACATTTGGGCCAGATCCTATCCTAGATTTTCAGTTTATTTTACCTTAGCCCAGAGAGTTCATGAATTTTAGGACACAGTTAAAATCAAAATATATCCATTTCTTGCTCCACCTTCTTTGTGTTTTGCCTTGCTGTAAAAGACCTTTTAAAAAACCATCAACTTTCATTTAAGTATGATTAAAAGCCATCAGATTCTCTAAAGATTTATGTAGCCTAAGCTTCAAAAGAAAATAAAAAAATCTTGTCTAAGGGATGGTGAGAAGCTGTAAGCACTGAAAGTTTCTGTAATTTCATCCTTACCATTAAAGGTCTTAAAGAGAGCAATCAGCACCTTCTTAATAGTCTGTCTCATGAATAATTCATTACAAACTTGTCTGAGCCCAAACTACTGTTCTCAACACACCCTAATTTTGTCTGGTTTTGTACTTCAACTGATCTCAATACCTGGCTTTGTCCTAATTCCAGTGGAAGAAATCCAAGTTTCCCTTTCTAAAAGGTTCCAGGTTAAATTCTAAAGTTTAGGCTTTCTTTTACTTCTAATGTCTGTGGTAGAGTGAAAAATACCAGAGTACAAATCAGATTTCTTTAGAGGCACACACGATATAACCGAACATTTAAAGGAACTGCTACATACCTGAGCCAGTAATATGGGCTTTAGTTAGGCATTGCATTTTCTTCTAAACATAAATTTAGGGGCAGGTCTGAAGTGAGATATAGGTGACACAGCCAGGAGCTAGGTCGACTTCAGATGCCAAAAGCCAGAACTGCAGTTCAAAATCCTTTCTCAGTGCTCTGTTAACTGCTGCCTTCCTTCTTCCTTAGGCAATCTGACAGCAATAGATCTGTGCTGCTCTGTACCATGCTGCTGCCCAGGGACCCCTGGCAAGTAGCCTCTGGGCATCGCCCAGTCCTGGGCAGCTGGAGGCACACAAATCTAAAAAATGGGTTTCTCCAAACTAGCCATGGTACAGCTTTAATCCAGATCTGGGTAAAGAGTGCAGAGAGGCAGAAAAAGCTTTAAGTACACATTCTGAAATCAAGACAATCCTCTATATTTGGCCAGGAAAGAAGGAATATTCTCATCCACCATCTAGTTCATTTAGCAGGGATTTATTAATGACTCTGTTAAAAGTACTATCCATAAGGCTCTGGTGCTCATCAGTGCTTTGAAACAGTATTCCTCTTCCAAATACAAGTTTCCAACCATTATTAGTAAGTCCTTTGCCAAGCAATTGAATTGGAGACACCTGCAGACAAGGGGCAGCCAGAACAGACCATAGTACCCAGAAAGATTTTAATTAGAAATTGAACTAGTCTTGGACACGTTTACTTGCTTTGACTAAACAGCCATATTGTACAATTTCCCTTTCCAACTGCAGCTTCTATGCACAGCCTGTTATCAGAGAAGTGGCACCACAATCACAAATTCAGAGGAAGATTCAGTGGTGCATATGAATAAAAGGTAATCAAACCGTTACCTGAAGTGGTTGAGTTGTCATCTAACAGTTAATGTTTTAAAAGTGGTTCTCTTTATACACTTACTCATAAGGATCATAAGGGTCCTCTTAGAAGAGTTTAATTATTTTTAATAGCTCTTTTCAGTGAGTAATTGGGCTATATACATAAGCCTGGGACCATGGCAAGTACTAAACATTCATTCTTTAACTTTTATACTTGCTTTAGCAGAACCACAATACCCAGACATAAGTTCCTTCACTCTTCCTTGGGATGGCTTTATTTTTTTTTTCGTGCTTGTGAAAAATCTACAAATGTTATGCCACTTTCTTTGTATCAGAAGCTATTTATTGAGATCCAGGCAAAGATGAAATGTTTACACACTTTAGGCTGGTACCTGCAGTTTTGATAACCGTAATAATTATTATGAGGGTTAACATACCTTCTGCTTTAGGGCATAAACTAAATGGCTCAACAAAATAATTTCTAAATTTATTGAAAATATTTCCAGTCACTTCAGATGGATTTGTTTGAGGTCCCAGCCTAGTAAAGATTTTTTCTTTCCCTTTCTCTTTCTCTTGCTTGGCTGAAGAGTAACTTTACTAGAAGATAATGTTCCTTCATTTAGAATTCCACTGCTGATTACCTGTTATGTGACATTGATCAAAACAGGGTTTTGGGCTAGACCAAATGCTGCATTTATTCGGTGATGTATTATTCCTAACTAAGAATGAAAAAATTTTGCCTAAGGTAAACTAGAAAAATGTATTAAGTAATGCTGTTTCCTACTTCGTCTGTTAGCTCTGGTGATAGAAGTTTGATTCCTCCTATTTAGAGAAGTAATTATGAGTAACCAAGATCTGGCAGTTTTGGAGCTGTGGTTAATCTCTAGGATAATTTGGAAATGTTAACCTTGTGTAAAAAAATCATCTGTGATTTCTCACGGTAGCGGGACAATATAATAAGAGCAACAAAAAGTAGCACTTACTGATAAAATGAGGTCAAATTAGTTTATCAGTGTTCTCTATATTTTATCAAAATGAATCTGACCTCTATCAACAGGGATGGACCACGTTGGTGTCTCACATATCACACAAAGATGCCAACTGTGGTATCCCAGAACCCAGAGGTTGTTGTGGGGACCCTGTGGGGTTACAGAAGATGTGAAAAGTCTTCAGCACAGAGTCTTCAAGAATCCAGTGCTAGTGTCTGGGTTACTTCTGCTCAAGATAATTTAAAATTTCTGTGATTATAGCACAGATTAACAGTCCAAGCACTGCAGATGTATTTCCTGCCAAAGCAGGAGCACACTTCTTCTGTGTTCTGTGTCAGAAGATCAGACCTTACTGGAGCATGGGAGGCAGGATCCAGGCCACCAGCCCCAGGAGAAAGCTCATGTAGTTATCAATTTCCACACGGCTCTGATATGCAAAAACTAAGTATCTTAGGAAGACATATAAAAGGTATATTTGCCTGTTTTTTACTCTGTATGCAAGACAGAAAAATCATCACCTTTGCCATATAAGGCAAAAAAATAGTCCTTATTAATTTAGGAGACATTTAATTTAAAATAGGCATGCAATGTTATTTAAAAGAAAGAGAAAAAAAAAAAAACAAAAAAAACCCCACCTCAAACAAACCAGAAAACAAAAGCTGCAGATAAAACTTTTCATGTTAATTAACAATGTTCAACCGCCCAGTAAAAATAAGTTATCGTGGTAAAATATTCATAGAATGACAGAGACTACTTCTGGAAGAGACACAGAGCTGTCAGAGGTAACCCTTCTGTTCTAAGCAGATCTGCAATATCTAATGCTCTTCTGACAGAGTAATTTCAATCACTGATGGTTGACCAAGAGTTTTCTCTGCTATATTTTTAAGTAGAATGCAAAACGAAACAAGTAGCAGACATCATAAGGAGAGAAAAAAAAATTGTTGTTTTTTGTTTTCTTCTCCATAATTTAAGGCAGAATAGCAAAAAAACCCTAACATTTTATCATGGCAGTATTTTCAGGCACATCAGAAGCCAAAATAATCCATCTAGGTGAATTGGTGGGTTTATGGTGCTGAAAACTCATGAAATCTTCTGAAATTAGAGTCGTGTACTCCCACAATTTAGACACCAACATATGTAAGAGCCTCCTAAACTTTCTCTTTGTACAGAGGGTTGGATAAGAGCAACCTTCATTCCTTAGGTGGGATACTGCTGCTTTCTCTGAGAGAAAGAGCTGCTTTCTGAGAATGTCATCAAGGTGATAATCTCTTTTCAAAAATACTTAACATTTGGGCAGCCACCTGAACGCTTCCGTAAATATACGTGTGACCTGGCCCAATTCAGTTTGGAACCATACCAGTATGATAGGAATACATTTTTATTCCTAACTTTTACCCTAGAAATAGTCTTTGTGAGGTGAGTCTAAAGCACACCATATGAACACTTCTTAACTCTTTTACACTGAATTGCTCATTCAACATGATGTTCTTGAAGTATAAAATATGCCCTCATGTTTATGATCCTAGATGATTGTATTTCTAGCCAAAACAAGTAGGATTTCTAACAGCATTTATACCTTAAGAAACTCATGCCTGAACATGATTACCAGGAATCATGCATTTTCTCAGGAAGCACATTTATGAGCAACCTTCACAACTACAGAGCCTTGTTTCTATCTGTATGCTACTTCAGGTTCCAAGCAGTGGTGTTTCAATCTGTGGTTGATGTTGCAGGGAAAGAAAATCACATATTTTGTCAGGCACGTTGGAAGTGAAATTTATTTGATTTATTATAATATTGACTGTCTCCATCATCCTAAAATAACTAGGTAAGCTACCCAAATGTATGAAATATTGCTACAATATTTTCTTACTATAGGCAATGTCTCCCAGTTGATCTTTTCTCTCCTCCTTCCAAGTTGCCTATTATAACTCCATAGTTTGGAATAATTAATTCTTCTTTACCATTAGGATTTCTTCTTCGGTCTTTTAGGTGCTAAGAAAACCTAAGAGCACCACTGTAAAGCAATGGAGATGATGGAAATGACAAACTGGAAGCCCAAAGTAGCTCCTCAGGTCCCTGAAGAAGAAAGCTTGAAAATCCAGACAAGGTGTGTGGGGATGAAGTACAGTGCAGGGGACATTGGGAGATACAAATATTAAAAGCTGTCTTAGCTTTGGCTGCTTTAGCAAGCACAGGTCACACAGCCCAGTGTGTTCAGCCCAGGCTTGGGTGTTTCCATATACACAATTGTGCTGGATGTTGGATCAGGACTAAAGAAAAGGTAAGACTTTATTTTACTACTCACTGTAAACTTTCTGCATGTATCTGTGTAAATTGGTGCTGAGCAGGAGGAAGTTCACAGTGCTTGATTCTTACCACTAGTAGGCTGGTCTGTAAACACTGGCTATTGCTCTTTAGCTGCAGCTGTAACTGATAGCCTTATGAACCCCAACACTTGCCTGTGTCTAAAAACACTCAGACAAGCAGTACCTTCACAGATCTTATACATACAGGGCTCTCCAGAGCGAGATGGAAATGAGCCCTTGGGATCCAGAGCCATGGAAGAGGACATCTGCCATGAGTTTGCACTGTAGCCCTGCCTGCACTGTGCATGGTGCAGCTCAAGGAAACCAGTGCTACTACTTGGATATGGTTTTGAGCACTCCTACAGTAGTTTCCAACATACTTCTGCTACACATTTTCATCTTCAAGAAAGATATTACTTCTCCAATGTCTCAAGCTTTTATCATCTCTCCCACTATTCCTCCTGTAAACTCTTTTTTTTTTTTCCCCACTGGATCAGATAGTGAACTACATTAGACATATTTTATTCTGCTTACTCTGGATTGGTTCAGTGTTCTCTCCTGTATTCTTCAGTTCATAGAAGTAGCAAAAGTCTCGATTTTGAGCCATATTAAAATAAAAATCTAAACCCAGCATAATTTTGAGAAATGCAGAACAGCATTCCACAGAGAGCAGGCAATGGATGGAATAATATTAAAGTACATGACAAGTCTTGTTCTATTCCTGGGAGTCTGGATTGACAGGAAGCTGAACATGAACCAGCAGTGTGCCCAGGTGGCCAAGAAGGCCAATGGCATCTGGATCAGGATCAGGAACAGAGTGGCCAGCAGGTCCAAGAAGGTGATTCTTCCCCTGTGCTCAGCGCTGGTGAGGCCACACCTCGAGTACTGTGTCCAGTTCTGGGCCCCTCAGTTCAGGAAGGATATTGAGGTCCTGGAACAGGTCCAAAGGAGGGCAACCAGGCTGGTGAAGGGACTCGAGCACAGATCCTATGAGGAGAGGCTGAGGGAGCTGGGGGTGTTCAGCCTGGAGAAGAGGAGGCTCAGGGGAGACCTCATCACTCTCTACAACTCCCTGAAAGGAGGGTGTAGCCAGGTGGGGGTTGGTCTCTTTTCCGAGGCAACTACCAGCAAGACAAGAGGGCATGGTCTTAAGTTGTGCCAGGGGAAGTTTAGGTTGGATATTAGAAAGAATTTATTTACAGAGAGGGTGATCAGACATTGGAATGGGCTGCCCAGGGTAGTAGTGGATTCTCCGTCCCTGGAGATATTTAAAAAGAGACTGGATGTGGCACTCAGTGCCATGGGCTGGTAACCGCAGAGGTAGTGGGTCAAGGGTTGGACTTGATGATCTCTGAGGTCCCTTCCAACCCAGCCAGTTCTATGATTCTATTTCCACAAATATTGGTATTGAACAACTAAGAGTGTCTGTAAAAAAATCCTCTCTGAAGCTGCTGAAATAGCACAATATTCTCATTGCTAACCAGTACCTCCAGTAGATGCATAACATTCAATATGAAATGGCAGGCCTCATACAAACCATCTTGCAAACCAGAGCAGAAACAGCTCCATTATTGCCCCAGAATATAATCTTAACTTTCCCCAGAAATTGTTCTGAAATCGGGGAAACACATACAAAATACCCCTATACTCACCCGTAGTCAGTTTACTGTGATTTCTTCAGTTCATGACATTTGAAATATCTTTCAGCTACCCCGTTACGTAGAAGACATGAATGTCTAAAAAAGAGCATTTTAAAAAGTATTCAGTCAAAGCATAATATAAGACAGAGAGAAGATACAATCACCAAAACATTAATCACACATGAACTTGCCTTCCTTATGGGAGAGACTGTATGATATACGAACACCCTCCAAACCACATGGCCATTCTGGACACAGATCTGAACATCCAAGCTCAGACTTTGCATGGGTATGGATATTAAGCCAAATATCCATTGCTACATACAGCTTTTGGGGGACAAATTTTGAGAGAAGAGAAACATTACTTCTGTTTTTACCTTCTCTGCTGAAAACTGAGATTGTCAGCTAAATTTATGAGGCTTAGGACATATTGTTCACAATATTATCATTTATAGTCACAGATCTTAAATTAGTGGCAACATTTATTTTTATTGGGAACTGAAAATACTGAACACACTCGAGAAAGCTGACTTATAATAACGTGGTTGGGTTGCTATTGTTGTATTCACTCCATGCGTGCTAAGCTTTAAAACTGTTATGCTTTGGCTCTGGGTCTATTTTTATAAACTAGCCAAATCTAAACTAGAATTAAATTATCCAAAACTGAGACCAAAAAAAAAAAAAAAAGTCCTTGTTTTTCCCTTTTTGTGAAATTGACAGTCAAAACAATTATTTACATTAACCCAGTTGTTAGACAGAGATGATAAAAAATATCAGTAATGCAATGTAATCCTCTTTTGAGGTTATAGTAGGGGTGCCAGCTGGCTCTGCTCCTTTTACCTGTGCTTGTAATGAACTGATATTGAAGAGTTTCAGGAAGTGATTATTTGGTTAGAGTAATAAAGTCAAACACAGGACTGTGTATATCTGTATATAGTCACTGGCTTAAGTAGAACGATTTTATAAAATGTCTGTAGGTAACAATTAAAATAGTTAGAGACTGTTGAAATTCAGATGGAGTTTGTTGCAGAGATCTTATAAAATGTGAAGAGTCACTAACTAACCCCAAAAAACCTTGCATGTTTACAGACAGACATAGATCCTCAGTGACTGGAAAGAAGTGCTTTTCATGTAGTTTCTGTAACAATACTTTTTTGGAGACATTTCTCCCAAGGTAGCCTACAACTACTTTGTTGCTAACTCTTTTTTTTCTCTTTATGAAAAGCAAAGGATGAAATAGGATTAAAAAGGCAAAAAACAGCACATAAGTGATGAAATATCTGGGCTTTAATTTGCCATGTGGGCAGAAGCAAGAGAAATACAAAGCACAGCATGTAACTTTCATTCCAAGGTTTTTGCAGATATGGAGAATGCAGGGACTGCTTTGATACATTTATTATACAGTGGTGAAGCTTATTCCACTGCATTCACAGTCATTTTCCCCGTGTATAAAACCCCTCAGTAGCTGCAGAATGAGTCCCCATCCCCTCGCCATCGTGAGAGGATCTACGGAGACAGAGGCTTCAACTTTGGTCAGGTTGCAGCAAAAGGATTTTGGTTAAACCACTGACTTCTAAAGTCTCTTCCAAGTGTTTTTTTTGGGTTTTGTTTTGGTTTGGTTTGTTTGGTGGGTTTTTTGGTGTTTGTTTTTTTTTTTAGTGACTGCAACATAGTAAAGACTGTAGACCTTGCAAAAACATAAGGGTTTTTTTGGCCAAGGTGGGGTAGTATCCTTGAGAGAAGCCATGACACCTTGACAAAAAATGTCAGCCCTGGCATTTCCCAACACATTATCTGAAATGTGTTCAGAGGGAAATATAAAATAGTCTAAAGAGACCATAAAGCTAGTCCCAAAGATGAAAGTCTATTGGCCATGCACTAGTGACTGTGTTCAAAAGGGTATTGGAAGAATATAAAACTCATGGATATAGACACAGTTGTAATGTGAATGACACCACGGGTGTAGAGGCCTCAAAAATGTGGACAGATGACTAAGTCTGTAGATGTGAACACTTTCTGTGGTTTGTTTTCTTTCCAGATTTTCTAAAATTTACTTTTTAAAATTTTCATTGCTTAACACATTGCAGATAATTCATCATCATCATGATTGATGGATTTCTCTCTTGATAAGCAGAAGAAACATCTGAAGCTTTTCCTCAGTTGTGCATATCAATACTGTGATGTGAGGGAAGGAGAGAGAAAAGCAAATACCTGCAACAAGTTCAGATTTAAAACAAAATGAGCTAGAAAAACAGTAGACTGTTGTAACTTCACTGATGCATTTTGGTGGGAGAAAAACACATTGTTGTGTCTGCAGCCCAGTTATGGCCTGTCCGACTGTACTTACCAGTTCAGGTTTCTTCAGCTAAAACTCTTCATGCTTACTGTGCAAGGTGGCTTTCATCCACAAGTCTCGAGTTACTTTACAAACACTAATTATTCCTTTCAACCTTCTATGAATAACTAGTCCAAAGTCAGGAATTTGCCAATACAAGAGGGAAATGCTGTCTTGGTTTCCAGGCTCTCCCATTAGAAACTTGTTAAGATCATCATTTTGCATATTCATCATTTAGACCTTAAGGAGACTATAAGAAAAAGGATTCTTGGAAATTGCAAAGACTGATGCTGTCACTAGAAAAGAAGAAAGCAATTTCTTAAAGGCACAAAAGCTGACTTTATTAAAGCCAAAACAATGGCCTGTTTCTATATTTCAAATTAAAAAAGAAATAAAGAAATGCATCTTAGTGTTTTTATTACTGTAGCCATATACTCCATAGATATGGGGAGCTGAAAGAAATTAGTATGATTCAGAAAACTAGATTGTTGATTGGTGTTTTTGCTGATATGCCACATCAATGACTGGTGACAGGAAAACAGTTGGAACAGTAAGGATCTCAGCTTACCCTATATACCAACCCTGTTTGTTACACTGGAAGCTGTGTCTAAATCAATGACAAACATTTCTGTGTATTATCTTAAGACCGGCATTCTAAAAAGAACTATGGTCATGCCTACTTGATGTGAATTATGTGGGGCTTATTTTCCTAGGAAAAAAGCTACACATTGTCTTTAACATGTGTGACTTACTCCTTACAAAAAATAAGTGGGATGGTGTTAGAAAACATAAAAATTTCTCTTTAAACCACAGGAAATTTTTCATTTCTTGACTTTTGCTTCATAAATGAATCAAGTGTAACATATCTCTAATCCCATAATTTTAACTTCCTGCATTCACAGTGCAGCCATTCTCCACCACTTTACAAGAAAACAACATTTTACTGCTATCAGGGGTACCATTTGTGAAAACGGAATGGAGTCAATCCTAAAACTAAATTTGAATTTTCCTCAGCTTTCTGTCAAAAATCTCATTTCCTTTTTGCATTGTAGTTAAAATATATAAACTTACTAGTTTACCATTAGATCCAAGCTTTAAAGCAGAAAACGTTCTCAGGAATGGGGAACCACGTTTTTCAAGAGGAGGAGTTTATCCCTTTCACAGGAGCTCAGCAACAAAATGGAGTAACAGAAGGGGAGGGAGAATTGTTCTCCAGCATTAACAGTGTCCTCAGTTCCACATATATGAAAATATAGACTAACATTCTTTACATTAATGAACAGTGTCAATAGCACTGAGAACTACTGCTGTCCCTTTGGTGTGTTGCTGATGCTCTCATGCATGACTGACTCTCTGCAGGTCTTGTTCATGCTCCAGTTCCCCAAGCAGCTCATTGCCTTCATCACTGGCCTGGAGTCTCTGTGTCATCTCTTCCTCATAACCCTTCAAGGCACCAGCTTCATCTCTCCACATTTGCTACCACAAAAGTTGTGCTAGCCTCCTGCACCCAATTCTCTAGACCCTTTAGCACCAGCCCAACTTGTCATTTTTCTCTCTGCTTTACACTGAATGCTGCCCAAGAACCTCCTTTCTTGGGTGAGTTGTTCTGGGCTCTGCTAAACTTTACAATTCTGGTGCCATCAGGGCAGGTCCCTGCAGCATGTGCCTCGTGGCTGGATGTGATCTCTCGCATTTCCCCCTTCATAATTATCCCAGAATGTGTCCTCCAAATGCACGTTAAGGTGGAATGGTTAATAATGCAGCATGTTTATGTTTTCACAACATGTTGCTAAGGGATGTCACAACCAGAGACTCTCATCTAAGGAGTCACACTGTTTACAAGAAAAAGAGAAAAATGTCTGAGGTATTTCTTCCAAATACCCTAACAGGATAAGATAAGAAACAACAAGATCATTGTTTGCTTTCCGTACATTAATGTCCCCAGTGTTGCTTTGTTACGTAGACATTAAAGAGTTTATCTCTGCTGATATTTACAGTTTTGGTTGCAACAATGTGGACCTGGTGAAATTTCAGTCATTAAATCGACTTTTGCTCTCAGTTACAGAAACTTCATTAAAGGAAATTAAAGTTTTCAATACTGCTTTTTCAAATGCATGTCAATTACAAAAGAAATACTGGTTTCCAACCTGAAACACGATGACCTGACGTCAGTGTTCAGGCGCTTTGCACTCTAAAGCACTTTCTTTTGTGTCTTTCATGATGTTATGCCAGGTCATAGACCAAACAACTTAAAGATTTAAGAAAATAATACATGATGTTATGCCAGGTCATAGACCAAACAACAACTTAAAGATTTAAGAAAATAATAATTCAACAATTAATTTGGCAATTTTTACATATAAATCTACATGCACAATCTTCAGTCCATTATGTAACAATAACCTTCTGATCTTTCTGACGAATTCCTTAAGGAAAAGCTTTAAATTACAGATGAGAACAGTAGAGAACACAGTTCAGAGGGTTTACTGAAATTATTGTTTTGTACAGATGTAAAATCTATGCAGAAGATCTTCTTTACATGCCAAAATATCAACTAGTGGCTTTTCCTTTTGCTGGTTCCTCTTTTCCTTCCCTTCATTGTACATAATACTTTCCCATGTTCTCACCATCTTTTTGTCTTAGCAGAGCAAGAGAGAGGGTGGAGCACCTTCTGCAAAGAAACATTCAAGCTGTATATATGGTGTACAACTTGCTAGCCAGCTGGTAGCATATAAACATCTGAGGTCATATTCAGTCCATGCATATATGACCTCGGAGCATTACCCTAAGCTTTTTCACTGCTCCCAGAGGAACTGGTTCCTGAATTACAGCAAGTGTAATACATGAGTTTAAACCTCTGCCATCCACACTTTGTCCAGATATGATTCATGACGGCACATCCCTCACAAATTTCACCCCAAAATCTGCAAGCCAGTGAAGGAACAGGAAAATTAAACGCACTTCACGCAAAGCTGATTAGGTAATTTTCACTTGGATTTTTTTCTGGCTTTCTTACACTGTATGCTTTACAAACAAAACCTCGAACAGACTGGTCATTTTATAGAATAGATAATACTGGCCAATAGGGTTGCTCTCTTGAGAAAAGAAGCTGTAACAAAATGAATCTTTTCTTGCACCATGGAGGAACAGGCTTGAGAGAGAACAAATGAGATCTTTAGCCTTCCCTCCTGGACAAGGCATCAGAGATCCCAGTTTATAATAAACCACTCCTCCATGTTACACTGCATCTAACAATAAAACACACACACAGCAGGCACTGCTGCTGCACTGAAATGTCATTATTGGTTACAAGCCCAAATCCCTCTGTGGGACCTGACCATCTGGTATGGAGAATAGGACACAATTTGTTGCACAATGTTATCTGTGGACAGGGAACTAAAACCAGTAACAGCAGAATGAGGTTGTGCCTAAAACATCAAATCCCTATAAATGAGGGATGTGCTAATTTATTCTGTTATTTTATCATTTTATATCTATGGAGGAGAAATGCTTTCCCAGATCCTCAAAAGGAGACTGTGAAATCTTTCAGTCTTTGTACTCAGATAATGTGGGAGCATCCATATGCCCAATTTTATTAGTTCCCAGACTTTTATCCTGATCCTTTGATTTGCAACTGGCACTTTCAGGGCACATCCTCTTCCAGAACTACTATAAACCTATGCATCTAAGTGATGTAAACAATAAACTAAATAAATTTAAAGAAAAAAACAAACTTCTAATGCTTCATTTACGACTTTGAGGAAAGGAGGTAATGATTCAGCTGTGTTTTTGATGAGTTGTTTACAAGTGAATTTGAAACAACCATCTTTAACAGGTAGTTTTTACAGACAAATAGGCAATATGAGAATAACATTTAAGCCTGACCTGACAATCAGCTTCCTCTTGAAAGTTACCAATTTTGGACAGTTTCAAATGTCCCATTCACCTGTCATGTATATAGTCCTTTCTGACTTAACAGCCCTTTTTATCTAGGCCATTTTGCCAAGGGCAGACCGTAAGGACATACCTGCAAGAAGTCTTAACTTCACGGGTTGTATTGTATCATACATCCCTTCAGAGTGCACTGCTAAGGCTGAGATTGCTGTTGTCACCCTCTAATGAAGTCAGAAAGCACCTTGTGTCACTTTCTCTCCAAAATAAACTCAGCTGGCAGAAACCAAGATCAAAAGAAAATTACCATGAGTTTTAATGCAGCAGATACAGTTTTTGATGTATATGGATGCTTTAAACAAGAATAAGCATTGGAACAACTTACATAGCCATGGTCCAGCATCCATCTATTCAGGTGAAGGCAAACTGTTATTCTTAGAAGCTACACAGTAGATCAAACAGAAGTTATTACACAGGAAACTGGTTTTTCTTGCCTTTGTTACAGAAATTTAAGGGCAGTTAGCATGATTACCATATGTCTATATTGTCCAAATATGTACTGTTTTCCACCTAGACTTCATATAAAATCCTGTAAAGAATTAAATGATTTGGTCCATTTTCTAGAAGTCTCTACTGCACAGGTATAAAGGACTGCATGCATACTGAGCTGATGGCCTCTGAATGCCATTTAAGCCCAAAAGACCCTGCTGAAGTCTGACCACATAGACCCATGTCAGCAATACTTTTTAATGCAGATATCTCATGTTCACTGCATGTGTGCAAATGTGCTGTAGGATGCATATTTCTACCTAGGAAATTACAACCAAAATTATACAAAATCTTACCATGAGAGCTATTCCTACTTTAGGGAAACTGGCAGTTTTAAATTCAGTCCTAACTTTTAAGGAGAAACTTTCCTGAGACTGCAAAAGGTGCTGACACACATGGGCAATGGAATACAAAGAGATATTTTATGAACTGAGTAAAAATTGAAGGACAGCATGTGTCATTTATAGAAGCATGAATCAGGGAAAAGAGCTGACATGTAACAGGTTAAAGAAAAAAAAAAGAAAACATCCAAAAAACCCACCCTTTTTTCCAAGCCCCTGCTGAGAAGACCACATTACTCTTAATCTGCTTATTAATATATCTTTAACCTGACTTCATTTCCTCCAGGTTGGCCCCAATCAGGAGAATGCAGACCCCTGAAAAATAGGTGAGGGTACTCAGACAGCTGTTTATCCAGAGTAAGTAGACATAGCTGTCTGACTGGGGCTTTTTGTTTGTTGGGGTTTTTTTGGTTTTTTTGGTTTTTTTTTGTTGTTGTTTTTTGGTGGGTTTTTTTGTTGTTGTTGTTTGTTTGTTTAAAATATATTTTGAACTTCTTCATTCCAGCTGTGCCTGAAAGTGGAGGGGACAGTTTAGTCCCGTGTAAGCCAAGTTCATGTGTGGTATCTGCTCCTAGTTTCTCTTCTCAAAATGGGAAGATGGCCAAGAGACATCCAATCAGTAAGAAAATGATCTTCAGGGATGCTTGAGTGAGGATCCATCAAAGTAAAGAGCCAGCACAGCTGGAAAAAATAGGAGAGAGCAAGACCTCACTGAAAGCCAGATGTTCAACGCACATTTTCCTTCCTATTTTTTAAATTATATCTTTTTGACAGAGTCACTATTTTTTTTAAATTCTGTCAGGAAAGGAGACTTCTGATGAGTTTAAGTGAATGTGTTTTACTGTTCTAATTTACTTTGAAATAAGTTAAGATATAAAATGTTATTTATTGGGGAAGAAACATATGGTGCTTGGCGCAGCAGCACTCAGTGCAGTCAGCATTAGTTTTGTTTTCTGTCTGTGTACTTTCACAAGATGCCTGTTGGTTTTAGATTAGTTGCATCGTAGAGTTAAATTTATATGTAGAGATTTAGCAGACAAAACAGAGACCATTTAGAAAAAAAAATTGTGCAGATTTTGATGGAAGAAGAGATATGAAATGATGAGGAAGGGTGTAGCTGAAGTGTAAGAAGTCTATAGGGATTTTTTCCCTCCACAGCTTAAAAGCTCGGTGAATCCAGCACTGAACTAATGTACATGGGATTGTGACTGAAGCAATGCCAAAAAGAAGAAAAAGAGAGGATCAAATGTCAAAAAAGCCAGAGTCATATTGTACAAGTCAGTCTGGGGGTAGACTGGTAAAAGAACTTGGAAGCAGAGATGCCTCGTTCAGGCCAGATGTCTCTGTGTCTCCATCCAGGTGTGACTAATGTTTCCCCTGATGCACAACAAACTTGAGAAGAAAGAGCACTCAACAGGGATTTGAGAGTTTAGCTCTTAGCTCCATTATTGACCTTTTCAGCATGCACAGCAAGTCCTAATCCTCCCTCTTTATGTCAGCCTCAGCTGAGAGCTCTCCTAGAAAGAGAGCATATCCTGTTGTCTTTGCAGCTACCAGGCCATTGAAACGACCAGGCATGTTTTCAGAAGCATGGGAAAACTGAAAATTTTCCATGATGGTTCTACTCAGCAACAACAGATGAATTCTAGTTCTTGAATCATGAAGCAGACATGGAATGGCAAATGGGAACTGCTGTAAGAGGAGATGGAGTGTCACTGCATACCAGGCACCATGGAATTGTTGCTAGGTTAGACAAGAGACAGCATGCAGAAAAGAGTCAAAACATGATACAAGATTTATTTATGGGGAAATGTTTAAGTAGCTGCTCTTCTGATGGTTATGCTATGCAGCCTGAGGCCAGGTTGAGTCCTGATTTACCACGGGGAATTCTAAACCTCTCTGATACAACCTGACCATGAATACTCAAGAAGGACTTAGAAGTTGGTGTTCAATTTCATGGGGAGGTTAAAATCAAAAGGAAATAACGAAAAATGTTCTAAGTATGTTTTGATAATTGATTCTTCATGCAAAACTGGACATACCTCATTTACATGGATATGCATGAGCTCTTTGTTATGAGAAATTGCTAATGAAAATAATAACTGAGGATTGTTGGAGGGAAATGATGGGGGAAAGGAAGAAACGGATTTGAAAGCCATGATATGTAATCTGAAAGGTACAAATATAGAATTCAGCCATGTCTGGGCAAGTTTGCTTAATCACAGAATGAATTACTATTTTCAAAAATTAAAAATAAGATTTCTTTTATAAGGTCTGATGTTAATACCTCCAAGTTTTAACTTGGAGGTTAATAACTCCAAGTTTTGTATTGGCTCAGACAGGATAGACATCACACCAAAAGCTGGTTGACAATAAGAATTGCAGATAAGGAATTAAATCAAATAATTTAGCACGAAGTGCATAATTTGGAAAGATGCAGCTGAAAATGAGGAACTAGGTACACACTTTTTTTATCACTGGGTAACAATGAGCTGGTGGGGCACTGCTGTGGAAAGACAATGCAACCTTAGCATGAATGAAGAAACTAATTTAGGCACACATAGGAGAGTATTAAGAAAAGTGGATACATTGCTGATAACATCTCAGCTAGAAGACAGGGGTAACTCATTCCATTTTAAGAAAGATTTGTTGATAATCAAAAGAAGAAGCAGAAACATGAATGATAGAGGGAAAATACATCTTGCATTACAAACTGCAGCAAAAGAGCTTAGCTAGTTTTCTCTTGTAAATGAAAAGCCCAGTCAACCCCTGACTAAAAGTTCTTACTTTCTTGAGTGAAAAGGCCTATGTTTATTAAAATCAGTTTCTGTTTAAGAGTGAGGGCATACAAACTAGTAGAGAACTGGCAAAGAAAAATTTTGCTTAGAAATCAGAAGAATTAGAAGTTAGAAGGTGTTTTACAAAGGATCATAGTAAAAACAAAATTAAAAGTTACAGTATACCTCTGCTTTTAAGATAGGATTCATTGCATTTATGAAATGGAAATGAGGATGACAGGGACTAGAGAAGGGAACCCAAGGGGATCTGATCTCATATTATCCTCTAGCTTCCTTCCACAGCTCCTCTACTCCAGGAAACATTACACCACCATCTTATCTTCAAAACCATCCAACTCCTAAATTATAATTGGCTTTCTTTCAAGATTTTTATAGCCTTTCCTCAAGATGAACAATTACCATTCCAAGCTGAACACCTTGAGATCTTTATAGTACTCCTTCTTTGGCTGAATATTTCCAGCCCCAACCTCTTCACCTTCTAACCCCCTCACCAAAGATAAGGAGCTCTCAGTCTTTCCCCTGAGGCCTCTACCCTGGCTAAGATCTTTTTTCCCCTCAGCAACTCTCAGACTAAGCTCAGTTTTTTCCTGAAGAATCACCCATTCACTCAACACCCTTAATCTGTCCCAGGTGAGCTTGCTCCTCCAAAATGCTTCTCTGGGACAACAGGGAAGAAGGAAGAAGTCTTTTTCAGGGTTTTTGGTCCTGAGGCATTAAATGAGAAAAAGGTTTTTGCACTTCTAAAAGGCATCTTTTATGCTGGGAATAATTTCTTCTTTCCCAAGACTTCAGTTTTCTCTCCAAAGACTCTCCAAAAATAAGCAGTTGGAGGCCTCATGTGTCCTTCCATAACACATGGAATAGGAATAATTTCTGTTGCAGACACTAACTTCAGAGGACCAGTACCCTTTGACTGCACATTGAATGCTTCATTTTATATTAATGATTGAGTATAATGCTCACTGAGGAACAGACCATTTTTATTTCTGTCTCTGAAAACAACAGTACAGGTATGATTGATGCAGAATAACTGGAATCACAAAAAACATTTTATGCCTCATCTCCCTGTTATCACAGTTGGCAGAGTATAGGCAAAAATCCTAACAGAAAAAGAGATATGGATATTATTTGATTTCAAGCTCAATCATTTATTTATAATAATTGGAGTTTTATTTTCTAAGGTAACACATAACTAAAACCGTAAGTTTACAGAACTTTTTAGCTTTTTTTTTTTTTTTTTTTAATACATACAGTACGTTGTGCACAGTATTACAAGAGTTCCCAGATTATTCTGATCCAGGTGCTTCTCCTTGCCCCCTGAAGTATTGTGCATTTTGGGTGTTTTTAGATATCAGGCAAAAGAACAGGAAAAAGGAAGTTCTGGTCCCTCTACAAGGACTGACTGCAGCTCTAGCAGGAATTAAAAGTTTGTGTACACAGTCTTGTGGATATTTGTCAGAAGTTTGCATCTTCTTGCATAGTCCAACCCTGTCAGAGATTTTACTAAATGAGGAAGATTAGTCTATTTATAAAGACTGATTTTAGTCTCCAAATCCATGTTTCTGGCTCATTGTCCTGAAGCTCTTTTCTTGAAAACCTCTCAATCCTGTTAGTGCTACTGCCTTTTCAGTTACAATTCTGTCACTAGAGCTGCTCTTTCATGTAGCACTCTTATTTTTCTATGCTGGTTTTGAACTTTGTCTTTTAATCACAAGCAGCTGACTCACTCAGTGAAAAGCTAATTATCCCCTAGAGGAAGAAAAAGGAGAGAGAAGAGAACAAAGAACAAGATAAGAGCATCAGCTCCACACCAGCAGATGGGGAATGACACAGGGACCCTTTGCTTCATTCTGTGTAGGCTGGGACTTTGGAAAGTCACCTCATTTCTTGAGATCTGTGTTCCTAGGCTGGAAAACAAGCCTAACAATACCCATAATGATACTACATTTCAATGGCCTGTTGTAGAAGGAGTGCTGTATGAGAACTTATTGCATACAGTTACAAAACCAGGAAAAGTGTTCATATTTTATTGATACAAGCAAGGTCAAATAAACCATCCTTACAGTACTCTGTGAAAACATGAGATCCATAAAGTACTTAATCTCTTGCTTATGTAGCGGGTTTAAGGCCCAGACTTGCTGTTTAAAGGAGAAAATAAACCTTCTCCTTAAGCGGACAGGATGGAAAGGGGATGAGAAGAGATCAGTGGAACCTGCATCAAACAAGCCAGCTTTAATAGAGACAAGTAAATAATGCAGGTTAAAGAGAGATAAATACAGGGTCTGTCCCACCTGCAACTTCTCTTTGCTTGTAAATATACAACATGATAAATCTCTGCTGATAAATCACTCATGCACAGTCTGGCTTCCAAGCTTTGCAGGCTTTGAAATTTCAGGAGTGGCTATTTTAAGCACTTGCAGTGTTAACTTCCACTGGACACCAATGAAAATTCATGGACTATTCTCAAATATGTAGTTAATGGTGATTTTTGTCAGATATAAAATTCCCTTGAAGACAGGCAGGCCTGCTAGCAAGCTGGACTTGATCCTATGAGGACTTCTACAGACCTAAGAACTGCTAGAAAAAGAAAGACAAATTGCTGTGAAAGATATTTCCAAAAACGTGCAGGACCAGATGAAGATAAGCAGAGATAGATGGCTTTTCAAGGTTGCCAAGTGTATTTTCAAGAAAGCATAGCACAGAATACTATATATCACATCATAATATACCTGTGTAGGCTCTGCTGTGGTTATTTCAAATTTGAACTTAATTTTGTTAGCAAAGACACAGAGTGAAAAAAATTCTATGCAATAAAGGTACACACCTGGCATACCTATGTGTTATCACTTTTAACAACAAGACAGTCTTAACAGCTCCAACTACCCTGGTATAATTATGAACTCTTAGACTGGCTTTTCCAGAAAGGTGCAACAACACAGTTGCTAGGGAATCACTTTTAAAACCTGCTTTTCTTTCTTTTTTTTTTTCTTCATTAGAAAAACCACACCAAACCCCACTAAAAATCATAATTAATATAATAGAATGATAGAAGGGTTTGGGTTGGAAGGGACCTCAGAGAGCATCTAGTTCCACGCCTCCCTGTCATGTACAGGGACACCTTCCCCTAGACAAGGTTGTTCTTATATACTCACAAATCTGTGCGCTCAACCTGGCAATCTCAGTAGGATTTCTGAGACAATTCACAGGCTCCTTAATTAACAGTTGTAGCACTGAACCATTTTTTCAATATTCAGTAAGTGGGCACTACACAGTGATCACAAGACAGCTCCAAGTAGATCTCAAATGGCATAGAGTTTTTACCATGGAAATAATTCAGTGGTGTCATTAAAATGACAAAATATATATAGACAAGAGAATTATTTTCAACTTTTCAAGGCTACTTTTAGTTCAATGTAACCTATGTGGGTAATGCATTATTTCCAGAGTGTAAAACCGTGAGTCACTGAATGGATCACATCCCCATCCTTCAGTGTGATCCCACAAATGTCATCTGAATCACCACTCTTGAACGCCTGGAATCTCTGGCAAGAAGAGCTGCTGGTGGTTTCCTTAGAAACCTCTCCTGGGATGGATAAGTGACCACAAATGATGAGAGAGAGGGCAAAGACAGATTTTTATTTGAATCCCTGTGCTTCCTGGTGCATCTTTGAATATATGCCAGTGTATTGTAAACAGAGCCTGCGCTGCTTTGCTAAACTTGGTGTTTTGTGCAACAGAAAAAAAACATCTGCTAAGGCAAATAGCAAGCTTAGTACCTGAACATCAGCTTCTTCCATAACCTGAGATCTGCAGCCTAACCAGTCTGAACAAGATCCAAAGTGCTTTGTTGCCCAGAGTGGGGCTGAGGTATGATTGAACTGTGAAGAGAAATGCACAAAAATCCTGCCTGACAGCCAGGACCTTAAGCCTTCCATGGGAAGATTTCTAGTGCTAAAAGTTATACAGTGGCACATTCCCAGAGTTGCTGTCATCTTGGTGAATAGCTTCTGTCCAAGAACATTTGGGTTACACAAACTCCTGAGACTCTCAAGTCCCAGATTTCTTTTCAGGCTGTGTCCTGACCACCAAGGAGCTCAGCTTTGCACCCAAGAGTTATCAGGAAGTCCTACACAATGCTTTACCATGCTGCTACATCTTTTTTCTATTCTCGTGAGAGAGAAGCAGCTCTTTCACCATAAGAGTGCAAAAAGGAACAGTGATTACTGGCTGCATGTGCTCAAACTAGCCAGGGCACTTATTAGCTTTTACTGCCAGCAGCAGCTCATCTGGCAGGGTTGCCAAATTTACATGAGGAGTTACTCATTGTAGCTGGTTTTTACCCTTTACTACCCTGGAGGAACCAAGGTCTTCCAGCAATTATGCCTCATCTGAGCTGGCTTTAATTTAAACATACAGATGTGGGGAATACTGCATGAAGACACGAGGCAAATAGAACAATACTTTCAAAAGCTGGAAAAACACTGCACCAGAGAATTTATGCTATCAGTGTGGATTTGTAAATTCCACCACAAAAGAGACATTGATGTAGTGGTGCTAAAGTTATTATGTCCAAATACCTTTTTGCATATGGATTTATGTGTCTAAAATTTTTCAGAAACAACAAAACAGTATATTCATCTGGAAAAGGGAGAGAAGTCTGAGGTCTCAGCTTACACCATGCAAAGGACCCTCTAGTCCTCACAAAAAGAGCTGCTCTTTCAGGAAATCTGGTGTTAATGACCAAAATGTTTCACCATCCAAAAATGAAAATCATAAATGGGTCACAATTAAGTAAAAATAGTCTTTTGTTACATCAGATCTGTTCAGATGTTACCATTTATCATTTTGAACCACAGTCACCAATTCATAATGGAAAGTCAAATATGTTTGTTACCTCTTGGGAGTATCTCTTTCACAGAGGACACATTTTAATAATTATTTTATTAAGTTATAATAGAATATGACTATAGTAAAAGATTCAGATAATAAACTATATACACACAGTACTTTACAAGTGGTAATTTAAATGCCATAATTTTCCTTGCTCTTCTTAATGCTCATTGTCTCTTATACAGGGTCAAATTTTGAATAAAATTACTAATGGGGAAAGAAAGTCATGCTAAGGGCTATTTTAGGCTAATATTTGAACAGGGACATAGGGATATGTTCATCCTGATTTCCTAAGTAGAGTTTTATTGGCTCATAATAATGAGGTTTATTACTTTGGATTTCATTTGTTCACAGGGGATCTCAGACACCTCAATTACAGTTGAGATCCTATTTGGGCTACGTGCACAAATCAAGCTTCAGAAAGCTGCAGGTATAAAAAATATAATTTCCTCTGCCCTTTATATTTTTTCCCCTGCAACCTTCTCAGCCTTACCATCCTCTGGGCTCCTTTGCTCTCCTCTCACTTCAACTCCCTGCCTGCCTTTGCGTTCACATTTGAAAGGTGCAGGCAATATTTTTCACCTACTTCTTGCATTGAATATCATTATCCTTTTCCCCATCCCTTGGTCTTAAATGATTTTACACTTTCTTGATTTGGTCTTTACACTTCTTTGGAAATTTGCTGTCCCAACAGGAGAGCTGGTAGAGAAACAGCCTGAGATTGCTAACCTTGGTGTTCAGCTACACAGCTCAGAGATGGCTATTACTCTCAGCATGAAATCACAATAGAAAAGCCTCTTAACAGTAAAAAAAGGCTTTCTGTAGATTCTGTAGCTCATGATATAATTACTAAAGGAAATAGTATGAGATCTGTTGCTCATATTTAGAGCTAAAATGGAAAAGGAGAAAATATACTAAATGAGCACCTCTCTCAGATCTGGGGACTTATGCGGTATCCATTAGATTTGTCACTACATATTTTCACTGTATTTGGAGCCCAGATGTAGTTCTTTTGAATATTACTTGGGTTTTTTTGTTTTGTTTTGTTTTTTTCCTGGATGGAATCCTGTGTGATTGGCCATTCTCTATATGAAGCAAAGCAGTGAGCTGCACTGTGCTACAAAACATGCCAGTGATAACTGCAATCCACTTCAGTCTTCCCAAACCAAATTTCCCCTTTTAAATGGTTTCCTGAAAAAAACCCACACCACAACCCAACAATAAAGTGTCATTTTAAAAAGGGATGCAAACAACAGGGGTCACTTGAATTTCTTTCCTAGACCAAGAAATTTCGTCAGAGGCAATTTCACAAAGGAGTCAACAGACTTTATAAATCATGAATGTCCAGTCACAGAACCACAGCTCTCTATATCACAGCTCAAAGAGCATTAATTCTCTGTCTGAGTCAGAATCAGGCAGTCCTGGAGGAGTACCAAGAAGTCAACCTTTAATCATGACCTAAGATCACTTTTCCCCTTTTCTCTTGATTTTATTCTTTCAGTAAAAAACACTGCAGAAACTTTGCTTGTCAGCAGAATTCTGGGGAGTGTTACTGTTAACTTTTCTTTTTCTTGGTGCTTATTCTTCCACTATTAAAGAAAAAAACAAATAAATAAATCAGTTAATAAGTAAAGCAATTTCAGGCAAGTCTTGCAAACCTGGACATCATTTGTCATTCAAAACATTGTAATAGTTCTCTCCCTTAGGTAGAACTTATTTATTACATACCTAGGAAGTAGAAAAGATAAAAGGAAATAATTTTTCTCCTATTATCCTGCAACACATAAAAAAAAATCCATGCAATATTTCCTAGTTTCCATCTCCATTTGGACACTGAGCCACTGATCACAACTTTTTGAGTGCAGCTATCCAGTAAATTCCTTATCCAACGAGTGGATCTTGAATTCTACAGTGTCATGGTCACTTCAGCCTAGTCTCCCATTAATTTTTACATGTTGTGATTAAACTTACATTATGTAAGTTTAAAGACATACAGGTCTTTATTCCATTCCACCCTACTAAGCAGATCCTTAAAGCTACTAAAGCTACTAAAAATCAAGTGCCATCAGTTTACTTTGCACTTTCCTCACTGACCTAAGAAGCAATGTGATTAAAGTTACATATATGTTGGAAGGAAATGTAAAAAAGTGTGCATTTTTTAAAAAATGTACTTTTGCCAGCCAGCCAACACTGAAATAATGGAAGAATAAAATGTGATAGAAATGAATGTTCATACAGTAACCTAGAAGTGTTACTAGGCTTTTTTTTTCTGATTAGTCAAGGCTTAGTTCATTACACATAATTTAGTACTAGTCATAATTACAATTAACCATACAAGATGAAATATTTTCCTACAGTACTTTGAACCAAACACATTATATTCTCTGCTCCTACCTTAATAAGATAATTTATGTCCAGAAAATTGAGCATGCACATAAATAATAAACAGAAGGACCAAATGGTTGCAGCATGCTGAGCTGTCAAGGGGCAGATCAGGAAATTATCACAGCCAAAGGAAAATCTAGAGCCTCAAGGACATAAAATGGGATGTAAGGAGGATTTGGGCACTAATAACCTTTAATAACTAATAAGTAAGGCCTTACTTATATTCCAGGCAATTCAAAAGAAAGAGGCATCTAAATGTTTGCCTCCAAAATTGCATAGGCATTTAGCATGCACAGCACACTCACAGAGAACCCTTTCTGGTGAGAAGACAGATTTAGCTCAGCTTTTGTAGGTAGCAGTCTCACTCAGGCACCCTAAAACCTCAACAATGTGTTCCTTTGGGGTTCACAATTCATCTTCCCTCTCCCAAAAATGGTGCATGAGTACCTTGGCTGAAGGCTGAAAAGAAAATCCTTGGCTGAAAGGCAAGTCCTAGCCTCTCTCTTGAAGCTGTGCCTGTGCTGGATTACAAAAATGTGGTGGTTAGGGATGTGGTCTAGTGGTGAACTTGGCAGTGTTAGGTTAGTGGTTGGACCTGATGATCATAAAGGTCTTTTCCAATCAAAATGATTCTGTGATTTCACAAAGCATGATTAGCAATTTCTGCCTTTACATACAATTTACAGTTTTCTCTGTTTGAATAAAATACCGTGGTGGAATCGTTGCCCCACATAACATAGAGGTTGACCTCACAACAAACTGGCAAGTGACTTAGCTTGTAGCCAAGGCAGTAATCATTAGCCAAAGGGACATTACTTTTGCAACGCTGGACATAGGAAACACTGTTTCATCTCTTTCTGACTGAATTAGGCACAAAAAAATGAAGAACAAAGAGAAGAGAAATTCTGAATCTGAAAAGACCCACAAATTAGAAAATTTAAAGAAAACATGGGTTCCAAGATGCCATCATCTTCCAAGAAAGCAAAAGTGTGGAGTTAGTCAAGAACTACTTGATACAAAACAAGAAGTATTGTAACAGCTTCTATCTGGATACCTCAGAAAGAGACTTCTTAGCTAACCTGGGAGGGCATAAAAGATGCATCATTTTGTCTTCATTTGCTTTCACTCTTCTCAAGATGTTTGCAACAGTGCTGTTATAGTTTGAATTTGTACATACACTCACTGTTTTATTTTACTGAAAGTTGCTCTGGATTAAGGGTAATTTTCTAATAGGGAAGTTGGAATAATGGGAATGCTTCAAAACAGTCATTGTTTTGTCTCAAAATAAATCCCCATAGACAAGAGGAGAGGGGCAAAACATAAGCAAAAATGGTAAGAGGGGACTCATAAAACTTAAAAAGTGAATTAGGAATTCTGAAATTAAAGTAAAAAATCTAATGTGTCCTATTTGGGCAGAAATTAGATGAAAATAAGTAAGAATATTAGCAATGTTAAATGTAATTAGAGAACTAATTAAAATTAATTACTATCATAATAATAAAGAAATTATAGAGATACAATCATTTGCATGTTTGCACACCTCTGCTTTGGTTCTTTTGGTTGTGACTAACACTTTTTCTACACCCTTCTTTTCCCACTTGAGTATTTCTGTCCCTTGGGACTGAAAGGTCTGTGGCACAGAGGCCACCTGCTCATTTCTGACTGAAAACACGAGGGTATGTTAGAAAATGTGAAATGAATTATCTCAAAAATGTAATAAAAAGATTGTTCCTTCTGTAGAAATATCATTAAATAGGGTATATTAATTATAAAAGAGAAGGAATTACTTTATCCTGATCCCATAAGTGTAAAGACAAAATTGCCTTTTCTTCCAATAAAGCAAGAATTTCCCTTCATTTGCTTGAGAAGTAACTAGTTCTGGTTTCACCCTACGGATGGTTTCTTTATAAAAGAGGACATGTGGGAAACCTAGAAATAAGTCCATAATGTCCTATGTCTGTGTTTTCTACCTAAGAGATGGAAAAGTTTGATGGGGCTCCAGTGGTCCCCTTACTGTGACCTTCCAGAAATGAGCAAGGTTATGGGGTGAGGGGCCAGGTTTACTGACCCATTCATTATTCCAGCCTCCCATCTGCCATGTCTGCACGCTCCCAAATGAGCGTGAACTGTCCAGAAAGTTTGGTGAAGGTGGGAATAGAAATAGGATATTTTGGCCAACACGACAGTGATATTTCTGCAATTGTGCTTTAAATTACATTTTTGTGCTCATGAAAATACATAATGGAGTTGCTGTTCCATTACGTCAGCTGGATAACTTTTTCAACCTAATTTTATTCCTTCAAGATAAAAAAAAAATTTGCTCAACATTTTTGAAAAAAACCAATTCATTAACAAAAAAACCAAAAAAACCAAAGCCATAAAAAGAATTTTCTAAATCTCAGACAATTGGAGAACAAAAAAAAGACCAAAATATTTACAGTAACAGTACTAACATTAGCTTCTCCACCAGCTCACTATCAGGTACTCTGGCAGTCACCAATGCATTAGAGGTTGGTTGCAGAATGGTGGCTTTCCAGCTTGCTGAACAAGTTCCATTTGACACGACAGGCAGTTGTGAGCCATCAACACATCAAAAAAAATCAGTTTACTTTATCCTGGTGACTAACTATGAGCCTTGTTTTCACTGCTCAGTCAGTTTCCAGACTGATAAAATGAAAGGACATCAGCAGCAAGCTTCCAAGCTTGCCTGAAACTTCACTGTGGAAGGGATCCCAATAGACCATGTAGTGCATTTCCCACACAATAATAGTTGTATTTGTTATCTCTTTGGCTTTCCTGACATATTTGTCTAAGCATATTTAAAACATCTTCGTGATGCAAACACCGCTGTCTCTTTAGGCAAGTTATTTCAGTGTTTTATTATCTGTCTCAGAGTTTTCTTGTCCTTGCATGCTTGAAAATATTTGGATATTGACCCACAATGTTTTACTCTTCATGCTTAACAATATGTTTTGGGGATTTTTTTTCCCCATTTTCTCACAAACTCTGTTCTTCAGACCTTTAATGACTCTGGACTGCTCAAATTATTAAAGTGAAAAACTTCAAACTGAACACAATGATCCAGCCAAGGCCTTGCAATGCTGAGTACAGCTGAAGGATTACTTCATGTGTTTATGGGCTGTTCACGCTGTTTGTATAGCCCAATGTGGTGTTTGAAGGGCTTTGCAATAGCATTTTAATTTTAATTACAGAAAGCATGTGACCCTCTATAATCTCAGATCCTTTTCTGAAGAACCATCAGCTAATCAGTTGTACCCATGCACTTTTCAATTGAATATTTCAATTTAAATATATTTCACGGAAATTTCCCCTAACTTTTTTGATTTTCAGTTTTCTTGGAGTACTGTGACATCATGCTCTCTACAGTTTTATTAAGATTAAGATTAATTTCTGTTCTGTCGTCTATGTCATTAATGAATATATTAAACAGAAATACACCTAGGACAGACTGCTGCAGGTATTTAAAAACAGCCTTATATCCTAATAATGTACAATTCATCATTTTTTTCTATAGTGCAAATTTATAGCCAGTTTGGCATCTGTCCTATAGCTTTTTCACAAAACAAAACATTTATACTTAGTTTTTACTAAGTAAAACTTCAGTGAAGTCAAGATGTGGGGAATTATCAAATTCCTCTCATCACCAGACCTGTTTGTTGAGGAAGGAAAATTGAAATACTGTGCTTGAAATGTTTTGTTCCCAACAAGTGTGTTACATCTTCCATCTTCATTTCTTCGGTCTGCTGGGACTTTACAAATATTTGGAATATATTTTCCAGAATTTTTCTAGAAATTGATCTCCAGTTGACTGGTCTTAAGATGAATTATTACTGGGGTATAAAGATGTTGAGGGAGACCAACTCTAACTCCAACTAAGCATTTAGCCCTCTAAATCTCTACCTATGTGAAACTAAAATTGTTTAAATCTCCCCAAAGAACTACTGGTATACAACTCTCAATATGTGCATGTTTTACAGAGCTTGCAGGCAGGTAGCACACACCTCTGTATCACTAAAAATATGACAGATATGATGTCTGGTTTTAAGATTTCACACATTTTTAGACGTTACTTTTTTTCAGCCTTCCTTTCAGTGCATGTTGTAGAAGTGTATTTCCTGAATAGTACAAATTCTTCTGGGCAAACATTGTTAAAAGTGCCATTTTTTTAGTTAGTTACAAGCTGAGCTGTGAAACCATAGGATTTGTGAGTTAAATTTACATTGCCATCTTCTGTGTTCCTAAGTGTTTTAACCAAGGCACAGTCTGCTCATACTTGCCCTCTAGCATCCCATATGCTGAACCATTTAAAACACTATTAAGAGTACCTTTCCTATACCCAGCACAGAAAGAAATCAAATATGAAATCTGATTTACTTTCCCCTGTTGCCATGAGTTAAGCTATTCTGCTATAGTTCTCCATATTCAGTTTTAATACCAGTAGTTAAAATGGTGATTTTTTTTCCTTTTCCCACAGAGTTAGTCAAAACCCACTTCCCAGCTATAGAGAGTGCAGCATTTGCACAGTTAAACTGCAGCTGGTTTTCATATGGATGAGTTCCAGAGATATTATGAGGGATTCAAACCTTGGGAGGAGTCAGGCACAAAAGGAGCAAGCTCTGTCTCACATTATTTCCTGTCTCCCTAGTTATTAAAAAATACGATTAAAATTATAAGTAACTTCCCAATAAAGTTTCTTTACATTGTTTTTTATCTACTTTCTCGGTTTTTTTAATTCAAGAATTTTAAATACATGCTGGTTTTTTTATTTTTAAAAAGAGGACAGAAAATTATACACAACTATAATAACACATAGTCTTATTCACCATAAAAACAATATGTACTTTATAAAATAAGAGATTTTTCAAATGATATGCAGCCATTGCCAGCTGTCTGCAACAGAACAAGTACTAGAAAAACACAAATTAGATGACGTCTCCCTATGTCCATTGGCTATACTCTTTCTAAATGCAGTTTTCTATGAGAAAAAGGCTGATATCATCCCCCTCTCTGTCTGTCTCTCCTGAATTTTGAGCCTATTGCTAATTGCAAATAAATTTAATAGAAAGGGACAGGCTTCAAAGGTAATTACGTTCTCCCAGGTTGAACAGAAAACTGTGGTGAAGGAAACTCTGAAATTGATCCATACCAAATTCATAAAGAGCTGTACCCCTACTAGATTCCACTTTTTCTTCAGGTAAACACAGGGAGGGAAGCTGCAAAATTTTTGCTCAGAGGAGTAAAAATTAACCAGATGTAGAAATGCAAAGCACAGCTTTTGTTCCCTGGGTTCCAACCAAGAAGGAAAAGGCATCTAGGCAGAGAAATGGGGTGAGAGTTGTCACTCTTGGCTAACACCTCATTTGCCAGAGTGGGAGGAATACTCTCATGTACAATAAACCTGGTTTTCAACCTGTAATTATGAAATATTGCTTGAACTCTAACTTGAAGTAATCCAAGATAGGACAGAGACATGACCCCATTGAGAGAGCATCACTTCTAGTAGTTGACTTTGTGAAGTTTAATGTAAAATAAGTGTTCATACAGCGTTTTTTTCACCTCTTTCCTCTCCCAGACAGTACAAAGGTCTCTAAAAACCACTTAACACTGCTTTACCTATGTGCTTTTAAAAGAACCAGAACTTCCCTTAAGTATGTTAATGATCAGTAACAGCACCCACCTTTACCATCACGAATTTTACACTCTGTTTTCAGCCTTCTTTCCTTATTTATCTTCTGTTTCAGGGTGCCAAATGACTCGTTTCTGATAATATCAATATAGCCCATGGAATTAATTTGGGCAAAGTAGGGGAATATAAGCATTATTGATGTCAGAATCAGCTCTTTGTTTTGTTTTTCTCTTTTTAAAATTTTCTTTATTAAATTTAATATACAGCATAAATTACACATAGAAAGGCTTGTGGATGGCTGTCTGCACCTGGAGGTCACTGATGTTCAGGACACCCCAACACAGTACTTTTAAGGTCTATTTTCACCCAGTTCTTGCTAAGATACTGGAACAGCCCATGGTTATGCTTGTGTTTGACACCTACAACTGCCTTGACATTTGTCTCACATATAATCCCCAATACCATCATCACCATCAGAATTCTTTCACCAGTTTGAGAGTGGAGCCAAATCAGATCAGTGCATTCACACTACTTCTAATCCTTCCAGCTCAGCAGTTAGAGCATTCATCCAGGATACAAGAGCTGGGAAGGCAAAAACCTTTCTCCAGCCAAAACAATACAAAATTGATATGCCATAACATGAATGCCTGTAGGAGCCTGGTGTAGGACTTCCTTCTTCACACACTGTTGCACTTAGACATTCATCATCTGAGGACAAAATATGCAGCTGGCAGTGAGTATGATGGTGTAGTGTTGCATTTGGCTCATTTACCAGGTGCTGTGGAAATCTACTCTAGTGACAGTAATATTGTAAATTTTTGCACCAACAGGGACTATTCAGAAAAAAAAATTAAGCTAAATTTGTTAGGACAATTGTTAGGACAATCACAGTACTTCACTTTCTGCTATGCATCTCATACAAAGCTGGAACAACTTTACCAGAATTATTTGAGTGTCTGCAACCTTGTATTTATGGAACATTTCAGGAAGTTAAAAGAAAGCTTCCTGAAACAGGGAGGATGGACAAAAGAAGGGGTAAGAAGACACTTCTGCACCTAATGATTATTTAGGAAACATGACTGTCTTCCTGATTTTCTACATGCTTTCAGCAATGGAAATAACTCCATGAGTCAAATAATCTACTTCCAGCTATGAGTGGAGAAAGAATTTTTGATCCTTGGAAGAAAAGAAGTTAGGCACCTAATCTGAGATCATGGTTGACAGGAGAATTTAACAGCTTGTAATGTATTCCCTGTGCTTCTTACTTGAGAAGCCCAGGCATTTCATTGAGAAGATAGTGAAAAACAAGCAAGGATTAATTTTTGCAGTTGGCTGAACATATTCCATGTTATTGTTTCCAACAATATCCTTCCAAAAGAACTTAGGCTTCTGTACTCTACTTTTTGGTCTCAGATATTTCCCTGTGCATATACAGAAATAACTGTAACTTCCCTTACTGTGTATTGCCCACCTTAAATGCAATAGGGTACATAAAATTAAATATTATTGAATTGCAACATCTAAATCCTCTTGTGAGTCTAGTACTATCTCTTTAAAATTTACACTACCAAGCAGTGAAATAAACTTGCATAGAACTGTGACTTTCATATGGCAAACTGGTAGTAACTAGATTTTCTGCCTTTTGCTAGCATGAAAAGCCTACAGGGAGAATTTTGTCAGCTGTGTCAGAGGTCTGAACAAAAAGCAACACGCACTAGTGAAAAAAAACCACCACAAAACCAAAACCAAATCAAACTAGCTATGAAATTTTGATACTGCTTTAGACAGGCAGTGACAAATTGGAGGAAGATAGATATTCTGAGGGAAGGTAATAGTCCATGCTGGAAGCAAAGAGCAGAGGAAGGGATATTTTGGAAGGACAAGAGGTTCCAGGGTGCAAAGTTAAAAGGTGCCTTGAGTTTTGGGCAATCACCATAATTCCTGCCACTAGCAAAAAGCACTATTGGAAGAGAAAAATGGGAATAATAAGAAGACTGAAAACATTCCAGGGTCACTGAATTTGGAGGCCATTGTCAAGAAGTTTTCTGCTGCCACTCACCTAGGGAGAGTCTGCACCTCAAGGACTCCTCTGCACTTGCTCCAGTGCATAGGGGACATACCCTTCAAGACAGAAAATTTGCATTCCAGCCAGCACCACAACTGTTTGCTGTTTAACAGCAGTCTCTGCAACAATATGGTTATTATTAACAAATTACAAATTCAGTAGGTGACTTCCGTGCAGAGAACAATAGTCTATGAAAACACTGAACAGTACCAGATCCATAACAGACACAAGTTTGGAGCCCCACTGAAATCACACTGACAGCAAGCTGTTGCCAGTCATTTTCTGAGTACAGATTTTTATCTAAAGACATACTGTGGCTTTGCTCAGGCCAAATCTTTCCAGCTTGCTTCGTACTATTTAATGCAGGAGAAATTTATTAATATAGAAAGATATTCAATATTTACGTCTTTTCCCACCATAAAGCCTACTATCAAATCAATCTTCATTAATTTGTGACAGTCTGACAAATCAGTACTGATAGTAAATATCACTTCTCTTCCTCTTTCAGATAAGCACCATGTTTACTTATTTCAGCCAGCCTGGCTCAGACACATATATAGTATTCAGAAAGATTTGAACTGCTGACCTGTGCTGGAAACACTCTGGTTTAGGTTCTGGTGGGGCTGTTTTGTGATGAGTGCCTTACACCCATCTTCATTTTGACAATGGCTCAGCTGTTTGATGCAAGGGAGACTGTTTGGAACAGGAATCACCTTTGCACTTGAGATAAATCTTTAGCCTAGACAATGAATAAAAGTGATGACAAGTTTCCCAGAATATTAGAACCCAGAGACTTACAGTGCAGAAGCACAGAAAGACTTGAATGAGGTGAAACTCAGGCTCACTTATAACAACAACAAAAAAAGCACCACCACCCCTATTTTCTGAATCTTCTCTCTTCTGGAGAAGATGACCTCTCTCAGCTGAAAAGAGGTAATGGTTTTACAAGGCTGCTACTATTGAAGAGCCCATGCCAGACATGCTAGGCACTGCCACACTCAGGTACTTATGAATTATTCAGCCTTTCAGAAAGGCACAAACCCCACTAGGTAGCTGGAGAGCTCAGTCAGTCCTGTGCAGGCAATTCTAATGAAAGAATACATGTACATCTTACAGGGATTAGAATTTCACAGTGAAAAATAAAACCAGTATCACTTGCATTGAGCCAGGTGGAGGAAGAAATATAAAAGCACACAGGTGGCTGATTTCTAAAATATTTTTTGGGACATTCAGTCAATTTTCTGTTTCAAAAGTGTTTAAATGCAACTCTACACTTTCCTCAAGTGCCCGCTCCCCACGTCCCCTTGCAGTGCTCTCCATATTGTGAATGCAGCTGCAGGTCAAAAATAAAGGTGTTTTAGAGGACACTTCAAAGTTTAAAGGTTAATCAATGTAATAGCAAACCATTTATTTCTTCCATTAAGTGTTAATGCTCTTGAGATTCCCACCTTTAAAATTACTTTTTTGGATGCTAGAGGTAAGAACCCCATGAGATTAGCACTAGGCACACAATGGAGCACATAAAATCTGTAAATTACCTTATGAATTTTGTTCAAATAGAAGATGTGACATTTACTTGCTGTAGCTTGTGGACAGAGGGGAGCATCAAGAAGGTTTTGATGTATATCACCATTTTACATTTCCTTACAGCTGCAGCACTGAGCAACCTAAGCTTCTGTTTCATCTTCTGGGAGAAAAAACGTTATACTTGGGAAAACTCAGTCCAAATTAAGGAAGGTAGAGCCACTGCAACTTCTGCTCTGACCTAATTCATGATGAGATACATGGTGCTACAAAGAAGTTTGTTGGAAGGAGCTTTGTAAGAGTACAGTGGGGAAGGCCAAGCATAATCATTTCATCATCAGAAACGTCTATCCTTAACACACACACACACACACACAAAAAAAAAAAAGGATAAAAAAAGAATAAAATTAACAGGAAAGAGAAAAATTCTTCTTGAGGTAGTTGAATTTACTTTTTCTTAAAAAAAGAGGAAAAAAATAAGAAAGAGCCTAGAGCAAATTACCTACCATAGACTCGAAGTGATAGTATATAATTTCCATAAGGATCTAATATCATATATTTGCTGGGGTAAAAACTAATCGTTCTTTATAAAATATTTAATTTTTTAATTTAATTTAAATAATTTCTTTGTGCAAGTTAGTCTGCTTTGCCCTTTCAAATTACTTGTCTTCTCTGCCATTTTTAGTGTGAGCCATAAATCAAATTTGTTTTCATGTGGCAACAAACAGGGGCTGCAAAAAGCAAAACCTTTCTTCTGTGAGCAGATAGGAGGGTTGCTCTTGACTAAGTGTGAACACAGAGAAATTACCTAAATGCTGAAAAAAAACCAAAATACAACAGAGATTCTATTGATTTATATGGGGTTCAGCCCAGCATCCTAATGTCGTTGAATTCCACTCACCTGAGGCTCGGCATTCCTACCTAAACCTCAGCAAATGCTTCTTTCCCATGCACTGCAGGTGTGAACTCCCCAGAGTTTTTTTTTTCCACTGCTCTCTCCTGCCAGTAACATGTTCCTGCCTCCTGGGAGGTCAAAAGCCTACCTTCAGGAGCCATAGCACTTTGGCTTCCCATCAGATATTCACCAGTACCACATATGAAGCTTTTCAAGATCCTCACTGAAGTGAGGAGAGCTGCATGCTAGGAAAAGTGTGGTTAGGGGGATCCAGGAGGACATATGACATATCCAGGACATAGGGAGGAATCCACAGGACTCCAAAAATACCAATTTCAGAGGAAGAGGGTTTCACTGAACCAGTACATCACAGGTGTTCCAAACATTGCAGCTCTGGGGCAGGTTGCAGAGGGTGCTGCAGGTGGCTGCTTACCCAGGTAACTGAAGCCTCAACTGTGAAGGGCCAAAATATTCCAACTCCAAAAGATTTCCTGCGCCTTTCCAAGGTGGACAGAAAGACAAGGATTATCCTCACCACTGCAAAAAGACACAATTAAATATAAAGTAATCTTAGCTCACTCTTCCATTGTTTTCCCTTCGTTACTTTATAGAGTCACTTCAGTTGTAAAGAGAGTGAGCCAGACCACTGCAGGCACCAGCAAAATACTCATGGTCCTGCCAGGGACCATATGAGAACATGTAGAATGACCTGCCAGCTGTTCTGAATTCTGCTTGGGCACAAATACCACTAGAAATGCAAGCAGTATTCTCCTTGTCTGACCCTAGAGAGGTGCTAGAGACAGCAAAGAATAAGGCTTTTAATTTTCAGCATAATTTAGTTGTATGTAAGACATGAATAAGTACCAATTCAATGTGATATTGGATTGAAATAGAATGCTAAGAAAAGTCTGTTGTCTTCTTGGTGTATGGTTTACAGGCCAGGACAATTTTCATTTAAATTATATTTTAATGCTTTTGATTTGATGGCATTATGTCCAAAAAATTTTATTTTTCTCTAAGATGAAAAAATACTATTTTTTCCAACTATGGTAAGAGGATTTCTGCCACCATCTTATGGGCCCTAGTGCTTTTGAAAGCACTGAAAAGATAAAATTATCATATTTAAAAAAAAAAAGAGAGTGGAAAGATGTTACACTGCATGTTCACAAGGTTAGGTTAATTAAAGCAAGAATTGTTAATCATGCCAAGTGTAAGGACATACCTGTACATTCAGGGCTTTGGCAGAGAGGAGTAAGGAGTTAAACACAATGAATATAAGTGGAGTCTCTTACAAGAATATATTCCAGGTTTAGGTATTTTTGGAAGAAAGAATAGAACTGAGATTAAAGAGTGTCTGCAGAAGAGTCACATTGAAACTCAGCAGCTTCCTTACAGATTTTGGATCCCAAATAGAAACTTGTGTCAGCTGAAATGCTTGGCTCAGGTTTGGGTTGGACAGGATCTGAAGAATCACACACTGTGATGTATGAACAAAGAAACAGATTACAGGCTCGCAACACTAATTGCCAAGGCCTCCGGTTACCATTCTCCATGTTTTGATGTATACTGTAGATTTATAATGGCCAAGGGCCTGATTCTCATTTGCCTCACCCAACAGTATAAAGTGAAATGACAGCTGAATAAAGGGGCGTGAACAAAAGTGAGAATCTAGCCAAATACCTTTATCTTTTGAAGTTTTGGCTGGCACCCAGAACTAAACTGGAGAATAGATCTTCCTGGTTATTTTCCAGTTGCTGTAATCCAAACGTGCTCAAATGAGGGCATAAGCTTCCAGACAGGGGAAGGACAGTCCCCAAAGGGCTGGTGAACTTGGAACAAATTCATTGATGGAGGTGGTGTTCAGCCAGGGAGCCAGAGAGGTGGGGTTCAGGACCAGGAGTGGGGGTGATCAGAAACCACACGGTGCTGTAATCCTTGGATGCATCTCCATCTCTCTTACAATAAAACAGAGGTGCTCTGAGAAAATTATCTAACACCCACATTTCTCCTACATTTACAGTACTCCCACATTTCTCTGATGACTGGTCTTCAGAAAGTGCTGGAATCAAGCTGTATCACAGAACAGATTTATCACAGACTATTATAAAAGCCAGTCTGTAAGGTACAGTGAAGAGTTACCCGCATTTATGAAATGCTTCCAAACCAGATTGCTGGTTGCATACTGACCTGTGCAACAGTCCTTACAATAACTGCTTGTTCAAAAGCTGATGGTTTTTTTCCATCTCTCCTAATGGGTATAAAAACTGAATCTTCTTACTTCAAACATTAGCTGCACATACATAACATTGCCTACTTCTCTCAGGAAAGCAGAATATTTTCGGGGTAAAATTTTGAACCAACTCTGAGCTCATAGCTCTAATTGATAAGATTCACTTTATCCCTCTGCATGACCAGACAAATACGGAAGATTTATGTGCTCTATCTGGCTTGGACTTTAGATATGAAGAAGGCCCTGTGTATACAAAAGCTTATCTATTTCTTCAGTTATATCCAATGCTGTGATGAAAGATACCAGCTCTCTGTGCAAATCTTCAATTGGATCCCTTGGCCACCACAGCAGAGAAAGACACTTAATAGTGTTTCTGGGGAATCTCTGGCTTTACCAGGAAGGAGGGCTCTAAGTCTTTCAAAGGAATCTGTGTGACTTATGCGAGGCTATCTTAAGCACTTCAACTCAGCTTTTTCCTGTTTTGCAATGTCTGAGGACCCCTTTCTGCTGCCTTCATCACATTCAAAGAGACTACAGGATGACACAGTTTCCTTCCATGGATAACGTCACAGGACAGACACAAAAGGTGACCTTTCAAAGGATGAGCTGTGACTGGCTGTCCCAGCTTGTCTGGGTCAGAGTCCCAGCCCCACTTGGCACACCATACAGAGAACCAATACCACCAAACATCAGCCTATGCATGTAGGCCAAAACTCACTGCAAAATAATTTCTCAGCAAAAATTAAGAAAAGGAGTGGTCATAACTAGTTTTAGGGAAAACAGTCTTGCTGATAAAGCATTTGTTTGCTCTCCTTACGCCCATTCCTAGGAGTGTTTACTTCTGTCATCATTTGCCATGGTGACACAAGCTACGATGTGAAGCACTTCTCCTTAAGAACTGTGTTTCCAATTTGCCTATTTGCTTATTTTCCAGTTCCGTTCCCAGATAATCTTACTAGTGGCAAATTAATCTCAGTAGTCCTTGTAGGGGAGAACGTATATAAGGCAATGGACTAAATTAATCTTAGTCCAATAAAAAAAAGTATCAGTGTTCAGAAAATCCAAGTCATATCTTCACTACCGCATCACTGAACATCCCAACCACTGAATGTCAGAACACAATAACCACATTTTTTTAATCTTTTGTTAAAAGTGAGGCCTCTCTATCTCTCCATATCGAGTTTGTGGTTGAGACACCATCTTTTGAGATATTTAAAAAATATGTAGATGTGGTGCTTAGGGACAGAGTTTAGTGGTGAATTCACAGTGCTAAGTCAGTGGTTGGACTTGAGGTCTTTGCCAAACAAAATGATTCTATGAATCTAAATTTTAAAAGAAAAGCCATGGGCTGGAGTGTAGAACTAGAGAAAAGCAGGAGCTATTCAAACTGATCCAAATCCAGCAAGGAGGAGGAATTAAATCCTCACCTCTGTCCTTGGTCTTGCTATAACTCACAGGTCTTTACTGGCTGCACCATGCTTAGTGGGTAACACTCTGAGGCTCAGAGTGCACATTCCCAGACTGCTCAGGCACAGGTCCAGATTCTCCCACTGCAAGTAAATGGTTTAAAATTAGTGTAATTGAACTTGGTGCAGAAGCATGGTCACAACACAGCAACAAAAAAACACTTTCAGGCTGGAGGTTTGCCTTTCACATTCTCCATAACTTTTTGACTTCTCTGGTTCTCTCTGTGTCTTGAAATAAGCTTTTACTTAAGCTTAATCTGGCTTCTTAGTTCTGCTGCCATTTCTATTTCATTTTGCTCCACAAAAGAAAGTAAAAGTCATATTCTGAGTGTTTTCTTGGTGTTTCTTAGCAGCCCTCCCAACGCTGCATTTGACTCACAACCCTGACATAGATGTTTTTCCTAGCAGACTTGCCCCCCATACACATTGCTGTCCTATTATTCCCAGAGGGTTTGCTCTTTTCTTGCCCCTTATGAAGGTCGAATCATCCCTCTGCTCATTTCCTTCATCTGGGGACAGGGGCCAAGGCTGGCTCAGGTGCAGCTCTCTCCCAGGACTTGGCCATCATCCTCCTCCAGCCTGATTCATTCAGATGTCTCAGTCCAATGTTTATGAAACCCTCATTTTGCAATCACCATGGCAGCATGTCAAACATCACCGACTCTGCATCACTGAGTGAATCAGGCAGGAGAAGGATATAAAAAGGGAGAGCTACTATTTATACACGGGCATTATTGTAATCAGCATGGATGAGAACACACATGGAAGGTGGTAACTAGATGTCATGGCCATCACCTGGGAGTATTCTCCAGAAGCTACCAGAAGCAGGAGTGCCCCCTCTCCTGCTTCCCTGGGCAATATTTGGTTAGGGAGTTTGTGTGTTTGTGGGAGAACAACAACAAAGCAACTGACTTGAAAAATAGAAAAAGCTGCCATGGCTGAGCATCGGGAGGGCCTGGGCCTGAGGCAAGTTGTGGGAGCACAAGGAAAGTGTTCTCCTGGATTTGCAGCTGTCTTGTGTCATGATATCTGGCTCTGAGAGGTTTGTTTCAATTTGGAGTGCCTGCTGATCATGATGGAGGGAGTTTTCTCTCTTGTGTCATCACCCTTAATGGCTAAAATATGGAAGTCTGTGGAGGAAGAGGGAAGCAAACTCTCCTTCAACAATGTGCTCTTCTCTCTTATATTGCTACAATTCTGGAGTGGCTCCACCTGACTCCATGAAATTATTATTGATTTATCCCAGGACAAAACCAGGCCAAAAGTGCTGGTCAAAAGTGTTGTTTCAAACTGTTTCTGAACACCTACATTCCTCCTGTAGATTTCACCTCTCACCTGTGCTACATGACACATTTATCTCACAGTATCTTTATGACATGGTGCTGCAGTGTCTTGGATGTGACAGCCCAGGGGTCCAGCCCCGTCCTGAGTATCTATGCTTGTCAACAGGGTAATAGTTGAAAGAAAGGAGAAGACTCAAGAAGAAAAACAACACTCCTGTTATATGCAGCCAGTCTCATGGGCTTCTCTTGGAAACATCTTTAAGCTTAGAGAAATCTCCTCTCCAAAGCAACTGCAATTTGACAGGTATGATAAATCAGGCTTCTCAAAAATGGGCTGCTATTGGTTAAAAATAGCAGTAAAAGTAGATAAGTGTTAACATTTTTTTAAAAGACAAATAGGAGGAGATTAGACTGCCTTTTTAATGATTCTTCCTGATGCAAAACTAAAAGAACCTGATGGAAATTGAGATTTAATTTGGCAATAGCCCAGATCAGAAAATATTGTGATATCATTATGCTCTGATTTAAAAAAACCACACATGAACACACACAAATCAGAGTAGTCTCCAGCTTGAGAAGAAATAAAAGTTTGACTCTGACATGTGCCAGTGAGCATAGGAGTGGTTCTTTCTGAATTCATATCTTGTATTTATTAAACTAAAATTTTCTTGGATAAATAATACAATGTTCACGTGTTTAGACAAACAACTTCTGTCCTGAATTCCAGGCAGAAGAGCTCATTTATGTGCAGTGCAAACTGGGATTGACTTGAACAGAGTTTTCATTGTTTAGAATAGGACTATAACCCCTGTACCCCTAAATTATATTAAATTATTTTAGGAAAAAATAAGTCAATTGGCATAAAAAATCCTTCAGTGTCAGAGATAATAGAAGCAAATCTACTATCTTTATAACCTCATTGGTTTCCCCTTTGCCATCTCCCAGCCCCCTGCCAACTATAACATTTCTTTATGTTGTTCATCCCAGAGCAGTACACCAGGATGGATGCCAAATGAAGAGAAATCTGCCAGCAAGCAATGATGTGTTTGTTTTCTGGATGAGATGTTAATGTGCCATAGATAGTTACAAATATCCAGTTATACCTCTTGCTGTGAGCAGAGCAGGAACAAATGGTGGTTAACTTTGAAGGTGTCATCAGGCATGGGGCAAACCAGCTCTGCCCCTCCTGCAGAGGGCTGAGGCTGCAGGGACATTCCCTGCCTGCACTCCACAGGCAACACCAGAAAAGCAGGAACCTGCCCCAGGACACTGTGCAATCCCAGCATCCCAGATATATGGTGAAGCTGCAAAGGTTCCTGCCTGTATGTGCTGTTGCCAGAGGGCACTAACTGCATAAAAGCAGACATAATGCTACTTTTAATACTATAATCTGCCTTGTGTAAGGTAGTGTGATGCTTCTAAGCATAGTTTTAAGGTATAACTACATAGTAATTTACTCTGCTTTTATGTGAGCTCCAAAGTAGAAGGTGTGGGACACAGCAGTCAGTGAGGTCAGTTAGCTGGGAATCGCTGCTGCTCCAGTGTGTGGCAGAGCACACAGACTGCTGCACTGCTGGACCCTTATGGGACTGCTTTGATTCTTAGTTCTTCAGCCTCTTTCACAATCACGGGACAGGCTTGAAAGAGCAAGTGGACAGACAGGCAGGTAGAGCGCTTCCTGAGATCATCCAGATATGGTTGAAAACCTTGCTATAGTCCTTTCCCTCATCTCTGATCCCAAAAGGGACGTCAGTGGAGTTCACATCTCCACTCCTAACCCTGGGGCCTGTGAGCATGTTTCCATATGTATGTGAGAGCTTCCTGTTTGCTGCAGAGCACAAGGAGTGTGTCTGTTAGAGACATCCTTCCTGGGAACACTCCAGTGAAGGACCTGAAGGAATCCTACTTGACTGAGAAAACAGAAGGCTGTAAACACTGGAGAAGAGATCTTGACTAAGGGCTTTGAAAGGTCAGTTCCAGAGAAGGAAGCAAAGGAACCCTTAAGGGCTTAGGAGATAAGGGACTTCAGAGCACTCCAAGAACCTGAAAAGTGCACTTCAAAAAAAGTAAGTGGGTATGGCTATTTGGATCTTCACGGTGCAATTTTCTTAACAAGGAAATTCCTACAGATATCAGGAAGCTTGGAACGACAAATTTTATCAGTAAAAATGAAATCTATATTTAAAACTTTGCATGGGATTTTCAACTTTGTACAATAAACCATCAAATATTTGGTAGGGAGTGACTGTCCCTCAGAAGCTGACAACAAAATTAAAATGTTGTAACAATTTCTGTGACTTGGTCACACCTGCAGTGTATGTTCTGAAGCATCTCTATCATTTCACCAGTCAGCTTTTGTTCCTCAAGTAGAAATGCAATACATCTTTTAGATCTCTTATGAAGATCTAAAAAGAAAGACTGTTAGAAGTTACCTTGTTAGGAGGGTTTTACTCAGATTTTTAAGGCTATTTTACCTGGGTGTTGACACCAGTACTGACCTTCTCAACTTCTCAGGCTTTTTTCTCCAGCAAATTGTGTTCTTTTCTAAGTGTGAGCATTCAGCTGTATCAGTTGAGTGATCACCACTTGCTCTGAAGCTGGCTTCCCACCTGCCAGGCACAGGGTATCCTCTGGAAACTACTGATTTGCATTATGTGTTTGCACTCCAGTAAATCTGAAGCTAACAAATATAAGTCAGTTGATCTTCCCTAGCTGTCCTACACATGGTTTTAGGGTGAATCCTCCAAAATCTTAGAAGGCCTTCTACATCCCTTTCATATCATTAATTTTTGTTCATACACTTCACAAGTAATATTTAGTGTCATCTTCCCTTTACTTACTTGAAATATTTTTTTCCCAGATGTTGAGAAGAGCTGCAACTCCAAGCCATTCGAACTAATTGCACAGGGTTTTATCTTCTTACTTTTTTTTTTTCTACTCTTTCTCTCCCTAGAATCAAGGATTTTTAGAGGCTCCCGTGAAAACCAGCCCCATCATCTCTTTTGTAACTTGGAGATTTCAGCTTAGCTGACTATTTCAGTTCTCCCAGGTCAGAAAACAGTCTACATGCCTGTCCATCTCTGCCAGTACCTCTTCAACCTCTATGTCTTTCCTGGCAACAGAATAGTCATAACCATGCTCTGAATCAAAAATTCCAATCTATTACAGACTTGAAGAAGGGCACAATAATTTCAGTTCTTTTGTCATCAATTTTCACATGCTTTTGAAGTCTATTTTCTTCCATAATTGCTTATGGTCTCAGAAAATTATTAGCGATGCATTTTCCACCTCTATGCTAAATAATATTTCATTATTTAATTTGTGAGTGTCAGTTGTAGTTTTCTAAATGTGGGTTGCTTTTCTTTGGCAACCCCTCTGCTTGTAGACACTTATAATGTCAGGATAATTCTACAGTTTTTCACACTTAGCTTTAGGTTTGATTGCCCTAACCCACTTCCTAGAAGTTTTGTCATAAATCTCTAAATGAATGGAAAGAGTTGCCATGCTGATTGGGACAAGCAGGACTTGGCATGCAGACAGAACAAGCACCAATTAGACAGGAATAGCCTAATAAACAGACCTTCAGCTCAAAATTACTGCATAATAGTCATTATTTAATTCTATTATGCTATACCTTTCAACATTTGCTTATTTTGTACAATTGTTTCCCCTTTCCTTTCAGTTAATTATTTTTGACTGGATTTTTTTTGTTATACTAACTGATGAATGTGTGTCATGTTATTTTGAATTTAATTTTATATTATCGATTTCATTGTAACTGTTCTTCAGAAGTAGTAGTGTAAAGCAAAAAATAGCTAGGAGTTTTACACTCAAGAGGTAAAATAAAAGTGATCTATTCTTGTAAGAGATCATTACTTTACCCACATTCCAGGAGCATTATATTATCCTAAGAGTATATTCATATAAGCATTGTTCAGTGGATATACAATGCCAAATTACAAACAGTAAGTACACTATGTAAAATATTGTCTCATTAATTTGGTGATTAGCTATGGACAGAATTTCTCCTATTGTGAAGCTCAGAATAGCAGCACAGGCCATCCCTGCTTGTCTTAAAGCACCAGAGGTTCTCTTGAAGTTTGTGTATTTACACATTTTCCTCATTCTGAAGAACAGATGACACGAGTTAACAATGGGGCACCTTCTAGCCATGACCAGTGAAGTCCATCTCTATTTCCCCAGCATTGCAGCTCCACTTGAGTCCATTGCTAGAGAGGCTTTCTGAGAACTGCAGGTTGTGAGTCATTTGGATAATCCAATATAATCCATTGCACTTAGTTTCTGTAAAACTGAAGAGATTACTATGTGTACTTATCTTTGCTGTACCATTTCACCAAGCCACTGCTTCCTACAGATGAACATTACTGAAAGATCTACAACAGGCTGAAAATTTTATTCCATTCAGACCAGCAAACAAATGGTCTTCATGCAGGATGGGGATGGGAGAATATCCAGCACGCAGAGCTTGATTCCAGATGAACATGGACTGGCATGCACTTTCCTTGAACCCCACTTGGAGAAAGCAAGAATTTCAAAGCTCAACTAGCAGCTCAGAGGAGGTGATGTAATTTGTTTTGGTGATATTTCTCAGTTACCACCTATTTAAGGCTGGCAGTTTTAAATGATTTGTGGTGAACAAATGGACTTTAATCAAACTTCCTTCTAAAAAAAATAGCAGAATCAAGTATAGCAAGTTGACAGGGAAAAGATGTAAGTTTAATTGGGGAAAATACTCTGTATAATGCTGGCTGGAAAACGTATTCATTTCATAGGAAGAAACTATCATTTGTGAGCAATTGTTCAGCATAATGGAAGGTGCCAGAAAAAGCTTTTTTGTTATCCTTTTGGGTTTTTTGTTTTTTTAAACTGATTTTTGAAAACATTTTGAACATTTGAAACATTTTGGAACATTTTTAAAAGAAAAATATAAACACATGTGCCTAAATCATTCAGCATTTACAAAATAGACTAAAAAACAAGAACAAAAACCCCAAACCTACAAAGAGTACAAACTGGTGAAGCCAGAGCCGCAACTGTGCCCTCTTCATATCTGAGACAACTGCAAGGAAGACAAGCTTGTGAAGGAGGTGCTCACCCCCCTGAGAAACTAAGGTCAACCCAGTTGCTGAACCCAGCTGCTAAAAGGCAGGGCTGTAGCTCTCTGCCCTCCCTCCAAGGATCAGCATCACCAGGTTCAGCTCAGAGAAAGGTTTCCTGCTCTCATCTTGCTCCCAGTTTTTCCTTGCTCTCCTACTTGCTTGGTGTCCCACAGCACTGCAGAGCCCCCCAACTGCCTTGGTCCCCACATTGTCCCTGGCCATGGCTCCTGCTGCCTGGCCCCTCCTGGGCTACAGATTAATGGTCTTTTGACACATCTGATGACAGAAGAGAAACCTTTTTTAACTGAAGAACTGACAAACTCCTCAAGACTTTTCAAGTCTCTGAAGAGGCAAATTCACAAGAATACCTCTGTGTCCTATTATTTAAGACACATTTATGCAAAATTTAGATCCTCAGCCTCCCACTCCCCTTCCTCAGCAGCTCCCCAGTTCTGTAATTGCCTAAAGTTTCAGATGCTTCTCCCAGTGAAATTCCCCAGATAACAAACCAGCAATAGCTGGTCACACCCAGAATTGCTTAATTCTTAACAGTGCAGAGAAGCCAGGCACTGAATTAATGGCTGAATTTTGTCAGAATTTATAACCTTCTCCCTTGTGTCTAGAAGCACTGCACTGGTTTTCACTCTGCCAGACCATGCCTCACACAAAACAAAGAGAGATAAGAAGGTGCTACAGCCCTTCTCCTGCTTGAATCCAGTCGGCAGGTCACTCAGCTAAGACATGGATATTTATCAGCAGAACTAGAACAATTGCAATTTCTCCTACACTACGAAAAAACCCTGTAGCACCACCCAGTACAGCATACTTGCTTCTGTAATACATGATGCTGTTAAGAGCTGAATAACCACCGCCTTCACGTAGCCTACATCTGACTCAGTGGTACAATGTGAATCTTGAATCCTGTCTAACTTGTGAACTTTCCAAGCAACTGCAGAGCACCAGAGCATAGGAAATACTCCCACTGGCTGACCTAAGACTCTCTTGACAAGAAACTGGCACAGCTCTCTTCTCCAAGGCACCTCATGCCCAGGAGCCAAAGAATCACAGAATTATCAGAGTTGGAAGGGACCTCTAGATTTCATCAAGTCCAACTTTCCCACTAAAGCAGGGTCACCTAGAGCACATTACACAGGATTGCATCCAGGTGGGTTTTGAATATCTTCTGAGAAAGGGACATCCACAGCCTGTTCTAGTGACCCATCACCCTCACAGCAAAATTATTTTCTTATGTATAGATGCAACTTCTTATGCTCCAGCTTATGCCTGTTGCCCCTAATCCTGTCACTGGGAACTACTGAGAAGACTCTGGATCCATCCTGCTTGCACCTACCCTTCCTTTAGGTACCTGCAGACATTGATAAGGTCTCCCCTCAGCCTTCTCTTCTCCAAGCTAGAGAGTCCCAGCTCTCTCAGCCTTTCTTCATGAGAGATACTCCAATCTATTAATCATCTTTGCTGCCCTCCACTGGACTCTAGTAATTCCCATGAGTTTCTGGCCCAATAGATATGGCATGGTTTGCCATGAAATTAAATCTGTGCAATTTTAGATGAGGACTCTGAATCCAGCTGGGATAGGAAGTGCCTGAGAGCTAGGGCTCTCCAATGTTCATGCCCTTTCATGGATTTAGACCTCCATTCAAGTGGATTTTTAAAAATTATATTTGATCTTAAATGATGCATAACTGCAGTTCAGAACTGGGAAATGGAACTTAATCTCCTGAACTGCTTTTGAAAACCTGACTAGACAGTCATTTGTATTTTCACTTTGCATTTTCACTTGCATCATTTGCATTTTCAATGAGATTCTTTCAGGAGCTGGCTATGGAGCATTTTTTTAACATATTAAACATTCAGCTTTTCACTCTGTAGACCAATCCCCAAGCATGGTGTGCCAGGACAAAGGTACCCATGTTCACCTAAGTGATTTAAAGTTCATGAAGGCTGCCATACCAGGCTGGTTTCAACAAGAAATCTTTGCTTTCTGCCTTCACACATATTACCTTACAGGCATCTTTGCTATTAGTGCAGTTTTCTGCCTATTTAAGACAAAGGCTGAGAGATTAGGCCTCAAAGGAGTGTCTTCCACTCCATTGTGCAGATTTATGTGAACACATATGTCTTGAATGCCAAATTGACACACAGAGTCTCATATACAAAGCAATGAAAATGAATGGAGGCATTCAACCTTTTACTTCCAGAGCTGTTGATCAAGCTAGCATGGAGACCTTTGTGGGAGAAATGATTGCTGAGATCATATTAATGGTCTTAATTAACTTTGACTTACTGGAATCCTTCCTCTTGTTTCATGCAATTTTATCTTCTCTGTCTCTTCTTTTTATCTCCTTTGTCTGTATTTCTCAAGATTTCTCATTAGCAGCCAGAGGGTAGATTTGTTTGCAGTATGAATAAATTTCTACTGTTAATTTTATTTAGCTCTGTACTGCTGTATATTCAGTATGATTATTTCTTTATTTTAATATGGTTTTAGTTTGGTCTTGTTATCTAGTGCTATGGGATTTGCAATTATACATATGATAGGTTCCACAGTTAAAATCACAGAAAAGTAGAAGTATTTGTCGAAAGTGACCTCTGATGTCTATGGTCTGACCATCCACCTTCATCAGGAGTATCACCAAGTAAGTGAGGTCAGCTGTAGCTTTGCTTAACACACCACTGAAAAACCTCCTAGAACAAACTTGACAACCCCCCTTCACAACTTCCCTCCCCCCATTCTACTTCTGCACTGCCCTCTCAGTAGAAGAAGACAGTTTCTTCCCTTGACCTGCTGACTGAGATCCTCATAATACATCTCAGCATGAATTTTGCTCTGTTTGCAATGACACTGCAGCAGTGGCTCACGTTCAGCCTGGCATCCACTGCCACAATCTGTCATTGAGCCATAGTGACTGGTACAACAAGATAGTCTGTGAGGCTTCACCATGGTAACCCAAGATAAGATCCAAACCCTAGTGAGGCCAATGGGAATATTTTCAATGATTTTTCCAAGAGCTCAGTGGTTGGGGTCTCCAGATATGATTAAGCTTTGACTTGTAGCTCCAAGCTGTTTAAGCACAGGCAGAAGCAGTTTCAAGCAATTATCCTTGTCATTGAGCCACAGACAAGAGCATATAAGATGTCTGGCCAAAAAATTTACTTCTCTGGGCTAAGAGCCAGGTATTTAGTGACTAAAGGCATCTTGTGCCAAAACACATCTTCACCTGTTATAGAAGGTGATGGAATGAATATTACACTAGAGTTTGGCTGTTCCTGAGTGAAGTGTGGAACACTGTAAGATTACATTTCGTTCATCACCAGCTAAAGTACTACATTACAACCACCACTCTGCGAGAGTTTTGCTACTCAGTTAAAAGAGAAAGCAAGATCACATCATGAAATAGTAACGTAACAGCTAACACACCATATTGAAAAGTATCCCTTTTTTCATTTATTTTTATGAACAAATTAGTTCTTCGCATATATGGATAACTCTGAACTAGTAGATGTTGCTTGAAGTGACAAAATTTTACTAAAAGGGGACAACATTTAGACATACCTTTTTACATTTGCACTGAAAAAAAAGTACCCTATCTGTGTTGTAAAAAGCCTCTTTCAATGGGGACAGCCTTGTGCTATGCTAGGGAATATAAGCTAGCTGTTCCAGTGCAGTATTATCTACAGTTTAGCTTATATGACTTGTAAGTCATGTCTAAGTTTAAAAGAATTAAGTTCTGCTTTCCTGCACATAAATACATATGTATCTGTTCCTCATTTGCCATTAAAATGAGCATGTGGCAGCAGAGTGCAGCATCTTCTCACAAAATTGTACATGCCTGCTTGCACGGTGAAACCTTCTTTGTGTGGCAATTGCTTGACCTCAGTAATAACACTCTTTTCTATTCCACAGTGGGGGAACAGAAGAAAGGGAACACCTGACAGTGGTTTTTCAACAAGAATCCTATCATGACCACCTCGAGGAACCCTGAAACAGGGCCATTTCCGAAGACAGTGCTTTGTTGGGATGGGTCCACCTGGTGGCTGAAATTCAGATGTGTAAAAGTTTTGCAAAAGTGGACAGCAAAAGAGAGTTAAATTAAGGAAGGAAATCTATTTGACAAAAGAGCGCATCCAGACTCTGTGCCAAAAAAACAACCTGGAGGAAGGAAAAAGAGAAGTGAACCTGCCAAGCTTAGGACATTCTCCAAGGAAACACTTGCAGGAAGAATGAGGTCAGAACTGGAGCGAGGAGTGGGTGTCTAGAGACAGGATCTGTAACTCCTGTAGTGCTTTTTAAAAATTATTATTTGTTAATAAAAGTAAATGTGTTTGAGAAACTCTTCTGATAGTGCTGTCTGCCTCATGTATTCAGCACACAACGGCTTAAAGTGCAGATTAACAACAGGGAGATTCCCAGCGACGTCCGAAAAGAGCAGAAACTTTCACATTCCAAAAACACCTTGGAAACCTGGATTAATCAAAACTGACCTGGCTTTTCCCAAGCCCACTTGGCTCATGAGAACATGGGATTCAGAAATGATTCACAGAGAGCTGGTATTCATCCAGAGCCAAGCTGCAACTTCTGCACACCATGTTCCCTGGATGGATACACGATCTACTCCAGTCACTTAACAAACTGAAAGCATCATTTAGCTCCTTGTTACACTGCAGCAGGGTTGGGTGAAGCTTTGTGGACCTGTGCCAGTTTACAGCTGCTGTGTTCTGGCCCCACTGAGATCATTGGGGTGAAAGAATTTATTCTAGTCCTTCAAATCAGTTTAAATTCTCAAATATTTTATTGTTAGGAAGATTATTACATTGAACACTTGGGCCTGAAGCCAGGAACTCCTAAAAATATTACTAAACCAGGATATTTTAAAGTGCTGAATCAGTATGGCAGGAAAACACATCCGTATTAACTTACATTCCCCTCTCTATAGTGGCTTTTCCTACACCATAATCTCAATTCGAAGACCTTAGTCTTACCACACTTCCCCACAAGCTGCTTCCTTTGTACTTAACTGTGGTCGAAGGAGCCATGTTCTAGACCATAATCAATAATGTCACAGCAAACTTTATGTTTTACACTAAGTTTATCCATGCAGAAATGGGCATTTCTGAGGAGTCAGTCCATGGTTACAAAATAAATTTTGGAAAATGCACAGAGCTGAACGTATACTTAAGTCCTATTCTATGGAGACATTCGTGGAGTAAAGTCAAAACTGGTTACGAGACTCCCAAATTTGGTGCACCATAGGAATAAGCAGGTTGCTCAAAATATTTTTTGCTGGGGTTTTCTTTTTCAGTTTTCATTTTGTACATTTCCCTTGAAACATCATCAATGAGGCTGCAAAATACAGCTTACATGCTATGCAAGGCAAAATGACTCTCCTCTCTGGATGTCTTTTCCCATCCTAAATGTCTTTCCCATTTTCATTAAACTATGTCTATGGCATCCAGGTGTTTCTTGCAGCAACACACACCTGAGGGATCTCTGCTCCCACAGGCCATCACTTTTACATCTGCAATGGAGAGAAAAGTATTTTTCCTGATCTGTACATAACAATACCCTTTTGGGCACTGTTAAAATCCATGCCCTGGAGGAGAAACAACTGCGATGTAAACACCAAACTGCCTGCCAGTTGGCTCTGTGTGCTGAAACAACAAAAGCAAATCCCTTCCAATGTAATCTTTACCTCAGGGAAAAAAAAAAAAAAAGAGTGAGACAGTGAGACACCAGGAACAGCAAACAATATGAAGTGTCCCTGCAGTGTACTTTCCAGCTAGCCAGGGAGAAGCACTGTAAAGCTGGTTGTTAGCCTTCCAGATTCAAACGCAAACTCAGTTATAACACTTCAAGCATAGAAAAGTAATATTTTTCCATATTCCTTCTCTTGCCTCTCAAAGCACCACAGAAGCAACTACATTTTTCATTCAGAAATAACCTTCATTGGGCAATTTCAAGCAGGTGGCAAAAAAATCCTGGTTGGCAGGTGGTTTTGGAAGGGGCAGAGGTTGTTCTTAGGAAGGACTGAAAGTGAGGACATTGGTGCTGGATATATCTCATGCATTTTCCTTCTGACCAGCTCCAGGCTGCCTGTGACAACTGAAACCCACTAAGCTCTCCATCCATCACCTTGCACTATGAAACCACTCTGTGATGTAAAGTAGAACTTGGCTTGCCAGGACAAGCAGGAGATGCCCTTCAGATTTCCACTCCTGACACAAACTGAAGTGTGAACACTGAGCTACTACTGCTGCTGTGCCATGGCCAGGGCATCTGACAGCATTTACTGTGGAGGGGGTGAAGCTAAAACTTGGAAGAGAGTTGGTGCCCATGAAATACATCACACAAATGTGCTTGCATGCTAAAGGTGAATTTGCAAGAAAAATTACTGTGAAATTTATCTGTTGCAAGTCAGTGAAAAAGTTGAGAAGAAGCAACTTCCCCCCACACCCCCTTTGCTTCCTCTACTTTTCCATATTTTTCCTAACAACAAAATTAATGATGGTTTCTTTTTCCTTAAAAAAGAAAAGGACTATTTTAACAAAGAAAAGGACTTTGAAATAGTTTTTTGACAGACAAGTCTTTGAACAAGAGAGATGCAGGGCTTGCAGTGATTTTTAAGTAAAAACATCATTTGAAAGACTTCATGCAAAGGGAAGGGAAGGGTATATTTTCTTTGAGTTAAATACCTTTTTTCTAAATTTCTTTTCAGACATTTCATTCCTCTTTGTGTTTAATAGAGAAAAGCAATTGATCTCTTTGCAAAATCCTATACAGGCCATTCACAGCTGGCCAGAGGTAGCCAGTGGTGAAACCAGGCAGAACAACATTAACACTGGTCTGCTTTGGTCTGCAGTTGCTCAGGGTTTGGCACTTCTCTGGTCTATTGCTGCAGCCTGCAGGTGGTCCAGGAACCCCTGAAATTCCCAAAGCCCAAATAATTGAGACAAGGATGCCAGAAACCCAGCCCACTGTTACCATAGCTACTGATTAATTCAGAAGAACACCTGACAGAAATCAGCCCCTCAAGGCAATCTCATTATGAAAATACAATTCTTCACACACTGTGGTTTAGATTTGGCAAATCTAGAAACCTTCAGAGAGAAAAAATGGTTTTCCCTTCAGCTATCCCAGCTGTAGGATACTTTTGGCTGTGACTAAGTTAGAGTTTATCCTGCATAGATATTGATATACATGCTGGTTTTCTATCACAAACAGCAAGAAATCTTCAGGCCCCCTCCACTCCTGACACAACTTTGAGTTATAATTTCCACTTTTTGGAGCTGTTCTTACCAGGAGATTTCCCCTACTTTAAAGAGAATTAATAGACAATATTTACCCAAAAATAATGAATGCAAATTAAAAAGAAGGTGGCGCTCATCAGTGATGTTCAAAAGAAACTGAAAATTCATGCCTGATACCTAGAGCTTGAAAATAATTTTCAGTGAAAACTCAGAAGCTACAAAGAGAACTCTCCTGCCAAGGTTTTTATTGGTAAAGGGATTCAGCAGCAATACCAGCTTAAGGAAAGTAATTTTGTCTCTCACACTTTACCATCTCCCTCCAGCATACAAACACAAAACTCCTATGCTGTCCCAGTCCAGTTTCTTGTCATGGTGTGAGCTAAATCAAGTAAAAAAGTGTCATATTTTAAGCTAGATCAATCCCCTAAGCCACTTCCCTCTGTGGCCATGAGCACCTGTGCACAAGAACAACTAAAGGGGCAGTAGACAGGAAGGCTTTTTTTATAAAAAAACAAAACAGCAACAAAAAGGGAAAAGCATAAAAAGGGAAAAGTTAGAATAAGGGTCAGTACTATTTCCTTCATGAGATCAAAACCCAAGTTCCTCTGAGGAGAACCAGAGTAGCACCAAAGATTGAATGATGCTAGGAAAAAATTATGGCAAGTTTGCTAAAATCAAAGAAGTTTTAGTTTGAGAATGATTTTGTCAGTCAGAGCTTGGCTGTTGTTTTCATCTCCCACCCAAAAGAACATCTCTTAGGAGGAAGGGATAACTCTTAGGCATCTTAAACACCAGACCTCTGGAGAGCCTGTCTGAGGGTGGGAGCCACAGGATGAACCCCACTGGCTTTCCACCTCTTATGGGCAAAACTTCTTCCAAGTCTTCTGATTTCAAAATCATTTTGGAAGAGATGGCAATGCCAGAAATGTATTAGATTGCTAACTGAACCCCAAATACCTGTTAATGAACTTTATTAATATCTTCTGACATGCAATGGCAGATGCTATTCCTCCATATAATTCAAGCATGCTTGCAGTTTCTTTCTGGAAAACAACTTTTCTCACAGCAGTAGCTGGTAAGCCAGTCACATATAAGGACTTTTGCAATATCTCTAAACAAAATTACTTGTAGATTAGCTCAATTTAAAACAGGAAGAAGAAAAAAGAAAAACATAATAATGACAGCAAGGCCTCAAATCTTTTGTTTTGTGCAAGCCTACTGAAGTCACTGTTATTCTCTTTTCAACAGGTTTTCTGATAGGGCTGTCTCTGCAATATGAAGCTAACTTTGAATGGGCCGTTAAGGCAGTTTGCCAAAATTTTGAATGCCACAGCATTCATTAGTGCAATTGTGAGTGCTTAATGTGGAGCCCTTCCACCCACCACTGTGGTTCATACACCAGTTGTGTCTCAGGGATTCACTTCCCCCTCTTGAAGCTTTATAGCTCTGTGAACATACAGAAGGTAAGAATCTCTTTCCTTTAGCCTTCTTGTGATATTATACCGGTCAAAATCTAAGCTCTCTATTTTCAAAATTAAAAGGAAAAAATGTGCAAAACTTACAATGAATTAAACTTAGCATTGCAGTCTTCAGACTATGTCTAATGCCTTATAATTTCTGGGCCACAGAATCACACTTATGTCTTCCAGTTCCCCTGTCCACACCCTAAAGTCCTCAGAGCCAGACCAGAGCTCTGTGTACAAGTCTTGAGGTAGTGGTGGTTATGATCTGGTGGCTGGTATCTCCAAGTTTTTTTTAAGAATTAAGATCTACCAAAAATCCTTCATTTAGGAAACTACAGGCAGTTATCCAATGGCTGTTACCTACTGAAAATTTTAATCTGATTGGAATGTGGAAGCATTAAAAAATAACGTATATGCATGGAAAAATGACAGAATTGTGGAAGTACTGAGTTCATTACTTTTCTGCTCTTATGGCATAGCCTTGTCTGGTTTTGGTCATGGTAATGTAATCATACAAAGATGTCTTACTCAAAGAACATGAGTTTTTTCTTATAACCTTCTTCTCAGTGTTTCTTATAACTTTGCAGAAGCAGCCAAGTCAGCTGGGCAATTCCAGTTAGCCACAGCTGTGCTGCATCTTCCTGCAGGGCCCTCACACCTTTACTTACAGAGATTCAAATGGACCATGAATTTCCACATTAGATGCTAAAATTAGACATTTTTACTTGTGAGCACCAGAGTAAAAGCAAAAAAATGGCACGTTAGCAGGTTTTCTGTATTTTATCTAGGAGAAAGAAAGAAATACCAGAAAATCTTCTTGTAGAAAGCTTATGTTCTCCCGTTCTGTGAGCTCTGGAAGATCATCAGAAATTATGAGCACTTTTACAAATATTTTTCTAGCATATTTTAGTTACATGTCCCTTATTTGTTATGCTTGAATTCCACCCAAAGATTAGACTCTTCTTGTCTCCCTCATTTTGTGCTTTTACGTTTCCTTCAGCATCCATGTGTTAACGTGGTGACACATTGTGTGGTGTCACATACTGCCATGCATGGTCATACTCTGAGAAGTCTGCTGCCAACTCCAGAGTCAGCCACAGGAACAGAAAACTGCTGAGGCAAGTAGACAAAATGATGCTTCTCCAGAGTCATCATCTTCTGTGGAGATGATGTTTAAGTGTCATGGTTCTGTGTTCCACAAGCAGAGAAGAAAATACTGATGAAACTTTATAGCACAATGCACACTAATATGTGCAGCTATGAGGAAACACTCACGAGGGTCTTCTCTTTTTTCAATAGTACCTGAGAATCTTGTAAAATCAGTAGTAGTTTCAAAGTTCCTGGTGGGCTTCACATACTAAGCAAAGTGTTTGGACTAGATAAGGTATTAAAAAACTTCTCTCTGTACAGATTTGAGTCTCGCTGTCTTTCACTGGTGGAATATGCTTAGGAATTTCAAGATGTGTGGTGTGATTTATCTTCTACAAGAGTTGTGGGGGTATTCACTAGTCATCAACAATTTATTGTACTCCATATGGAATAATAGAATTTGGAGTAAGATAAGAGAAGGATGATCTCAGAATGGGGCCTATTAGAAGATAAGGATCATAATTCCCCATCCTCCTCTTTGGAGTTTTTATTCAGACCTACAGTTTGGATATAAGTCACAGAATATGCATAAAATTAGGGCCAGTCCTATTGAAGGAGTGAAAGAGGGAACTGCAGTTGTGTCCCTGGAGTAAAATTCAGTCTCTCTGGACTTGTGTATCTTCACTTTATGTGGCAGTCCAGCAACCATTGATTCCAGCAGAAAGGGAAGGATCAATATTTCAGAGCAAAATGTGAGAGAAATCAAATCCAGATAGAGCAAGATCACACGTTTGCATTTGCATCTGTATCATCTTTGAAACTGTGGTTGCAGTTATTGAACAGAGATGACTGGAAATGTCTTTCCTACCAAAAGGACTTGATCTCACTCAGTTTCTCTTTTAGCATATCAAATCAATTAGCTGCTGTTTGGACAATGCTTTCAAAAGGGGAAGGAAGATATTGCATACACACACACATGCACATGTGTATCCTCACAACCTTCTATGCAGTTAGTATTTGTAAGAAATGGAAATCAATGTTTTAATTAGCAGAAGAAACATATAAAGCAGGTATTTTTATATTTAAGACTTAAGTTACTTTGCAGATTTTATTAAATTTAGTGGAACAAAGAATCAAATCACTTCTGGAAAAGAAGAAAAAAAAAAGAGCCATATACTGAAAAATAGAGGATTTTAAAATTCTTCATTTTAGAACAACTTTAAAATTATACAGGTACCTGACTAAATCTGCTGCTCACTACTGTCTTATAGGCATTAAAACATAATGCTTATGTATCTTATTTCCTCTGTCCATTGTGTTAGATCAAGTTGCAAGTCTGGTAGTACCAAGGCAAGTGTTGCATTTTTCTTTACTTATCATGTCACAGTCAAAATTAAATTGCAGCATAGATGACGATGCCAGCCCGTGGGCCCAGGCTAGAGCTAGCTGGAAACAGCCTCCCAGGACAGTGTACATACCTCATACAGCAGATCCTCAGCAACATTTCTCTGATCATCAGCTCCTGCCAGGCACCACTACTGACTAATGTAGAAAGCCTCAGGGAATTACTTCAGCTCTTCTCACTTTCCTATCCCTCTGTGTGACACTGGTTTTATTAATTCATACTTTACTAATTTATATTTTCAAAGAGCTTAGAATCCCTTGGGGGATCTCAGGGCTTAATTGCATTAGCTGCCAACACAGAAAACAAGAGCTTCTCCCCAAAGAGTTTCTAATGAGCTAAATAGGAGACACAGGATTAAATGGAGATGAATAGACCATTGGCTGTGAAGTGACATTGTGAAAACATGAGTCGAAGTGGGCTGATCAGAGACAAAAGCCACCTTCTCATTACTGAAATACAGATAGGTGAGGGAGGCTAGGCCAAGAAAAACTCTGAAAACAAAGACAAAATGGTGTTTGACATGACAGAGAAGTATCAGCAGAAAGCACAGAGAGAGAGATTAGAGAGATCATAGCTACGGTTTAGGAAAATGCCTTTTGCAGCAATAGTTTAGATGGATATGAATGACTCAAGCCAAAAAACCCCAACTCTCTACCCAAAATACTATTCAAGTTCTGCGTGACCTGAACTAAGGGTAAGGCACAAACATTCTGCATGTGATAACTGTTCCTTCCTCTGTCCAGAATCACTCCAGAGATGGAAACATCCCCTTTAACACTTCAATTACCACATATATTCCATGTCAACAGCGGAAGCACAATCTTAAAATAAAATAGAAACCTCCTTTTTCACTTGAAATACTTGGACAGTGATGCTTTCAGCTGGAGAAGTCTTGTGACATAAAGGTTTGTGAATACTCAAAAAAGACTATGTAGCAGACAAGTGAAAGAGGATATTGATACGGCTGTTATCACCACAGTGAAGTGATTTAGAAGGCATGAATTTAATGTACCAGCTGTTCCATTTATTATTCCTTCTTTCAGCACAGCACATATCAGTGAGGACACTGGGGAGCTGTCTTCTGCTGCACAGAAAGGGAACAGGTCCTGGTCTATGAGCAAGGGAAAACAAGAATGCTGATGATACTGAGCTAACCTGGGTTTCTTCTAGTGACTGAGTCTCCCTTAAACTCGCAGCTTTCACTCTGACCTAAGGAGAACTTCAGCAAAATGACCACTTGCTTCAAGTGCTCAGTGTACTTCTACATTCACACAAAAGAGCCTTAGCACAAAGCAGATTCAGGACTGTAAGTGCAAAGCAGTTTATGTGGAGTATTTCTTATCTTCAGTGCACATCAGTGAAGAACTATATTATCCCATGCACTTTCAGCACAGGAAACATTTTTTAAATAACGACATACCTACCAAAAAGAAATAATTCCCCATGTTGAATCCAGACAATATATATGGTCCATCCTTTACATCCCAGGACTGGATCATCAGCCTTATCAAGTCAGGTTTACAGTTTGCTTTATTTTGCACTTTATGGCAAAAACTTTCAAATTTAGTTTGTGAGATAAGGATTCGAGTTTGTTCTCCAATTATAGCCACTCTGCAGTGGGTATGAGGGCTGTGGCTTGGTGCACACCCTGCACATTTAGGCATTAGTTCCCAGAGCTCCCAGGTAGTCTATGTGGTGGTGGTACAAGAGCCTGAACCAAGACAATGTGATAGTCTGGGCTTTCAGACAGGCTCAGAGCAAAGCCTTTTTTTTTTTGTAATTCCTGCAGGAAGTGTTCAGATGGGAATCTTGGGCAGATGCAGAAATTTAATCGGATAGTTTCTGCTGTGCTTACATGATTTGACACGTGCTACTTGGGTGTTTCAATGCTTTAGAATTGATACTCCTAGGATGGAGAATCTGAGCAGGCCAAGAACTCCCCCAGCCATCTCCTGTTGTAGAATTGACCAAAGAGTACAGAGATACTTGTAAGCAGTCAATAGAAACCATTCCTGAAGGTGCAGAAAGTCATGCAGGGCAGTCTTTTTTACGTAGTCAAGACAGAATTTGTAAGTACTTTGCCATAATTTATACATTTCCATTATGGAGTGGTCATATAAGACATAGCTGAGCAGGAGTGGTTCAGGGTATCTCATTCTTTCCATCTGAAAATTGCAAGGACCCTCAGAGAAGAGATTCCCATCACCTACTGCCTACTTCGCACAGTCAAGCTCCATAAGACGTCACTGCAGCGTGGCAAAAAGTATCAGATTTCTTTCTTTTGCTGCATCCTTAGGAATTTCTGCTCTTCTGCAATATTTTACATATACAAACAGTGCCACCCAGTCAGCTCACTACCTCTAAACTCACAAAGATGACCAGAGAAAGACTTAAATAGTGTGCAACTCAACTTTTAGCTCTGGCTCTGTGTCTAGCCTGAGTTTTGAACAAATATGCCTATTGCTTTCACTGATATTTGGTGAAGGTGTTTATCTGCTTTCTGTGTTCATCTTGAATGAAAAAGTACAGTATTATTAAGCAAGTTGCACCCAGTTCCCCCACCACTGAAAAGCCCAATAGAGTATTTCATGACCAATTAACAAGTATTTTGGTCCAATTAATATTGTGCTGGTTTATATCACTATATTATTCTGTTAGACAAATTGTAAGGAATTAATGAATAATCCTAATTTCTTTGGCAGCTCTAGCCTGACCATAGTGAAGGTGTTTGTTGTAAACATTACGATCTCTATGGTTTGGTATTCAGGCTACATAAAAATGCCATTCATTGACTCTGTTGTATAGGACATGGCTGTCCCACATTGTAGTTTACCTAAACAAATCCAGTAAGAGCTTGCATGTGTAATTTACTTGAAAAGGCACAGTGTACAGCTGGTTTTGCATGGGAGGATTGGGGTCACCACACTGGTCTCTGCAGCAATATTAGAAGTTGTCTGTCCAAAATTCTATGCTTCTCCAAAGCTCTTACGAACACTCAGAGTCTGCAGAAGATAAAGCTTTTCCAAAAGTGTCTTTTTGCCATCACACTTGTTAGTTACAATAGTAATTTCACAGTTTAAAAAGTGCTGTATGTCTGTTGCTATGGCCACTCTTATCAGTATTTCAGTCATTCCTCTTTTGTGTTACACTGTCCAGCACATGAAGTCCCCAACCTTTTAAATGCTAACTTCATTAAAAATAAAAAAAACAAAAAAACTAAAATTTTTTAAAAAATATATTTTTTAAAAGTATAAGAAAATACAGTACATGAGTATGACATAAGTAGTACAGATATACCACACTGATGGCTGAATTCCTTCAGAAATGAGGCTCACATAACCTTTGTATACTGTCTGACATCATGTGACTTGATTTTTCTCTTAGAAGTCACTGTCTTATATAAAATCCATTTCTCATTGTTTTATTTTAGAGCGTATACACACAAAAAATAAATCTGTCAGTTAGTAAGATGCTATGTAATATTTTTCTGATATCTCTAGATAGTGCACTTATCTTCCTGAGAACTTGTGCATCTATTATAGGAGATGAAGATCCATATACTGGTAGAAATGAAGTAACCAAACAAAACCTAGAGCTCTGACCCATGAGAAAGACAGCAACGATATCAACACGACTGCCACCACCACCCACGTACTAAGGGAGTGTACATACTTTTATAACAATACTACTAAGCACTGGAACAGACAGTTGACCAACAATACTGTAATTAATAACAGATGATAAGAAAAACAACTATCACAAACAAACAAAAACTCCAGGGTGTTTAATACATGTAGTTAAAAACAAAAAACAAAAAGTACCCCAAACCAAAACAGTACTTTAGAAAAGTACTTTAGAAAAAAAACTTTAGAATAACTACTAGCATGCCACACTATACTCACAATTGAAGTTCTTAACCCTTAAAAGGTACCAATAACTAAGACAAAATAATATCTAAGAAAGTAATCAACTGATTTTCCTACTTGCATCTCTGTAGAAAGTAATTTTCCCACTTTGAAGGGCTAGTCAAAACTTTACAGAATAAATGATGCATTCTGCAATGTGTTAAAATCAGTCTCTTTCACAGTACTTCATGAAAAAGTAAATATCTGCCCAAATAGCAGGTTAGAAAGGAATCTGCATGGGATTTAAACTAACAGCATATTCAAAACATGAACTCATTTAAAATTCTCATATTTCTCCCAGGGGTGCTATCTCCACTGGACCATGCTGTGTTCTATTGTCCTTATATTTCAGTCATCTCTGGTTTGGACCAGAAATTTCATCCCAAAAACAAGCACCTTTTCCCCTCAGATTACTTCTTTATATTGGTCTATTCCCACACACAGAGGGGAAAAAAAGGAAAAGAGTATTGACTTTATTGATTTCACATTGCAAAACAATTTCCTCAGAAAAATCTGACTAGTTCCTAGAATTAGTTCACAGCAGGTGATAAAATAGCATCATCAGCATTAACTCAGGGTCTTCCTCTGGGCTTCACAAGCAGCCTGGGAGAAAGTACACCCTTTTTTATAGCTAAGCCATAAATCATCAAGGCAGGCAGCTTAGTAATTGTTTACAGCTGATCACAGAAACTAGCAATTGCTCTGAAGAAACAGCAATTTGGTATTACAAGAGAAACAAGGTAATGGGATTTTTTTTATTATTTATTTATTTTTTACATATAAGACATACAATGTGATTCTCTGTGACTTGACAACAATTTCATACTGGTGTAACTTTATTTCAGCTAGCTGACAGTGGCATCAAACCAGTATATCAACTAACGAGTGTCCTGTTAGAAGAGATAGTAGTAAGTCCTGGGAAAAATATGCATTTGCTAATAATCAATCAGAAAGGCAAATGGTGATGTAGGCTCAAACTGATGAAGGCTCTACCCTCACCTTTTTACTGATATCACACCAGCATTGATGTAACTGTTTACTAGAGTCAGTTTTTATTATGGACATAGAGGTAAAAGATGGGAAAGGGGGTCCTCTTTTGTTTTGAGCAATAGGACATGATTTTTTCTCATCACCAGCGGTCACTTCCAGGCTAGAGTGTGGTTACTGTCATTCTGGCCATCAGAATGGAGGATGGCAGCACAGTAATGAGTTTGAAACACAGACAACTTTGCTTATGGTGCAGTTTTAAGCATCTCTCAGGTCCTGATGGCCAGATGTCCTTGAATGGTCTTCATCTTCCTATTTCTTCAACCCAAGGGGTGGTGTGTCTCCTATTTAATGGTGTTTTCCATATCTTCATGCTTCATCATTTCTTGCAAGTGAAGTCTCAGAAGTCCTGGCCAGGAAAGTGTTCTCAGTCAGACTTGCCCAAGTGTGTGTCCTTGATGTGTGTTTCTCAGCTCCCTCTCTTCCTTCTCTGCTTGGAAACTGCAAAATGAGAAGTTCTAAGGAGCCAAAACATAAACTTTCAGGAGCTGATCAGAAACTCCACCATTTAAATTATGGAGGCACCATGGTGGGGTGTCCACACTAATAATTATTGCTGAAGGAAAGTGTATGATATGAATGCACCAAATACTCAAACATTCTCAGTCTCTACTATGAGATTTTATTAGTACATGGGAAATCTTAATTTGCAAAGCTCAAAAGTTTTAGGTAAGATATTAAAGGCTGCAAAAGCCCATCTCTCTTGTCCAGAGTGTGTGTCTCTGCATAATGTGTCCATTCCTCATCTCTTATTGTCAACTCCACCAATTTTCAGTGTTCTCTTGGCTTGAATAGGGGTCACACAATCTCCTCTGTGTCTCTAGGAAAATCTTCTCCTCCCAGTTCACTTGTACTAAAAGATTACTCCTCCTTGTGAAGGGATCCCCCTACTCCAGACAGATTAAGCCAAATAGCAAATAGAAACCCCCATCACTGCAAATGGCCTCATCTTCATCAGAGCATCCAGGACATGGTACCTACACAGTGGACTGCAAGACAGCACATGAAACAGCTGCAGGAAACCTGGCAAAATCTTCTTTCTAATAGCACCTTCATATCATTTTAAAAGACAGTAGTCAATTTCTTCATCAGGAATGAAGTACAGAAATGGAGATAATTTTCCACGATCATAAAGCTCGGATATGTTGCCCATTCATAGTGATTTAAAAGGCACTGGGCACCAATGGACACTTAGCTTTGCATGTACATGCTTGTCAGGTACATACAAATTTGACTGAAGTTTGCATTAAGGAAAGAGAAGTACCTAAGTCACAGAATGTCATAGTAGTTTGTGCTACATGCACGGATAACTGCTGCTTCTCAGTTGACCTGTAGTAACTTGTTTAGACCATGATAACTTGGTCTCCACACAGCACAAGAAGCATGCAAAGGCTTGTAATCCTTTCTGGTATAAAAGTGAGAAATATCTGTAGAAGTCACTAATAAAAACATTCAGGAGGCGTACTGAAATTTTACTCTCCCTGCCATTGTTCTCCAAGCTGGAGCTTTGCAATGACTACATCAGGATGAAATTAGGAATTTGGAAATCATACAGTGAGTTCCTTGGGAAAAAAAAAATATTACAAGGATGGATAAGATCCAGTGCTAAATAGGATCTGCAAATAGGACAGTAAAATAGGATCTGCAAAGATATAGCTCTGAAAAGTAAACATTGATAGTGTCTGCAAATATATATAGCAAAACTAAACCTATTGGCTAAGCACTGGAAGTTTAATACATATAAATTATTCTTTTATAAGTCAGGCTTAAGTAAACAGATATATTTACAACTAGTTAAACATTCAGTTACACAATATAAAAACAAATAGGAAAAGCCTCACTACTATTCAGGAATCTCTGAAGAGCTAAAAAGATGGCCATTTTGGAGTCTATCTGAATACTGTCAGTGTAAGCAATGTGCTGTGTCCTAAACCAGATCCCATTACTCCTTGGTTCCCATGGTTTTCCAGATGTTTCCCTGACTGCTCCTTCTGACCTGCTCCAAGACAACCTTCACTCTACACACTTGGTCTTGCATGCAGCCACCATGGGGACCCCCAGGTTCCCCTTCACACCTCACCTTCTGAACAGTTCACCCCAATGACCCAGCTAGTGGGGAAGTGGGCTGTGAGCTCAGCTTATCCATGGAATTCATGGGCAGCTGGATCAGGTGGAGGCAGCACAGTGTTATATAGAATAATATTTCCTGTGATAAGCTATTAGGTAATTCAAAATTGTTTGGAGTATTTGTGTGTGGCATTGCACTGGGTTATGTCACTCAGGTGCCATAGCACACCAATGCAGGTCCAGTCCAACCTCTAATGAGCTTTTAGCCTGAACAAATTTGAATGAAGGTGCCAATGTCCAAGTAGAAAAGTTGAGGTAGAAAAATGTGTGCACATTTCAGGCTAACTCCTGTGTTCAGCTCTGAAGCAAAAGTGCATAAGCTTAGAAACTACTTACAACCAAGTTATCTACTAGACAGAAAACACTTTATCAGCAGGGATAAATAATACCTGGTAGAACATATCAAGGTTACTGGTGAATCCTCCTCATGTGGGAATGTTTAAATCTAGGTTTTTGCAAGGGGCAAGTAACATGAATTTCTAATTTGAATATTAGAATTCAGTCAGAGTGAGCCTGAAGTCTGCTATCCTGGCTGGCCTTGTGGGACTTCCTGGTCATCAAAACCAAAATCTGCTTAATGTGTTAATGGTGGAAGCTCCAAGAGTGTGGCTTGAGTGTGGTGTCAGAAGAGCAGAAGTGCAGTTTAGAAAAGGCTAACATAAAGTTTTCAAGGCAGTCACAATGTAAAGACGGGTAGGCCCAGGCCTGCTGCTGACCAGTGGAGTGTCTTGCAGAAATATCCCTTCTACTCTCAGATTTCCATCCAAAAGTTCAACCTCTTATTTCAGTCCGTCCAGCTGCTTACATTACTCTGACACTCAAGTTAAACTTTTTTCCTTTCTAGGGACATCACAAAGTTAACTTCATCCCCCTCTCTATTATTATTATTATTATTATTATTATTATTTCCACTTTGAGATGCTGTTTTCTCCAGGAAAATCTACCACACCATCTGGCTGCACCATTTGACTAAATATCAAAATGAAACACACTATGCTGGAAATTACTTCCAGGCTCTCCAAGACTCAGGTGGCTCCAGCACATTCAGGGGACTCTGGCGAGGACTGAGTCAGCAGAAGCACCCACGTCTCTTCCTGGGGGGAGTGCAGCTGCAAGGCAGAACACAAAAACAAAAACACCAACAATAAGAGCTTCCATGTCAGCCAGCTGAGTAATAGGAACATTTACACAGTGCACAGGACACTCTGCCCTCATTTGGGATGTTCAAGAAATGTGATATTCAACAGGTCTCCTTAACTACTGCATAATACCTTTGCTGCTTGGTTTTGGTTTAAAAACAAATGAGAAGGTTTTTGCACTCAGAATTAAAAAGAGGTCCTTAAAAGTGTGGAAAAATCATATTTTTTCCTCTGATGCTGCAGAGACCTTGAAAGCCAGCCTCTGAAACATAAAAGCATCTCTTGTTTTCTCTATTAAAAGAGAACTCTCTTAACTCATATACCTCCACGATTCTTCAAGGAACTTTTCGGTCCCTTCAGGTAAACATCATGAAGGTCAATGGAAGTGAACAGTATTTGGTCTTGATGTCTTGAGCAGATGAAGTCTTAGGTGAAACTTTTCTTCTCTTACTCATGAGCACTGCCACTCAGCTTGGCAGCAGAAATATTATTTCCAAGAGAGACAGGCTTGCCACAAGGCAGCTCCTGCCCCCAGAGACTTCAAATCAAACCTAGAAGTCCCTCCAAATTAAATTCATACTGCAGTTTGAATATCCTGATATTTTGGACAGAGGCTCAGCCTTGCTTCTTTATCCCCATTTCTCGCTGAGGGCTTCTTACTGCCCCTTTTCTTTAGTTGAGGGTATCGTTGTGGTTTATTTTTGTGTGAGAAGGGTGTATGCTCAAGTGTTTTGTTTCTTTCCAGAAGCAAGACAATTCTGCTAAGGCATCCTCCTCTCCCTGCTTGCTTCTTGATCTTCACAAAGTTGGTCAGGCAGCCCATCCCCAAAACACACAGATAATACACAGAGAATACACAGTCCTAGGACCACTGCATCAACCAGTACTTTATGCTCCAATGGCAGTAATCAATAAATGCTCAGGTAAATCCAGTTACCTTTCCTCTAAAGCACCTGAAAGCCTCAGAACCTATATGCCAGACTTTCATATCATATTTCCTTGTTTTTCCCATGAAAAAAATACTGTTATGGGTGTCATAATTCCTGTAATTTCCAGTGGAGATCATCAGTAAGTCAGTGGAACTTATGAATAAATACATATTAGTAAAATCACTGAGCAAACTGGGACCTGGGGTTGTTCTGTTCACAGAAGAATGATATTTCTGTGTGTGTCTCCTCACAAAAGAGGTCTGGTTCACCTGAGCTTGCATCATAAAGTATAGGGTAAATCCACCACAATGATGGGAATATAAAACAGTAGATCCAAATGACTTAGGACTGTGCTTTGACTATTCTGTGTATTGCTAAAGACTAAGCACTTCTTCAAGCATAAATTCTTTTACATTGTCATTAGCAAAACTAATGTCATTAGCAAAACTAATGTCATTAGCTAAAACTAATGAAATATGTATTGACTGTCAGAACTGTTTGATATGCAGCATGATCTTTGCAAAAGAACTGAAGATATTTCAAAATACACATTTCTGAATCAACTTCCTTTGTGATATATGTCAGTTAGAATATTGAAATATTTGCTGTTCACACTATATTCTTTATCTTGTTAGCAGAATAATAGCACATATCCAGACTTACATTAGCCATATCTGTCCCTAAAATCCATTTATATTCCTGTGTTTCCTTTGGTCACAATGACAGAATTGTACAATACATTACTTGGTTTTAGAAATCAAGCAAGTTAGCCTACCACACAAGTTTGAAGTGCATGAGAAAAAAAAACAAGACTGCAACACAAATGTTTGTTCAGCTCCCATGGTTTTTAAAAACATTGACCTAAAACCGAGGCGTTTGCTCTGGAAACAGCAGCCAAACCCCACAACAGAAAGCAGTGTCCGGCCTGAGCGCTGCATTCTTGCAAGGCTGTAAGTGCGGACTGAGGGAGCCAACATCTGTGAAGGGAGATGGAGCCCTTGAAACACAAAGGTCTTTGGTTTATTTTAGGAAGAGAGAGACATCTCCTGGACAACCTGTAAATCTGCTCTTCAGTCTCTGTACACTGAATAATACACAAAGTTACCGTTATCTGAAATACGGTTGCATGCTAGATAAGAGTTCTCCTGGTTAAATATTTTATGATTTCAAATGAACTTAAGAGTAATGTGTCATTGCCATCAAGAGAAAAATAACAGGGTGTCTACAAAGAAAAGGAAAATGAGTTTTAGAAGCATGGCCCTAGTGCCCAATAATAAGGCAGGGAATTAATCTCTGGTTTTCCTAGATCTTTCTTTTATCAACTCATTTCACCACTTACACTTCAAAATCCTTTTATGGCTCTGTAACTCCTTAGATTACCAGCCGAATCATATCACTATTTCTTAGAGGTAAATTAGTTTCCTCTTTTGTTCAGAACAAAACACATTATGCTATATTATAAAGAAAAACATTACTCCTTATCTTTCCAGTACCTTACCAGTTTCATGAGATTTGGAAAATGAGTAGGAAATCTATTACTGTGTTTTCTGTTGGTAACAATTTTTAAAGGTAATAAATGAAGTAATATCTATGTGGTTCTGTAACAGCATCAATGGCCTGAGTGTGAAGTCCCTCATTATTGCTCGGACAGATAACGCATTCCATTTCTATCGTATATTTTTATTCCTTGCAAGGAACTTCCTAGATAAAATCTCGTGACACAGAAGCTAAATCACACATTTGATACAGAGATAGGTCCATTATAATTTATTTGGTTTTCACCAGCTGTTTTGTTTCCTAGTGTTATGCTAAAAAAACCCACAAACAAAAACAAAACAAAAAAGACAACAGAAAAATAACAAAAAAAAAATATCAAACAAAACAAAACAAAACCCCCCAAATTTCTCATTTTATCAGAAACTCCTTTTAGAGCAATATAAGGGAAACAGAACCAGTAGAGTTCCCATTGCACAATGGATTCTTCTGTGACTGACTGCCTCAAGGTTCACATATGGATTCTTAAAAGGAATCCCCAGGTCCCTGCCCTGTCTGAATTTTTTTGTCTCATCACCAGAGTTACTGCAGAATGCAAGGGGAATATTAACATTGTGTCTGAAGACAACTGAGAAGCAATGATGTAAAGTTATAAAACTGCATGTGAATTACTACAGCATTTCCAGAGATTTAAATGGGAAACAATGGGCAGTCGAAGACAGATGGACAACAAATGGAGTCATTGCTGATCAGCTGCAAATATTAGGCTCTCCCCACTGGGATTTAGATAGAGAAATGAGTTGCTGCACTTAAGGACACTAAAATTCAAACTATCATTGTTGTCAAGTGAGACAGATAGGCAAATCAACCTACCTATCAAGGTGCACCAGTGTGTTAAATGATCTCCACTGCCCTCACCTCAACACGTCAGCCTGGGAATCCTCCCTCTGCATTAAGATATTTCAGTTAAGTATATAAGTCAAAGTACCTAGATCTCAGCTTTTGCTATCAGTCCAGAAATAAAAGCACAGAAAATGGAGTGGCAGGGACAAATGCACACAAAAAAGTATTGCAACTTTCCTTGAGGTTCAGGCTGATTTTAATGTCTATTCATATTGTCATGTAATACCATTACTTTGGCTCAAAAAAAGCATTCCTTGATTCTAATGATTAGGTAAAAACACAATAAGACAATTCAGTGCTATTCAAACCACCCATTAGACCTGAGTCTGGATTATAGATGTTGAATGTATGAAAGTGTTTGCAGTGGGATCATAGTATAATACTGGGAATAATTTCTTTATTTACAGCTCATTTTCACAGCTGCTCTCAAATGTATGTGCACTCTCACATTGCTTTGAAATTTCTTGTACCTCATCAAAGTTCCAATTAGGCTTCACAGCATTGATTTGTTACCATTTTTTTGATGAGTTTCCAAGATATATTTCCCTCTCAACACACTGGATATCAGTTTTCTATTATGCTCAGATCTCTCCAGTTTAATCATACCATAAGCTTTGATCTTGTCATTCATTGCCATTGAGTATAAGAAATATTTAGAAGGTCAGAAATATGTTGATTACAGAAGATGACTGTCCAGTACCTCGTGATACACAGAATCATGGAATTGTTTGGGTTGAAAGAAACACTGATGATCTAGTTCTAACCCCTCCCTGTCATGGACAGGGACACCTCCTGCTAGTCCAGGTTGCTCAAAGCCCAAATTCATCTTTCTACAGTGCTCTTTTTCCTCCTACTGTAGAGCTCCCCATCCCCAATACCTCTTAAACAATCTTCCTGTCCCATTAGCTATTATTTACAAATCAACAGAGAAAAATAAAGACCCTAGACACTGCTCACTTCTCTCTCTTCCTAGGTCTGTTCAGTGTGTACAGTACTGATAGCAGTTTTGGTACTGCAGTGACTGTTGTTTTGTGGGTTTTTGCTAGAGAAATATAAGAATGAAGGAAATAGTAGTAATGCATGTGGTTTCCTTTCTTGCATAACCATTTATCACTTGCACTTTATGACCTTTATGATCAATGTTTTAGTTTACTTGGCTTATAAGATGTTGTAGAAGTTTCCAGATTTTATGTCTCTATATGCCATTAAATGTCATGCTGGCTTTCCTCTTCTGGGCCTGATAATGATAGATTATAGTAGCAAAGCCACATGGTGAATTAATGCATTGGCCATTTTGGCTTTTAGTTCTTAAAAGATCTGTAAATGGAGCAACCCTATTTATCAAGACTTTTAAAATTACAGCATATTTTTAAACATGTTGTTTATGGAATAGTATGTATGTAAGTTTGATAAAGCTATTATACTGGGCTGTAACATTTTTCAGAATGCCTCATTCTAAATAATCAAACCCTTCTCTCTGGAATCTAGCAATAAAAACTCATATTCTGAAGGACTTGTCAGTTATTTCAGAGTCAAGCTTGGAAAAATCCTTAATACCAGGGGTCCTATTGTTTTCAGTGTTCAAGAGGGATGTTTGGTATTGCACTGAATACACTTTTCTGAATTAGTTCTCCCAGTAACTTCACAAGGGCATTTGCCCTAACTGAGGTGATTTGTGGGGCCTGGTTGCATACCAGGAAATGGGTTTGGACATTTATCTCGTTAATTTAATTTCATGAAAAAGAACATATCATATATCATTGGATGAGAATATTTCTTTCAAATCTACTTTGAGTCCATCATTTAACTGAGAAAATACTTTGTGGCAAAATATTTCTTGAGGCCAAGCACTTTCCACCAAGGAACAGCAAAATTTCACTGAAGCTGATGTCATTCTGAATTGATAAGGGGCATATTCAACCATGCAGCTACGGTCTCATCACTAAAGCCTTCCTATTACTGACTAAATCTCTGGGCAGACTGCTTTAATTCTGCCTTATTGCAGAAAATTACTTTCCAATCTACTTTTCTACATTCCTAATGGTTCTTCTTTGCTTAGCATCAGATACAAAGGATCAAGAGAAATGGAAAGCTTGAGGAACTACTTTCCAAATCCTGTTCTGGCCAAGTATGACCAAGTCTGGCCAAATCTGACAGGTTTTATGGTAGAAGTTAACCACTCCTATTCATTGTTTGTCAATAGCCTCATGCAGAGAAGCAAGGGGTCAGCCCGTGGCTCTCAGTAGTGCCCCTCTGGTGTCAGTGCCAATGGCCTATTTCAAGCCATGCTCATGCAGAAGCCCAGAAGCTCGGATTTCCTCAGCTACTGTGCCACATGCAATCTTGAATTTATCAAGAGCTTATTTCTGAAGTTGAAAAATCTTATTATTTGTTCTAATTTAATTTGTTCTTCGAGTTGCGAAGGATCCTTGACAAAGTGTGAAAAACGTACAATGAAATATAGGAGAACAAATGCAATAAAAAGAAAAACAGAAGTGATAATGACTTTGAATTTGATACACAGAAACGAAGCCAGACAATACTTAAGACACCACCAGAAAAAGGAGATAGGGAGGTATTTCCCTATGCATTTGATGTGTGTCCATATATACTATGTCTATATTATATATAAAGAGATCTGTGATGCTCAAAAAAGAACTGACACTTTAGTTGTTACAAAAGTGTGCACTAAGAATAATACTGCAGAGTAGTGTTTGGTTCTGTGCTGTGCTCCCCAGTGCTTCAGACTTCTGACTGGCTTTCTGGTTTAGTTGAATGCTATGTCCACACTTAGCCAAAGCAAATAAATCAACCTGGGCCCAACTGCTTGTGCAGAACCATCTGGAACTCTCTTGAAGGCACCCCCCTTCCTAGCTTTATGCAAGGATATAAAGTACTAAGGGACAGATCACCTGCATTTCATGGCACTGCACCTGAGTGCACACATCCTGCAGACCACACCTGACTGAACAAAGCCAATTTCTTATCTGCAGCAACTTAAGCCAAAGACTGGATAAGTTGCCCATTGAAAATCATATCTTAACTGTATTAAAAAATGCTATTAATTATTCATTGTTGATAGCCAGCAGGGAAAGATAAGGAGCTATTTAGTATAATCTGGTTTCAAAAATGTTGGTACTTGATAATAACAACCTTATTACTTACTTTCCTATGTTTGCTTTTGTCAATACAAAAGTCAAAAAAACTTTTTGAACCCCCCAGCATGCTGTCTTTTTCAAAGATATTGACTATAAAGAAGAACATGCTAAATCTCAGAAGTGATGTATCTCTAGCCCAGGTCCTAGTCTTTTGAAGAATTAAATATTTTTGACATGAGAAATGTCACTTTCTACCAGAGCATGAAACTGCATGTTTGACTCCTTGATAAAATGTGACTATCCAGGTGTGTCAACATTTCCCTTCTGCCTGAGGCAGGTCCTATCAATTCTCTGTGTCACAGCTGCTCAAATCACTTGCCTAGACAATAAGACATGTCATATCTGATTTAGCTGACATTCACAATTACATTTCTGCTTTACTGTTTTGGATAGGCAACAGGAGACACTGGAGTAGAAGTTATGACTTGCAGTAATACAGTTATTTAGGAAATTTCAATGCTCAAAGACAGCAAAATTCTGTTGTGTACAGGACAGAAGAATAAATTTCTCATTTTCTCCACGTTTTAATCATATGAAAGAAATCTCTCTTGGGAATTTCTAAAGTATCATCCACCACAGCATCTCAGTACAAATTATCAGTTATAACATAGAAATTAAGTAAACTAAGATAACCTCTCAAACTGCTGACAAATACCTCCTCATTGGCAGTGCCAGCACCATCAGACATGACAGACATTTAGTATTATCACCTGAACAATCTTTAACAAGTTTTGTAGTAACACTGCAAAATCTCAAACCTGCCATCTAGAGTCTGGAAAAAAAAACCACCAAAAAAACTAACCCAAAAAACAGGACCTGAGCATACAAGAATTCAGTAGGATGAATGTATATCTCATTATGAATCAATATCTCAGTATATTAAGCAGTTGTCCTAAAAAGGAGTACTGGCAATAGTGTCCACACAGTAAAAGACTTACTCCCACTGTCCCTTATGGAAAGAATGATGTCCACAAGATATTGGGATCTCTGACCACTACAGAACCCTCTAGAACAAATATATTTACCAAATGATAAATAAGGTGGCAAAGCATTTCTTTTGCTGGTGAACACAAATCTGTGAGCCCAGGAATGAGGACAATGAGGTAAGCTTAGTTTCAAGCTTTTCCAAAATACTTGCTTTAGAATATTTTATTTAGTATCTTCTATTTTAATTCTAAGTGCACAGAAGAGTTGAAGGAGCAGGGACTGGAACTAAGATGCCTCTTTGGACACATGAATCTCATGATGCTGGCAGTGTCCCCTGGCTTCAGCAAGACTGGGAATTTGAACTTAGGTATTTATCTGACTACTTAAACTTGTTAAGGCTGAACAAAAAATAGAAGACAAGTCTTCCTCCTCTGGGATGTGTATTCTAAATAGGTCAAAGTATCAGAGTCAAAACCTACCCAGCATTGTAAAACATTGAGTCATTAATTTATATTCAAAACCATGATTTAGACCTCAGAGTGCAAGTAATGCATTGGACCTCCCAATGACAGACTCACACAGACACCTAGTTCATAACCCAGAGGAAGAGACAGACAGACAACCTCTCCTGTTTCTTTGTCAGTTTAGATATCTGCCCACCAACTAGGTGGTCTACTGAGACTTCAGACAATTAACTTTCCCAGTTGTGACAGCAACATAGGAATCTAACTGGCACTGGACAATTATACTCTGAAATCAGGGCAGATACAATTCAGGGAGATGCTTATGCCAACAAACAATAGCAGAAAAAAAAGATGAAAGCATATTTTCTGCTCCTACACAGATCTAAATGCTGAACTTCCTTCAGTCAGGAGCCACACTAGGCCCCTGGAACATACCTTTCAAATTTACCAAGGCTGTCAGGAGATATGTGGCCTTTTTTATCCTCCTCATACTTCTGCTCAACTTCCAAACTTGGATGCAGATCTGCTTTCTTTATGTTGGACCCTTTTCCATTTTCTTTCCAATCTTTGTCTTCTTTTCTTGCTTTGAGTTCAGCCAAAATCCACCACAATCTACAGTGCTATCAGGTGAGGAAAAGTCACATGTTGTAAATGTCTTGATGGCCCTGGTGACTCTTACAAATCAATTTTCTTCACTCAATGGAGTTGAACCATTATAGCACCAAGCCTAAAACCACTGTTAAATGCATACTTGAGAGGCACGTAAATTTCCTACGCACTTTTAAAATGTTCTTAGTCATGAAGTAAATTTTTTAAATTGTAAATGTACTTTGCATCTTGCATAGCACCTCAATAGGATGCCAATCCTTTGCCACAAACTGTCTTCAGACTGTTTGCTATTTTTTCATTTACAGCTGCACACCTGATCACAAGCGAGCAGTGGCGGGGTCATGGCAGAGTATTTCACTGCAGTCAGTTCATTATTTCCAATTTTCCATCAGTCTCTGTGAGGTACTCTCCTATCATCTCCCACTATTATCTGTACATTGCCCACAAAATCAAGGAACTGTGTGGTTACTGACCATCTCTCTAGTTTGTGGGGGTTTTGTATTTATTTATAATGCCTAATCCATTTGGATTTGATCCCAGAATCAGCTCCTCGTCATTTTCCCACATTTTAGCCAAGCTCCAGTGTCAGAAAAAAAAATGTGTACAGTGCTTTTTCAGGTTTTTTGAGCTCAAGCATGGTCTAAACAAGAACTCTCATATTACACCTTAGAGAGTTTTGTGCCTGGCATTTCCAGCTGGCTTCCTACCCAAACACAGGAGATACCCAGGGCTGCAGGGGCGTCAGGATCAGGAAAGGTTAATGTACATTTAACTTGGTGAGGCTACAGTGCTAGGCATGACAGCTAAACAAGCTCTTTAAGATTACTGCTAAAGACACGAACACCTGTCTCCTTATCAAAGGAAATATTTTTTCTAAAACTGTGCCTTTCGAACATAAACATTTTGAAATACCAACAATGAAAGTTTCCATGTCTCTCCTTGTACCCCCATGATAAAGGGGGGATAGCGGATTTTTCACAACAGACTTTCAGTGTATTGATGTACCTAAATCTCTTACATACTTTGGAAATTCTCTATCCTCCACAGCCAATACAACAAACTGACTGAAGTTTACTTCTCTCTGTTCCTTCACCTCTGCTCAATTTAAGCTGTGTGATATGCACTAAGTCTGTCTGAGAAATGCTCAGGAGTATTATCATATGTTGGCATGATCCCTTAGAAAAAGCAGAAACATGTTATCCCAGACCCCTTTAAAATTTTCAGCATATTCTTCAGGGAAATTACACATCAGTATGTTTATTCATTTCACTCCTTTTCTTTTACACCATTTAACATAGTTAAAAGCGCTACTGTTTTTTTGCAGCATAGTCAGTAGAATCTATACAAACTTAGAATCAGTGTTTGCCCACAACACAAGTGGTAAAACTTGACCCTGTCAAAATTTTGTTTGCTTTACAGCTGATGTCTATAAAAGTTCTCCTCAGACAGGATTAGCAGAATAGACTCAGGTTTCCCCACATAAATCTGTTCTTTGCGCTTTGGCATGCATGTGCAATGTGTCTAGGTCTAAAAGTTTGGTACATATTCTACCCCATTTTTGTGAGCCTGGTATGGCAAGACTGAAAAATCACATGGAAAATTAGTATTTATGTTCTTATAAAGAAGTTGTGGAGCTGTGGGCAAAGTTCTTTTTTCCCCTCATGTTCTGTCTGTTTGCCTGGGCTGACCAAATGAAACAAGCCTCTTCTGCAAAAAGAACCTTCCAAAAGAGGAAAAATATCTCAGTCAAAGCACAGGATGAATTTGAAACATTTGCAACAGTCCAAGTAGGCCAGGAAGGAACTGAAAATAAAGCCATCAACCAGTTTATACTAACTACCACAAAGAAATCATGTCCCAGCAACTGGCCTTGTGAAGAAACGTGGTCACAGATCTCCACTCAGTCTCTGGTGGGCTCCTGAAAGGGACTTTCCTAGCAGTCCAGCTCAAAGAGGAAATCTCAGGCAGGTCACAGTGCCTGTGATGAAAGCAAAGTAGCACATCTGCTCTTTCAGGAATCACAATAGACACATTCTTTTATAAAAGCTCTGGCACACCTGGGCAGTGAGTTAACTGTACTCTGAATTTTTTATCCTGCCGACAGCAATTGCTCTCAAAGCAGGGGTAAGTGGTGTGTGGGAGGTCACTCAGACCCCCCACATGACTCTCAAAGCTTTTTCCTCCTGCAGGGATGAAGCATCAACTAATCTTCAAGCTGTGGTATTTTCCACTGGTGGAAGATCAAGTGAGGACTGTTTAGGAGTTTCAGAAACCCCTTTGCTAACTACATTTGTCAGGCATTTCTAAGTTGTAAGTTCCCTTAGAGACACAGTTTTTAAAAATGCCTCAACTTTAAAAGAAATAATAATGTTATAGGAGAAAAGAATTAAGTTGCAACGGTGTGCCCATAGGTATAGCACAGCATGGGCTACAGACAACAAAAACAGCCTAGATATTTAGACCAGAATACCAATTTACCAATATAGTCAATAGTATATATGAATCTAAAAAAACAAATGCAGACATTTTTCCTAAACAAACTGATGTTCCACTGACTTATTAGATGTCTAAGTGCACAAGCTACAATGACAAGATGAGAATGGCATTAAAAAAATTCTGAAAGAAGGCGACTGATGGTATGTGGATTTTCACCTTTTCTTTATGGACACAGGGGTGTTAGAGAGGGGAAAGAAGAGAGAACAGATCCTTCATGTAGAGTGTTCCACTTATTATATATGAAATGGGACCAGTGTTTTTCTATAGCAATATTGCGAGGCAAAACAATGTAATTTGGTAGGAAATGACAGAAAATTACTAAAACTCTTCATTTTTATGGATTATTATGTTTTAGTTCTAACTTCGTGATTTGGAGAATATTTCAGTTCAGGGAAGAACCTCTACAGTTAATGTTCCCACTCTGATTTAAAAAAAATTGCACTGAAAAGTAAATAAATAAGTGGAGTCTTGTTTAACTACAGGCTGAAGTATCACAGGGAGAACATTCCCTGTGATTAATGGCTTTTGGCTTGCTGCATAATTCCATTCAACAACTTATCAGCACAACTTGCTGTTGTTTTCTCAGTGCCAGTTTTAGATGCAAAGGCAAACTAATTGCCATGCAGAACAAGAACTTATGGTGCAGAAACTGACAGTGTCTAACCCAATTCAGAAAATTCCATGTGGTTTTTATTCTTAGTTTTTAAAAGGGAAATCTAATTTCTGTGACCTTCAGGTCCCCCCCCAAAAAAACCCAAACAACTTCTAGAGAACTATCAAGAACTTTTTATGCCACATGTTGCACAAGGGAAAAAAATACTGGAATTTTAAAAGTATCTTGTACCCACTATGGGGAAAACTGGAAAATAAATCTTTATCACAAGATATTTTTCCAATGTTGATTGATGGAAGGGTTTTAACAATGTGTTTAATTGTGGGAAGAATTCTGCAACTGTTACCAGGAACCTTCTGCTTTTCTGTACAGCATTTGCTGCCCCACCTTAGAAGTCTCCACACCATGAGGGATGTAAAAGTTTTTTTAAAATTTAAATTATGCTTATTAAAAACTTCAGAATTGCCAGGAGAGTCAATGTAATAAAACCCCTCATATATTTTTCCAAGAAGATTTACAACCTACATTAGATCCAGCACTCAGCCATAAAATCAAGTGAAATGTGCAGACCTGACACACTTCCTCTGTGCAACAGAAATTAAAATATATATCCCATGAATGTTGTCATAGTAACATGTGGGAAACATTAAAAGAAGTCAACATGATGAACAGGTATAATTTATATTTCTCTAAAATCTTACCCCACACATTGCTCATAAATCATCCAGCTTGAGTCTGTAGTAGAGATGTTCAAATTTCCATCCTGTAGACATCCTGTTCCAACTAACAAAATAGGAGTAAGCACTGGAAAAAATTACTCGGTGTCAACTGGGTTTTACAGTCTGCTCCGTAACAGAGATGCACACACTTGAATGCAAAAGCAAAAAAAGGATAATACCAGTTTTAGTTTCTAAATGGATTCTCTGTATTTTGACAGCAATAGAATTTACTCCAGTGTTTAAAACTAAGCACACGCATGAGGTTTGCAGAACTGAAACTTAAATCAGTGTTTTAAGCACATCAGAGGCAAAGCATTCCCATGCAGGCTTTTGGACCCCTACATATTCCCTACAGCCTACTCTGCACACTAATGGAAATCCTTGTGACTATTTGCCCCAGCATCCTGGGCTACTGCTGCCTACCATTTGGGATGACGACTTCCACCAAAGCTTTTCAGGAAAGGTTGGTGATCAGTTTCTGGGTTTGGCTGTCCTTTCTGAAGTGCCATCAAGCTGGATATTCACATGTATAATTGCCAGAGAACTCCTGCAAGAGGAGAACTCAAAACCTGCAGCATTTGAAAACTTGAGGAAATCTTTCCTAAATGGTTTAGCTAAAGGATTGGTTTCTTTAGAAAGTCTTGGTCTAATTAGCTGTTGAAGGTTTTCCTTTTTCATAAAATCCCTGTGGTTCACCAGCCTGTAAAACAGAAATAAAAAATCAGTCAAAGCACCTGTAGCCGAGCCTTATAGGAAGTTACATATGGTCCTATAACTTGACAGTAAGTTGACAGTACAGTTGGGGTTTATAATATTCTTCTAAGGAAATTAAAACTCACTGACTATTTTTATTCCCAAAATAATTTAGATCAATTTAATTTTACTGTATCTTGTAGTCTATATTGACAGTAAGATAACTCTATACAGTTAATTTACATTTTTAAAAATGTCCTAGACTATCAAGGGAATAAAAGATTTGAAAATATCCAGACATTATTTCACAGCCTTTCACAGTTCCTAAGAAGAAATCAAGCATTTGACACAGACTGAGAATTATTTGCCCAGCTTTGTGGATGATACTTTGCATATTATTAGATGTGTAATGATAGTTATGATATATTTTCATTCTTTAAATATCTGTGGGGATAAAAAAAATAATTTTTTTTAAAAAGGCAAAGGAAATAATACCACCAGAGATACAGGAAAATAATTTAAAAGAAATTTCTTCCTTAAACAAAAGAAAGTTTGTCTGTTCAAAGCTGAGTGTGAGAATTCAGATTTAATTCGCCTTTTTGGAGTTAATGTCATTTTTAGAGCAACAAAAGAGATGGAATATGTGAGAAAGGCACCTCAGTCAACCTCCAATGAAGCTACTAACACAGTCATGGGTTATCTCTGATGGGAAACCATGTGGAGCTGCCAGCCAGTGACCAGACCAAGGACAAAGGAAGGTGGGAGAGCCCAGGCAGGTACGAGGTCAGGAGAGGTCAGTAGTGGAGTCAGACCAGTTTTAGCCCAGCGGCATCTTGGGGATTTAAGGTGGAGTGGGCTCACAGCTGATTTATACAGGAAAAAGAGTCACATCTGAATCTTCTTTCAAAGGGGAGAGGGTTGATCCTATGTTTGTCCAAGAGCAGCACAGGTTATGCTGCTGCTTGCTTGTGGCTCCAGTAGCATTCATCTCATATTGTATCCTGGATGCACAGACATCCCCAAAATCATCCCAGCACTACCTGAGTCTTCACCTACTTCGTCTGGGAGTTTTAACACTTCAGTGGGGCCAGGAGCTCTAGTGCAACAGTCCACACTGGTAAGATAAAGACCTACTTCATCTAATGTCCTTTGTACCATAGTGGCCATCAGCAGATGTTAAGAAATATTTAAGGGTGTAAGAGCTTAGGAGCTGAAGAAGAAGGTTAGTTACTGAGATACTCCCTGAATTGCAGTGATCAATTTTCTGAACAAAATCTTAATCCTTTTAATCTTCTTTAAAAAGGTTTTACTTAGGATTGTAGTATTTTAATGTGAATTAATATTTTTAGATTAACTGAAGGGCCATTTTCCCATACCATACAAAGATTGCAAGCAGAATTCAAGGAATACTATAGAAAAAATCCTGAGCAAGGTATCTCAGGCTTTTAAACATAAGCTTAATATAATTTTATCTCTCAAAAAAAGCCTATCCTAAATATGCTAAAACAATCTGTTAAATAGGTTTGCCAAAAAATTACTATGCTTTTCAGCAGATGGACCTATATTTCTATTCATAATATTCTTTTGAAGTTGAAAACATTAATTACTTCTACTAGATCAGTATTTTAAAGAAAAAAAAAAAGCAAACATTTTCAAAGTAAACACAAGTCTTCCTTATGCTTTCAGTAGCACATCTTTTAATAAAAGAGTTTAATTTTGTGGATGGTCTTTCATATAGGATTATTCTTGATTTGAATTCTTGACATGGTTCTGCTGGTTTCTTTATGCAAATGCCTCTGAAGAATAGGGCACTTCACAATGTCTTACATGAAAGTGAAAGTCTTTCATGTTAGTCTTCCATTATCCAAGAGTCCTCTTTTCCTGACAATCCATATGGAAATTAAGTTATTTTTAATAAATTTCAATATACTGAAAGCATTTGACCACAGCACTTTTCTACCTATTGAAATGAAAATCCCAGAAGACCACATCACCTAGACATGATGCAACCCATTGCCCTGTATTGGTTTATATAATCTAAACTGCTTTGCTCTTTTTCGAATGCTTGTGTCCATTTTCAACAGGTTTACATTACCCCTTTGCTTTTCCTTCACAAAGCAACAATTCTGAAACCCTAATTCTCATTTAACTTCATGTATTAAAAAACCAGTGAAATGTTAGGCATCTAATCATTGGAATCTTACCCCTTGTTGCAGAGCAACCACAGAGTTTGGAGAACATCCAGCCATAAAATTAATGACTGAGTGCAATCCACAGAGATGTAACTTTAACCACAATTTGGCTAGACCTTAAAGTCTGCATTTTTATTGTTTTTGGCATCTGGAACCATATTTCTAATGGATTCACTTCCCTTGGGATAGGTAGTGAAGGAAAGGTGCGTAGCTCTAAACTTGAACCATTTGTGGTTTCTTTGCTTTCTTTTCTGAGATTTAAATAGCATTAATTACATCGTAAGCAGAAAAGTCAATTGTGTTACAGTTTTACAAAATCTGGTTTTGTTCCCAGAATGTGAGTCCTTGTGCTAAGAAGAAATTACATTCAACTGGGACTTGTTCCAATACTGACAACAGCCTTGGGATCAACCCTGTAATGGCTTTTGGCTCTCACTTCTCTTGAACATGGCTTGTCTAAGTTCAGGGAACCTATTGAGCACAAGATAACCAGTACCTTAAGCAGAAACTGAAATTAGTCAGTTGCAAATCAGAAAAATCAGAGAAATCAGAAATCTGGTAAGGTAGTATCTTTTCTGCCTAAGGTACAGCAATGCTGAGAGGGTGATAACTGCAGATAACCACAGTGCTTTGTTCTTCCTGTCATTTTATGTTGCAACACGACTATGAAAATATCAGGAAGACTTCTGTGAACATCTTACCCATGAGACATGGACCTCAGCCACTAAACTAACACCTAGAGAGGGCATTATTCATTGATATTCATTGATTCAGATACCAATTTATGTCTAAATGAATGACACTCAAAAATACTGTTACTGCTACCACTTTCTATTTAATACTGTCTATAAAAAATATCAGACAGTGATCTCAGGCCTGTTCTTATATTAATTTTCTCACGTACATCTCTGTTGGGCTTGAGGAATCTCATCCAGACTTCCCAGCAGGTGTTGTGGGTAAATTTCAGGAAACACATCTGGAAGACAGGCTTTTCTGGATCTGTTTTTCATCAGTGGGGAAATCATGGAAGTGGCAGGCAGGGGTTTAGAGTGACTAAGGAAGGTTAAGATGTCTTCTTGTAACAAAGAAATGCAGAATAATCAAGAAGAATATATTCAGGCAGCTCCTAGTTAGTATCTTGTAGATGTATATGTAAAGGAAAGGAATCAGGCAAACAGACAATTCCACTTAAAATGATAAATAAAAAGGAAACAAAAATAGAAACAATAGAATGAATGCAGAATAAAAATAGAAGAAGTGGATGAAATGAAAGAGACACTCAGCTAAATCAGAAGTCTTCAATAACCTGAAACATAAAGAGGAGCTAGACAGCAAAGCATAGCTCAGACAGCTAAGGACAAGAACTAAAGCAAAGCACAAGTATGCAAAGACATGCAAATTAACAAAAATGAGACGCAAAACTGGAAAATATTTTATAAATCTCTTAGATAGTCAGAGGTAGGTCCTGGAAATGCTTTTGCCACTCTCGGTAAAAAAACAAAGCCAGGAACAGAAGATGCTGAGGAACACCTCATATCTGGTTTGAGCAGAACAGCTGCCTGCCACCAGACAGCAAACTCCGAGTCAGCCACTGCAACTGATCTAATAGCAGATTAAGAAAAGAGCAAATCAGAGATTACTCAGATAATCAGGGATTATTTAGATAAATTAGGTCCACATAAGTTATGAGTGATTAGGGAAGAGCAAACATCTGCTTCATCTGTGCTATGAGCTGCCCCATCACATGGCACCTGCGATCTCAGAGGCTCTGTGGGTTGATTAGCCAGGTGAGAGCCTAAAAACCACAGAGACCTAAACTTGAAAAACATGCCAGCCCTCCTACTTCTTCCTATCAAATGCCCAGAAGGAAACTGTAAATACGTCTGTTCTGGTTAGTTTTAACTTGGTTCAAACAGTCGAAAGCAAGTAGTGCTTAGAAACCCCAGAGAGAGAAAAAAACAGATTATTTCCTTATTTTGTTCAACATCGTGTAACTGCCGCTAAGCTTCAGTACCTGTCTGGATAACCTCGCTTTAGAAAGCTCTGCTAAGCTGAAAACACCTCCCTTAGCAATCCAGAAATTGTTCTGGCCCAATATAAGCTGTCAGCAAACAAGAGTATGGCGCAGGTCACAGGTAGAGTGCTGGAAAAGGTAAGAATGGGGATATTTATCTAGTATGGATATCTAGTGTATTGGAAATGAATGGTAGTTTGCAGGTAGCTTCATCTTATGTCAAATATAGCAAGAAGGTTGTTTGGTTTTTTTAAATATGACTTCACTTACTAGGTACATTTCATATAATAGACTCTTATTTTAGCAATATTTGGGGTAGCTTTTTGTGTGATTCAGAAACATCTGAGAGTGCTCTTTTCTCAGTAGAGACAAATAAAATAGCCCAGTCTGTCAAATTCTACTTTCTGCACCAGTAGGTATGAAAGGCAATAATAAGCTGAAGAAATAATTATGAAAAAGTGATGAACTATTCTAGAAATTTATCCTCTGACTATTCCTTCAAAGAAAGGATATGTAATTATCAAATAAGATTAATTCATATAAAATTTGTAAAGGCAAGTTCTAAACCAAGCAAGTGCCAGCCTTCAAACTGGCATTGTCATAATAAAATGTTCTCTCTGTGCTGATATATCATAGTACAATCTTTAATTAAATGACTGCCTACTATTCTAGCTGCAGGATTGGTGCCTCATGCAGTGACCCATGTGGATTATATTAATAATTCACTGTGTTGTAGACACAGCTGGAAAGATCCAGTCAACAAGGCAGAAGAAATCTGTAATCCACACAGAATCCTTGAGTAGGTTCAGAAATAAATTAGAGTGAAAGCACAAGATTGATATTCCTAAAGTTTCAATGAATATATAATTTAGAATTTCAGAATGGTGACATCTGTGTAATCTCGAGGGATTTAATCATGAAAACATTTCACCTTGAAGTGGGAGCATGAAGGAAAATGCACTTATAAAACATTTTACAAGTACAGAAGTTCCATTAAGTTTAAAGGAATAACACATCACTCCCAGAATCTTTATGTGAGAAAAAATACGAGAGTCAGAAAATTTAAAGAATTATATAAAGAAAACCAATATAGAATATTCAAGAAAAATTGAATTAGTATAATTTTTTAATATCTGAGATGTTAGAGCATACTGATATTTTATGCAAAGGAGAAAAATCTGACCACATTTGATTTTTTTCCCCTCTCCTGACAGAGATAAAGGTTTATACTAATACTTATAATATTTGACAGTATTTTTATACTTGTATTTTTTATACTTATAAACTCTATTTTTTTACACTGTAAATACTTTCATACTCATAAAATCCCCAAAATTACCCAAAAATAATTAAGTCATCATCATTTTTACAAATGAAAAGGAAATTCAAGTAGAAATTCAAAATTTCAAACCATGCAGCTCAGGAATTCAGAAAAGCATTTAGCAGTCTTCAGGAAAGACTGTATTTTCTTCATGTGATGTTTTCCTGAGAGTAAAGTGGCAATTTACATATATGCTGAAATTAAAATATCCTCTATTCACCATATTGCATCCCTTTAGCAGGAGAGAAAATTAAATTAATTTGTTGTATATCATTTCTCTGTTCCTACCCACCTATGTGAGGATGCTTGCTACTTCATGTCTTTTCACATAATTATTTTTTTCATCATTATGCTCCCAGTCTGTACCCTTGCCAAGGTAAGGAGAAATTAGGGTTGTTCTTCAAGACAAGGGGTAATGACTCTAAACTGGAAGAGGGCAAATTCAGGTTAGACATTAGGAATTCTTCACTGTGAGGGTGGTGGGGCACTGGAACAGGTTGCCAGGGAAGCTGTGGATGCCCCATCCCTGGAAGTGTTCAAGTCCAGGTTGGATGGGAAAGGATAGAGAAGGATGATTTTTAAGGGCCCTTCTAATGCAATCCATTCTATGAATCTGTGATTCTATGATTCTGCATCCATGAGAGAAGGGGGAAAAGGTGAGGGACAGAATCACAGAATCATTTTGATTCTAAAAGACCCTTAAGTGTATTGAGTGCAACCATTAAGTCTGCAAGTATTGCACAGCAGAGAAAAGGTGCCCAAGGGAAAATCCACGTTGTTTAAACTAATTAAATTGTTGTTTTCTGAAATGAGCTGTGCTATTTCTGCAAGAACCATGATGTAGATGAAATCCCTTTATTTTTCCATCCTCATCTCACAGGACTTCCAGGGAGACACAACACAACAGTTTGTACCAGCTTCAGTCTATTTGCAAAAGACAGAGATTTACTTTATGTTACCAGACATCAAAGACAATTTACAAAGAGTTTCAAAGTCTCTGGAAAGCTAGAGCTTAGATCTTGAGGAGAGAAACTGTGCTGAGCTGCACCATGGAGCAGAGACCTGGTGGAGCTTTAGAGTTGTTTTTTCTTTCTTCTTCATGTGCTTCAGCACAGATTATTTAACCACAACCTTTACATCTAGCAACAGATTCTGTGGCATTGTAAAAGTTGTCTGCTGGTGTTCTTTGTTCTGGAGCAGACTGAGGGGCTAATGAATGGGACAAAAAGTCTTCTGGAAGGATTCGTTGGTAATTGTAACTCCATCTTAATCCCAGAGGACTCTCTGAAAAATAAGAAATTAAGATCTTTTAAAGATGCACTTACTAAGACCTGTGTTTTGTAAAGGGTATTTTAGAAGTATTCTAGCTCCTTGTTTTCTCTGGTCTCAGTACTCTGTGAGTAAAAAACCAAAATATCTTGAAAGAACTTTCATCTCTAGAAAGCTAATAAACTATTTCCTCCATCATATACAATCTGGAAAAGCTGTCTTCAAGACATTTGCATTAAACATCAAATTGATATTGTTTACTGTTTAGAAATGCTTGGTCTTTGTTGGCATTTTCCTTTATAGGAAGGATTTGATTAACTGTTGCCAGTTCCCCATTTAAAAAAAAAACAAACAAAAAAAACCAGCAACAAACAAACAAACAACAAAACAAAACCAATACTTAACTTGCACTCATTCAATATAGCTTTTTTTAAAATCAAACAATTTCTTTTTCAGAACACATTTTCAGAGTTCAGGCTGGCCTTGTATCATATCCTAGCTAAAGCAGGTCAGAAAAGTTTGAAAGTTATATTAAAAAAAAAAAAAAAAAAAAAAAAAATGGAGTTTAAACTATAATCTTTCAACTGAAACACCTCATGTTACTTGAGCTCTTGGTAGGCCACAGGTACCTCTCCCACAGAACCAACAACCCCATGGAGCACTACAGGCTGGGCACAGAGTGGCTGGAGAGCAGCCAGACAGAGAGGGACCTGGGGATTTGGATTGACAAGAAGCTGAACATGAGCCAGCAGTGTGCCCAGGTGGCCAAGAAGGCCAATGGCATCCTGGCCTGGATCAGGAACAGCGTGGCCAGCAGGTCCAGGGAAGGGATGTACTCAGTGCTGGTGAGGCCACACCTCGAGTACTGTGTCCAGTTCTGGGCCCCTCAGTTCAGGAAGGATATTGAGGTCCTGGAGCAGGTCCAGAGCAGAGCAAGGAGGCTGTGAAGGGACTCCAGCGCAAGTCCTGTGAGGAGGGGCTGAGGAAGCTGGGGCTGTTCAGCCTGGAGAAGAGGAGGCTCAGGGGAGACCTTATCACTCTCTACAACTCCCTGAAAGGAGGCTGTAGCCAGGTGGGGGTTGGTCTCTTCTCCCAGGCAACTATCAACAAGACAATAGGACACGGTCTCAAGTTGTGCCAGGGGAAGTTTAGGTTGGATATTAGAAAGAAGTTCTTTATGGAGAGGGTGATCAGGCAATGGAAAGGGCTGCCCAGGGAAGTAGTGGATTCTTCATCCCTGGAGATACTTAAAAAGAGACTGGAAGTGGCACTCAGTGCCATGGTCTGGTAACCGCAGCAGTAGTGGATCAAGGGTTGGACTTGATGATCTCTGAGGTCCCTTCCAACCCAGCTGATTCTATGATTCTATGATTCTATGAACTCGCCTGAGTTTGAGTATGATGAGTATGATGAGTATGATGAGTACTTAGGGCTTCTGCAAGAAGCTGGAGAGAACCAAGCACCAAGATCTTCACAAACCTTCTCTCCAGTGCCAAGACTTGGGCCTGTTTGCCGTTGGGGACTTCAGGAGTGTCAGGGCAGTGTCACAACAGCAGGCTGGAGTCCCTTGAAGGCTCCATTGAGTGTTGCCTCTTGGATGAGAAAGGTGACAGTGCTGTAAATCTGCCTGAGATCTGAGGGGTCCTGGCTCCAGCTGCAGGTCTCCAGGCTCCCACATTCTGATCACAAAACCACGATGCTGAGGCTGGAAATGGCTGCACAAGATCTCCTCATGCTTTTCTGGAAAACAAATAGATTCAGTGATCTATAAAACTTCACAGTGTGCCACATCCATCTTCAAATCACAAGATGGCAGCCCAAGAGCCTGGGACTGTTGTACCCAGCCCAGGGAAGGTGGCAGGCAATCAACCTGCAGACCTATGGAGCTTTTGTATTCAACTAATTCCTCTCATGGCAGTGGTGAAAGAAACAGCGATGTCATTTTCTTTCACACCATGGGGCCTCTGTGAGCAATTTTTGTTTTCAAAGTTCCAACTCATTAGATATTTTTAAGCAACAATTACAATTGTCTGCCAAATTGAAATTCTGTGTTTCAGCCAACTCTAAATAAACCTGAATTGATTTAAAACCTCAGGACTAAGGACATGTAAGTGACAAAATATAACTACACTGGCAATATTACAGTTATTCTGAAGGCAATGGACAGCGTGTGTGATGAAAATCATGAATACTAATTTTCTTAAAGTAATGGGTGGCTGTTAGCAATAAATTGGGGTCTCCAAAGTGCAATGAAATTATTTAGAGACCTTTCTTTCCACCACTCTTTCACTTCTAACATCTACTGGCAATAGCAAGTGTCTAAATGGATGCAGAAATCAAATCATGTGCCAGAGTTCATCTATAACACAAGCAGAAGGCAATTTAGATTACCAGTCTGGTTATTACTAACAGTGCAAAATTGCTGTGAATGAGGCAAAGTAAAAACACTCTCATGGACTTCTCCATTTCATTCAATTTCCTACATTTACTTTGGAGGTGGATTCTGCTGTGTTTATAGCAAAAGGTTATGGATAATTATATACTGTCAGTGTTCACTTTCATTATTTAGGCATGAATCCTCCTAGCACTTACACATAACTTAGTTCATTTTGCAAGATCAATGGGACAGCCCACTGTACATGAAAGCAGGTATGTGAATAAATCTTCATAGGATCAGAGCCTTAATTTGTACAAGAAGAATTAGATGTTAGAGTAATGTGTTGCTGGTTTAGTGAATGCTAAGTTATACGCAAAATACCAGATGTGGGGAAGAATGCCCAAAAATAAAGTAGACATGACATCACCTAATTGTCATTGTAGAATTAGCAGCATGCATGCAGCACAATCCAACATGTGGCAGATACAGACCATTTGATTTAATCTTTTTTTTGTAAAACCAAAGTAAAATTAATGTAAACTTTAGCTAAACAGCCAACTTACCAGCCAGTACATCAAGTCCATTCTTAAACAACAGCACGGATCAAAATTCTTGCTCTTAAAACTGAGTTTCAGTCTTCCAGATAAAACCAGTTCACTTAAAACCATGATGCTGATCTTTCCCAGAGTAGGTCATGCAAGTTTTAGCTGATCTTTCTATCTGATTGCCCCTGGCAGTGCCACCTCAGCCTCTCATCGGGGGGCAAAGGAAAATGATCTTGTTTGGAAAAAAAATCACTGTGCCACTGTGAACACTCTCTACTACCAACCTCAAGCTGCTACCTCCACTGTGTAATCACTGAACACATCTACTTTTCCTGTAGAGCAAACTGAGCCCATGGTACGTAGCACTGAGCTCTGGACACCCCTAGGACAGTTACCTCTACACACTGCAACTATATCTGCCTGAAAAAATAGTATTGGAAAATGCTTCACCTATTGCTATATCCTAACAGGAACTAAAGACATTTTCTTTGATGTAAGCCTTATTTTTGGATTTGAAAGTATCCTGAGCTGGTTTCATCTTGTTTGTACTGAACCAATGGCAAAGTTGCTCCAGAATTTGTGAATGCAGGACCTGGCCTGAGTAATCTCTGTGCTGTGATATGCAAAGTATATTCCCCTATTTTAATGAATGAGCTGGCCAATATCTCTGATTTTCTTTCCTAACAAATGCTATAGCTATAGAGAACGAATTCTTATTGCTATGCCCAAAAAATCCTGAGGAGCATGGATCCCTCAGCAGGTACCAGTTCCATCTCCATGATGAGCATCAGCAGATAAACTGGCTCCAGCTCGGAGCTGTCTTGGAAAAGATGCAGCCAATTTGTACAGTCCTGGATCCAAGCTGATTGCACATAGAAAAAAAATGTTTGTGTGATTTGGCATCCATACCATGGTTATTCCATAACCTAGGTGAGCTTCCAGGCATTAGTGTTGATATGCTTATTTTCAAAATCCATTACTTTGTCACTTGACTAAACACCCAAAAACGCAAATACTGATTTTTTCCAGTACTATTCAGCTCCAGTGACTCCTGATGTCTCAATTTTCTTTTTTGTAATTTTGAATAATTTGACAATATTTTACAGGATTTTGGAAGTGAGAAATAAAAGAGAATATATTGTAATTATAAAAAAAAAATCTATGGAAGTCTTACAGACATCCATTTATTTTAAGTTTTAAATACCATGCAGCAGTTAAAGATTTTAACTAACTAACATAATTAAGGTACCAGAGTTTTAATAGCAGTCATAATGAATTCATGAAAGTAATGTGAAAGGGGTTTAAAGCTTCTTTTTAAAAGTTGGCTGTATTTATACATGAAATTTTAGCCCTACTTTTATACCAATTTTGTTGGGGTTTTTTTGCAGTTTGGCAAAGTATTTATTTATTGCAATAAAGAGGAAGAGATTCATATATATATATGTATGAGATTGCATTGAGACCAGGTGAAGACATCTGGAGTCAGAATTAGAGACCCAGCCCTTACCCTGCTGGGCAGATCTGCTGTGTGAATTTCCACTCTCTTTTTTTTTTCATATTTTTCCCATTATGACAGTGGAAGCTTCTCATAACACTGGCTGGGGGATTCCGCCTAAGTGAAGAGAAATTTTTCTTCCCAAAAAGGTATTTAACAAGTGCTGCTGTAAGCTTATCCACAAGCTCATTACTGCACCAGCAATTAATCATACCTCTAACAAGTTTAGATCTGTAACAAGTCTGCAAACACACACTTCACCCATTTCTGATTCATCCCATAAGGTTGCCTGGGTGGATTGGTACAGGCAACACAGGGACTTCATCCCAAAACCTGCCCCAGTCTGTACCCTCATTGGCTTGTTGCCTCACTGTGGGGGCCACCTGGCTGTCCAAGCTGCCAGTTCCAACACCAGTCCTTCTCTGCAAAAAACCCAGCTGAAATCCAGGCAAACTTCTTCTCAATGTGAAAGCCAAATTTTGTCCAGTTTTCTCATTTCTTTAACATTGTTTTATACCAGATGAAGATTTTCCTGGCCCTGAGTGTCTCTCTTCTCCAAGAGCATCCCAGCCATGGGTGAGGAGCTGCCATGGAGTACAGGAACACATCTGCATGGGAGAGCACTTGGGCCCCACAATAAATGAATACTACTGTATAAATGAATTACTGACTTTCACCAAGTCTCTATGCTGTCTGTCTTGGTCAAGGTCTGCCTAAAATAGCAGCCTCCCATTCTGAACTTCAAATTCATTTCTTTTTGGCTTGTTTTTTAATTTCCAAAGGCTTGCAGCTATCCCTTTGGGGAGAAGGACTGTGCATATGTAACTGCTATGAACCCATTACACCTGGAAAGGATCTGCTACCTCTGTTTAATTGAGCAATTTGATAAAGTGACTCCTTCAGGGCTTCTCTGAAGTTAATGGGAGATTCATTATTAACTCCAGCAGTAGCAGGATCAGGCCTTCTGGCTTCATCAGGCATATCATCCATCTTCACATGAACAGACTGACAGGACAGGGATTGAAATTTCACAGTCTGTGATATATTTAGAGATTGTTTAGATTGGATTAGGCTATGGAAAATACTTAGCTGACCAAGATAATCATTCTTCAGATATTGATTTAACCCCTGTCTGCTCTAATTTGTTCTTCCAAATCATATTGCCTGCAGCTACCTACCACTGCCTTACAGTCATAATTGTGGTGACAGCTGCTGGGATCACTGATTTTTCCCCAGTGGAAATCAATGGTGAAACCCCAATGGACTGCAACAGTGCAGGGCTCTGATCCATGGGCACTGGTTTCAGCACTGCATTTCCCACCAAAATGGATGCACATTTTAAGCCACTGTGATGAAAATAAAAAAGTTATATCCCACCTCAGCCCAATATCCCACCTCAAAGTGCTCAGCTTTGAGGAGCAGGAAAGGAAATGCGTCTACAAGAAATCATACATATAATGATATACAGTGCTACCTAGACTAGCTCTAAACAAATTAGTGGGTTTGCTAAGAAAATGTGATAAATTTCCAAAACTACCAAGGCTAACATGCATGACCCCAACAGAGAAAAATGTTCCCAGGTGGTAGTTGTACCACCATAGCTGTACGGCTTCCAATATGGTATTAGCTTGTTCCATGACAGCTAAGGTATCTCCAGATGATGCTGCCTTGTCATATTTTGGTTTAGACATATTTTTAGACCTTTGCTGAACTGGTTCTAAATATGTACTTGTGGAACAGCTCCATAACTTGAATCTACATTCCTGACATGAACTTAGCACACAACTCTAAACACTTGGGATGGCTGAAAAGGGCAGGGAATGACTCTCTGTAGCCAGGAAAACTGGGGACTTTCCCAGTAAGGCATAGGGTGGAATAAGACCAACAGGACTCTTTAAGCTATGCCACCTCCTACTACATATAAGGCAGGCCCAGTAAATCACTAACGCAGAAAGAAATAACAAAATATTTTGCCAGCTCTGTAAGTGCAATTCTTACAGTACTTTGTAGATTTCACAGAGCATTTTAGTGAAAGCTCACTGAAAAAATCAAACAGAATTTTATTTTTGAAGCATCCTTTGTTCTGGAGGGAAAGAAGTGAAGTAATGTGAAATTAGTTTCTTCTTCTAATAACTTACACAGTGCACAACATAGATGTAAAGCTATACCAAAGCTATATAGATTTGGGACTTTCCAGTATCACATATGATTGCCTCCAGGCAGAACAATAGGCTGCCTGATCCTTCTACCTAAGATTTGCTGCTAATTTCAAATACTCCTAAAGCACACCATTTTTCTGAGAATCCAAGCTCTCATGTTTAGCAGATAACATAAAAAACTAAAGATTGACTTTTTTACCTCGTTTGAGGTAGTCCCATGACCCAGACAATTCAGAAATGCAGCCAGGTGTGCAACAGGTTTTGGTGTAACATTACCAGTGTTTACTGAGGTCCTGTTCTAGCTCCAGATCTTGTGGTCTGTATTTCTTTGTTGCTGGATATAGTGGAGGGTTTGCTCTATCTCTTGAACCCTTCTTTCAGTTTTTGAGATTCAGGGTCCATGTCAGCTGCACACACAGTGCTTTGGGTTCAATAGGCTTCAACAGCTCATCAGTAGTATTTCTTCCAAAAGCAACAATATTGCCATTAAAACCTTCATCATACTCCAAAACAGGTTTACTTAGTATGAACTATTAAACCTCATGTTTCTGCTTTCATGGATGCCATGACAAGGGTAGGATCTGTCAAAACACAGGTTTTGTTCCTAAAAGCCTTGTACATCTGTACAGAAACAATACATAAGAAAAGGTTAAAATCCTCCTGTCTTGAAGAATTCCTCTTCATCAATGGCTTGTTCATTTTTGTCAGCTCTCTCTTAAGAGACGTCTCTTCACCTCCTGCATCCTTCCAAAACAGTGGCAAGGTGAGATTTATCAGAGAAATTCTTTATAAAAAGATGCAAACTGTCCATGTCAGGATCAAGTAGATTTTAAAATCCGTTATTAACATTCTAATAAGCCAATAGATGTAACTCAGAACAGGAGGTGAAAATATGCAAACACCTACTAGTATAACAATAAAAATTATATCATAATGGCAATGGTCTTTCTAACTTAAACATCAGAGAGCTTGGTTGTTGTTGCTTTACTTTGGTTCTGCACCAAACAGCTATTAGTGTACTGAGTAACAAACCAGCATCATCCTGCCTAAAAGAAGAGTGTTTGATGTCAGAAATGGCTCTCGGTCTATAGGAAAAGATCCAGGGCTTTTGGGTGTGATTAAGAGACACAAAAGTGAGACATTCAAATGCTCTTGGGATGCTCAGTGTGGGAAGTTTTGTGTTGGGAAGCTATGCAAGGCTTGAGGTTTTTTTCTGAGTTGCTGTCATGCTTGGTCTGCCACTGCCTCATCAGCCACCTTAGTGTGGTTCAGCCCCCAAAAAGCCAACATCTAACTCCTATCATTTCCTGCCTAGACTGAAACCAGACACAGGTCCTCTTATTAACTTTTTAGGCATACGCAGGAACTAAAACCTGGGATCTCCTGTCCACTGAGTTGACATTAAGCAGGTGTCTGCCCTAATTCTGCTCCTCTGGACCCCATCCTTCACTTCTTGCAGCCAGCTCTCAGCTAAATGTACAGCCAAGACCCTGAGCCAAGATGAGTTCCTCCAGTTCCTTGAAGCAGGCACAAGGAAACAAAAGGTATTTGAAGCCTGTAGGAAGCTGTGCCAGAGTCTTTCCAGGCCATAAGGCAAGAGGCAAAGAGAAGAGAGCACATCAGTGGTGAGTCCAGAGTCACACTTCTCCTCAGTGGGAGGCTGTTGGGCTGAGGAATGAGGAACTGTGGTCAGCACCTGGAGAAGATGTGGCAGGCCCCTGGTCAGGGCATGATTGTGGTGTAAACTAAGCTCATCCACATATGAATGAAATGCCACCACCACTGAGCCTAGCTGAACAGAGTAGAGAAGTTGGTTTCAGTAGTTAACATCCATGACTAGAGTAGAGGAAAAACCACTCAGATGCAGGAAGGTCAGTAGCCATATCCTGAGGTTGATAAAAACAACTCTTCTTCATTTCCAAGCTTTCAGATAGGAATAAAATTTGAGCACCGATGGAAGATGCCCGGGCTGTCACACAACATGCATTGCGGTACGACACTTCAGATGCTGATGGGACATCTTCACGGCAGGCTGAAGTGTGTATACCCAAGTATATACACTCCACAGCAAGCAGGACTGCTGTTTTCTTCCCACAAGAGGGCCCTACAGCTTCACTCTCCGGACTAAGGAATCTGATATTTAAGGCAGGGCTTGTGAATAACTGGAGTCCCGCTTAAGAGCCCCCGGTGGGGCACCTACTGTCACATACTTGGCAAAAAAACCCACTTCTGCCTGCTAGGAATGTGTAAATCATCCCTGTGACTCCTGAGCCAAAGGAGTAGGATCTGAACCTCTATTAGAGAGGAAGTAAGAGTTTCCAGGGACCCCCTGTTAAAGGTGAAAGGTGTGATTACACGGAACCCATTTTCTGAGTGCTGTTACATCGGAGGGACCTGTCTCAGCTTGTTGGGGTGTAGAGCTGCAGACAAAAGTAATCACAAGCTGGCGATAAAACACGTGGAACAAACAAGTTTAATTTCAACAAGGCTCTTTGTAGCAATACTCTCCAGTGGAGGGAAAACAATCAGAAATATTGGACATGTGACAGTTGCTCACAGCCAGCCTGACAGGCACTTTGCTCAGCAGGTAAGGCTGGTATGCAGTCACTAAATGAAAAATGACTGGAAGAAGCACAATGTAACCTTGGCTGGTCCCTCCCTCACCATCCCCTGTGGTGCCTGGGGGAGCCCTTCACAGGGGAAGACTGTGGAGACTTCTGCCCATGTTTGCAGAGAAGAGCACCCTAACAATAACAGTCCACGAGGAAAACTCGGCCTTGGCTTCCTGTAATACACAGGCACAAAACGACTTCTTTTGCAGACCCTAGAGATGCCAGGTAGGAACAATGTCTTAAGCAATGCAATGCTTGTAAAAGCTCTCCCTTTCCCAAAATGTATTTTCAAACCAAGAGCTGCATCTATGTCTTCCCACGGTGAGCTATAAGCGAACACCAGCACAAGACACATTTTCTCCCTCCCATTTTTCCTCATTAGTGTGTGCTGGTCTTGCTTTATCTAAAAGAAAGCAGGATTAAGCTTCAAAACTACAGTTCAATATCATGCAAATCAACTTCTTTTTTCACTCTTCAAGTGCATTATTTATACTACTTTTAATACCAACAAAGAGATTTGCCTACAACTACTATTTTAATGCTGGAGGGAAACCACATTTGTGTCAAAACCACATTTCATGCTTTATATGTCAAATTATTCAACAACAGTCTCCTTTTTTCTTTCTTAACTTAATAAACCATTAAAAATATGCTTATGGATGGATTCTACAATTGGAGTCCTATGTAACCAACATAATCCACCAACCACTCCACCACTAACAGCCTGTGCCCTCTTGAACCTCAGTAACACCCTTTCAGCAAACCAATGGCATGGCACAACCTGAATCACAGTATAAAATTCTTATTGTCCTGACAGTTATGAGAAAGATATAAAGGGAGACTTGCAGCAACTCTTAGGACTACAGATCAGAACAGATCCTTACAGTGTTTGCAGAACAGATGAGCAATAGACTCTTGAAGAGTAAAACAAGCAAGCGAGTAGAACAGCCAGCTACACTCAATGCACATCAGTCCCTGGAAAAATAAATGTTTGTACAAAGCTGCACAACCAGTGTGGTCACCTGGGGGTATTTTTTTTTCGTCATGTTTCACATATTGACTAATTCCAATCATTTTTATGTGGGTTAGTTCCCAGGTGCAAGGATTAACGTACAGTTAACTCAAAACCACCAAGGGCTTGTCTAGGCTTTGAAAATGGCCACAATTTATGGCTTGTTCAAAGCCTGTGGAAGTAACACTGTTGCAAGACTTTTGGCACAATGCATTTGCCGTTGGTTTCCTGCTGCATTGCTGCGTATCAAGCCTCTATTTTTATTCTTAAAAAAAATAATTAATAACAAAAATGCTTCGTTTATCAGATGTTACAATGTTATTGTGCAGACCCAATATGGAAAGAAGTGGGCTAACAGCAGCTCACATCACATGGATGTTACTTTAATGCAAGATTTGCTTCAGACTTAGGTTTGTGTTTAGCTCCTTTAGTATCAGTTACACTAACAAGTTCTTGTTAAAGGAAAATTTAAAAAAAAAATTACTAAAGCTGTTGTTCTCTCTTTGCATTGAGGTCCAAATCCAGGAAGTGGTGTCTCTAGTACCTCTAGCCAGCAAAGACTTTAAGACAGCATTTGTCTAGAAACGCTTCCTAATGTCCCACTGAAATGAAAGTAAAATATCTGCTTATGCACTGGACCTGATCGTCTATATGGCTACAGTGGGATTTGGCCTTTTAAAATATAATTGTCTAATTTGGATTAGAGATTTTCCCAACCATGAGGGCAGAGACATAAATCAATGTTCCTGATCACTCATCTGACTGATCTGAGAGCCCTGCATCAGCAGGCTGAGGGCTCCCTGGGGCACCCTGACGTGTCTGCCTGGCCCTGGGGTGGCAGAGGGGCAGGCAAGCTGAGGCTCTCATCTCTCCCAGCTGCTGTCTCCAGTGCAGGGTATTTCTAAACGTAACCCTGGGGCCCCTCAAGTCACACAGGTGCTGATGGGGGCATTTGGTTGGTTTATTTCAGAGTTTCTTTAGAAAAGATGGATATTTTGAAGAATCCATTCTCCTAAAGTATAGCAAAGGACTTCATGACATGGAGTCCAGTGCGCTTATGAGTGCTATACCTTTTCATTCAGGTAAAGCACTGCTTTGCAGAACCTGCTTAACAGCAAAAAAGACCTTTAGAGCAACAAATCCCTTCACCCTACTATCATGTTCAGTCAGTGTCTTTCCTGAGCATCTGCACAAAATTCTTTCATCTTTGCATTATGGAAGTCATACTTGAGGAAGTACAGAGCTGGTGAGGCATCAAATCAAGTGTGTTCATAATAAGCAAGTGGAGCTGAATGATACCAATGTTCCAGAACTATGGTGGCCATCTCTATCACATCCACCTAATCATTACAGCAGAAAGTCACTCACAGTTGGACATGTCTCTGCCTGGTGTCACATGTGGTTATACTCTGCTCTATACACTCTTTATATTAAAAACAGAGGAGGCACATTAAAAAAAAGTAACAGAAGTGTCAGCTGTTTCAGAGAAAATGTTAAAGGGATGGCTATGCTAAGTTGTGTCACTCTCAGTATTCTCTGCTATTTGGGCATTGGGTCGTTCCGACATTGGCAGACTGCCTTCCAGAGCCAATTCCAGCTCTCCTTTATGGGCTTTTTATAGAAAGAACACAGCTCAAATTATATGGCATTTACAACTACTGAACATAAAATGTGACACGTCATTTTCTGGGACCATGATTTTAATTTGGAATTTTCTCACACTATTTTATTAATTTTGTTTTCAGCTCCTACTACTTTGACTAAGGTTCTGAAACCTACTGGAATAAACATGTTATAAAGAGATATTTCCCTGGTCCATACTGATAGATTCAGAAAGCTATTAGAAGTGGAATCAACTGGTATTTAGGATGAGTTTGCAAGCTCTTCTGCCTGTTTTGTTACCCTTAGACACTTTCTGTCTGCTTTAAGATTCACAGTTGGTTATTTAGGCCAGGTTTATAAGTTGGTTTCATTCCGTGATTCTCTCAAGCATCCTGTGAACTCTGCACAGGATTCAATTTGCTAAATATTTATGAGTCCTTCCCATTCCAGAGTCATATACATCATATGGAAACTATTGTGCAATGGAGAGCTTCAAAAGTAGTCCTTCCCCAGCTGTCTCCAGAACAGCATCACTAATAGCTGCTGAAGATAACTGCCATAACAGTACCAAGGTATTTTTTTCTTGTTGATTTTTAAAATTTAATTTAGGGTCATTTTGTCTTTGTGTCTGAATGTTTTCTAGTCAAGTTCTTGAACACTACCAGTGAAGCAGTGGGGGGGGGAAAGAAGAAACTGCAACTTGGTTTCAGCCACTGGCTGAAAAGTCCAAAAATTAAACCCATAATTTAATGGTAATAGGAGTATTTGAGTGTGTATATTGTGACCTCTCATCTCTTCAAAGGAAGAGGCACAGTATAAGCACTGCTTCTCAACTATCTTGCCTCTTGTAACCAGGTTGCTACTTCACCTGCTAATATTATACAGTCGTAAGAGAGCAGTACATGGACTGAATTAGAGTGAGGTTTGTCCAGCAAATGGATATAAACAGGGAGAAACCTCCTGTGCTCAGACAAGAGACCCACCAACTGCAGCAGCCGTTTTTGCCATCTTGTTTTTGCCGTTTTTGCCATCACAAAGCATTTCCTTTTTCCTAAGCTCTTCTGCCTTGCACCTTCATTCCTTTCCTTGTTGATCATGAAAGAGTTGTAAACAGCACCAGTCTCAGTGCATTTCCTTGGGAGTGACCACCAATAATCCTCTGTGTTGTAAAAACGATCTGTAATTCCAACAGTACAATTCAACTAGATATTAATAATCCACAAAAAGATGTTTCGTCTTGCGCCAAGATGATTTTGTTTCCCTAGAAGTCTAAGTATAAGACCTGGTCAAATGTTTGTTTTTTTTTTTAAATTAGTTCAACAATACCAATCTCATACATGGTGAGTTTTTCAAAGAAGTCTAGTAAATATATGTGAAATAATTTTCCTTTACAAATGTTCAATTGAGCTCTCTTCTGTTTTTAACATTTATGGATCTCTCATGATTCTAGTCACTCATGTTATATTTCCACCAATCTGGGAGCAGAGGTCAGATTTAGTGACCTGTAACCTCAGCAGATTACCTCAGACCCTTTAAAAAAATGTTGTTACCTTCATTCCTTTAGTATCTCAAAGGTAATTCCAGAACACCATAAAATTAACATACTACTTTATAGTATGTTATATTAAAAAGTCTCTTAGAAACTGATCAGTGATTTGTAGCTGAAATGTTGATTTTTCAGAAGGGATGAATTCACTTTGTGGATTAAAGTTTTCAGACTATGGCTCTTGTAAGTTTGTTTTTTTTTTTTTTAAACACTGAAATATCTCATTGCAATATTTTATCACCATATTTCACAACATGTTTAAAAACAAAATGAAACCTTGTGAAATCACCACATACAGATAAAATTTATTTTTATCATTGCCATCTTGTTCACAGGTGAAGCAATGACTCATCCAAGAGCTCAAGAGTCAGTGCCAGAGCCAGGAATAAATATAGACACCCTACCATTCAGCACCTCACACTAGACATTAGGTTGCATTTTCTTTCACAATTAATTACACTGCGAGATTGAAGAAAACAGTAAACCCTTTGCAGGTGCATCCCTGCTTCACAAGGCATTTTCCTATTAGACTTGCCTGATTTTCAGTATGACTGTGGCTCATGGTAACTGCACAGAAAAGACATAATAAAAAATCCTTTAATTCCATGGGCATAAGACAGTCTGAGTGAAATAAGCCCCCCATCTGGGATTCACTGTGTGAACATATCAAGACCTATGCTGACCGAAATTTGGCTACAGAGCTATTCCCACATATGTTTAATACTGCTAGCAAAGATGCCTTCTGAATGAGGCAGGGTACGAGCTGTTTTTTCCCAGACAAAGCAAGGGTGGATACATACCTAAGCTGTGAGGTCTGGGATAAACTGCGAGACTCCCTGTGAATTAATGAACATGTATATGGACTAACAGCTCTGATTCCAGTCTGAGTGAAAGAAAAGTTCTCATTAACCCATCTTGGAACCTGTTTAGAAGTGTATTCTTACATGTGTAGGAGGTAAAAAGCTTGTAACACAAATTCTGTATTAGCTGGACAAGGAGAGTTTGCATTACTTTTGCACAGTCACAGGTAATGATGCAGAGCATATGGGACAAGAAGTAGCTCAGACTGTGTATTTCTGTATTGAGTTCTTCACAGTTTGACATCAATGAACCATTTATAGAATCTCCTTTGGCTGTTCTCATATGTAATTTACCTTGGAATTTCCAGATTCGCCCTCTTCTGTGACAGAAGGCTCCAGGTGATCTGCCAAGTATTTTCAATCAACCAGTGGGTATTTACAACATGTAGTAAAAATGGATGTATCATGGTAAATTATACCAACATTTCCATTTTAATAAATGGACCCTTTTACAAATGGTGTAGCAGAACAAATAAATTTCATCTCAGATTTCCATTTTGCCCACTGCTTACATTATTAACTTTAAAAGTATTTTTGCCAGGAATAACTGACTGCAGGGAGCATTTGTGCAAGATTTCACATGCAATAACTTGATCCACATAGTATCCTATATGGTTTCTAATATTTTCTTACTGTTTAGAGCACTAGTGGAGCTATTGCTTTTCTATTACTACTGAAAACCCTGTTCACCAAGAGAATGGAAACAAAGGTGGGCAGCAGCACAAAAAAAGGAAATTATTTTTAAAATACTACTGCCTGTGTACCTGCTGTACCCTGCTGCTAAAGGCTTACATTTGAAGGTCAAGAGCTGCTATCAAAACCTTTGGGCTTTTTCAATACTAGCAAACACTTCTCTGGTATCCCTGTAATACGCACATGCAAAGACTGCAAGTTCTAGCTCTGCTCTCATCCAGTTTTGCATTTTCTTGCCTGAAGGCCCCACTGGTAGAACAGTGATCTTCCCCAAAGGCACAGCTTTCATTTCTAAGGTAAGTTTCTATCCCCCATGGCAAGGAAACAAACAGCTTTAAAAGGAAAAATGTGTCACCAAAGGATAGCGACAAATTGGCAAGTAAACAGAATTCAGAATACTCTATTATAAAATAATTGTTTGGTTCAGCCAGGCTGGCTTTGCCCATATGTGCTTGCAGAGCTGACCTGGCATCTGTCAATCAGATAGTGCACATTAAAACTTGAACAGTCCAGAGGTGTCCACACAGCCCTCTTTAGCAATAAACATCTGCCCCTAGATTTACAAAAAGATCAACAGATTATCATGCAGCTTTAGTTAAAATTTGAAGAGCATTCTAGTTGCTGGAGATAGATAAGCAATTTCTTGCATATATCCCATACATCTCACTTCAGGAGTTGGTTCATGGCTGTCATGCAACTGAAAGTAAAATTTTCCAGTCACCCCTGTTTACTGCATGTTGGCTCAGTTTGCAGAGTAGTTTTGGTGCACATGAGCTAGATGCCTTCCAGGAGAAAGGACACCACGTGCACACCAGAGCATTCCACCCCTCATGGAGATAGGAGGTGTGACCTGCTCTGCAGACAGAATAAATTCCAGAACACAGAGGAACAGTCAGGCTGACAAGACTAAAGCTAGACCTCAGCACCTACTGCTTTATCTGATAATACTCCCCCTACAACTCTGAATTAGCCTTCACCACTAAAAATTACTGATTAAAGATGCAACATATTCTGCCATTCTCCATTTAACTAAAAGAGGCAACAAAGGTAACCAATAAACCCACAAACCCATGCTGATGCCAGCCAAACTTGCTCCCCTGCCCACCTCCTGAGCCCTGGGGTCTGCAGCCCAGCTGGAGCTGCACTGGTGGCACCGCCCTGAAAAATCACCTGAGACACACAAATTCATCACTCCTCTTGGGCATTTCCAAGGACTTCAGACATTCCTCTTTAGATAGCTGAATCCACCCCTGCCTGATAACAGCAACAACATTACAGCCATCTGGAAAGAAGTATGCCTTCTTTCCTCACTTGGGACTATTAACAGAGAATAGTTAATATTTTGCTCCAAAGTCTTGCAGCATGAGTAGTCATCTGTCCCTCTGTGCTGTATGTCCCCACCAGTCCCCTCCTGCCCTCCTGCTGCTTTATCCCTGCTCTGTGCAGATGCACCAGGTGCAAGGTGGGGGATATTAGGGAACCAGGCAGGAGAGCATCTGAGCCATTAACTCAGATTTTCTTTTCTAACGTCAGAAGATTCAGTCAAATAATTACAGCACACAGCTGGTGCCTGCTAATACACTTTAAATTTGATAATCTGTCTGGAAGTGAAGAACATTTTTATTCAGTGAAGGTTGGAAAGACAAGGCAAGAGAATTGAATGAGACAAGGTATTTTCAACATGATCTTTTTCATTACTTGCTTCAGCTCTATTGACTTTAAGACTGAAGCAACAACTAGGCAAACAGAAGATTCTTTGTCATTTTCAGAAGTTACGTAATTTCACAATACTGTCCTTTTTTTCTCCAGACTTTCAGTCTTAGCAGCTCTTCTTTGTCAAAACAATGCCTGCTCCCAACACCAGATTTTCTCCATTGCCCCAACTGAAGCAGAAATGTGCCAATTATGTTCGTTTACCAATTATCACACAACTCACTACAATATGTCACACCAAGAAAAAAAATCACTTCTGAAGACAAGCCTATGTGACATACATTTTAAAGATATATATATATTTGTACAAAAGTTTGAAAGCAACAGTCAAAATAGCAGCTGGGAAAGAGAAGACAAAGCAGCCCTGTTCTGGCGTGAAGCTTGGTGCTCAGGGAGGTACACAGGGGCCTCTGTGTCCTCCTGGAGTCTCACCTGATCCACACCATTCCCTCACAGAGCCACTGAAGGCTTAAACCCATGGAGAGGAAACTTGAACCACAAATCCCACTTGGGCAAATTTTTATCTGGTCTCTTGGAATGACTAAGAAATACCAGCAAGTACTGATGGGCAAGCAGAATTCAGAGAAACAGAACAAAGAAACAAAAAATTAAACATTTCACAGCCCACCCCCACAAAAAAAAACAAACAAAAAACCCCCACACCTTACAAAATATTTACACCTGCACATCATGCCCCCTTTCTGTGTGATATACCCAGGGATGAAGGTGCCTGAGAACCACTGGAGTCCCCCTGCCCTGAGGGTTCACACGGTTTAGATAAGTGCCACAAAGGGAGTTTTTACATGAATTGGCAAGATTTAAAATTCTGTAGTAAAATGTGTTTATGTTTCTTTTGGGACCATCTACCTCATAAATTATACTGATGTATAGCTATGGTTGATGCACAGAAAAAGAACTTTGTGTGTAGAGAGCAAAATTTACTATCACATCATTAAGGCAGGGGTGTTACACAGAATAGTCCATCATGGGTCCATGCTCACAGGCCTTGAGCACTAGAGAAGAACTAATCTGTGTTTGGACATCCAGATGCAAGTTACACATATTAATATTGCCACTTTATATGAAGTGTCATGGGGTCATGCTGTCAAGCCAGCATGTGGAGGACAGTCCAGTGCTGTCACTCACAGGAGGAATAACAAACCAATACTTCAGTATCAGCCCTAAAGCTCATTCTCTCTGAATTGACCTGTTATATCTTCAGCTGTTACTGCTGAAAACTCTACAGGATGAGGTGAGGGTCAAGCTTGTCTCTCGGGAAAGGTCGGTGAGAGATGCCAGCATGAGGTAACTGACGGACCAGAAGATGCACAGAGGGCACAGGCAGCCTCTACCAGGCTTCAGCAAGGATCTGATGACACTGAGAATTGCCTGTGAAGCTGTTGTTTGCTTGGCAAGACGTTAATTCACTGGGAACAGCGAAGGAAGTATTGTGAAGTGCTAGTCTTTGTGTTCAGGCTTAGGAAATGTTTTAAAGTAGACCAGTGGGATATTAAATGAAAGTTAAAAATCCACTAAAACATGTGTAATGAAATTGAATCTTTGCATGAGAAAAAGATTTGCAAAGTTATAGCTATTCTGAAATAGGCACTTGTACAGTTACATGAAAATGTGTAAAGCTACTAAGGAAAAATTAAGACATTTAATTTCATTATATCATATGTTTAAAAGATGTTTAGTAAATACTCCATAGTGTTATTTTAAGTAGCCATGCAAAAACAGAGGACACTATATTCTACCAGGCATCTACAGAAGTGCAATCTACATCTACAGAGAGGTAAAACATCTCGAAGCAGCCTCAGCCCCTGCTGTAATTACTCAAGCCTCAGAGCTGCTCCCACTTCAAGAGAGCTGCTGACCCAGCATTCCCCAGCCTTGGAGGGTGTGTCCTTCCCCAGATGGGACAGTTGTTTTCCAACACTTTTTGTTGTGGGCTTTTTTTTGCAGTACTTACAGTTTAATGTCCTTTTGCTACAGACAGACCACATAAGCGGGTGTTTTTTGGCACAGATGAGCTGAGAAATTAAGTAATTCCAATTCCTTTTGCTTTGACCAGGAACATGAAGTTCAGTATGATAGAAACACTCCTTGACCTTCCTTGTACTTATATACTACAGTCCAAGGAACTTGGTTTCATGCCATGCCTTGTATTCCCCCCACCACGAAACCCCCACACACAGTCCTTATCCCTCTTCCATTACAGAACTGCCATTAACAGCAGGAGCCTGCAGAGCTCATGCTCTGAAAAAAAGGGGACAGTTGCAATAGCTAACAGATACACACGAAAAAGAGGGAGGCAGATTAATGCACAGAAAAATATTTTCCACAAAGGAGTGGTGGGACCTTTTGTAACCTGGGGTAATGAAGCTAAAGTAGTCAAAAAGTATGCAACAAAACTGGGGAAGTCCTCTTCACGAGCAATGAGAAGTCAGGCTAACTCCTGTGATCCTACACTGCATGCAGAGACTAGCAAACCCCAGCAGGAATAAATATATTTTTTAATGAATTTTTTTGAGGTAGCTTTTTCCTTTGCTTATCTGTCATGATCAGAAACCAGACCTAAGGCTATCTCTTGCAGGAGATGATATCTTGGGTAGAGTGGTTGAAGTAGCTTTGCAGGCTCTGGAAGAGAGCTCTGAATTGCTTTATGTCTTAGTGTGGCACGACACGGATCTTGGCAAGTAATGAAAATTTTAGTTTGCTTTCAAAGCGTGCTTGGAAGTGAAGTCAAATGCCATTTATCCAGCTAAACAAGCTTCAGCTCTCTTGATAGTTTTTGTGCTCCTACTTTCATTATTTATTAGTATGTATCACTGGGGTTATAGGAATGCTTAACAGCTTGAACCAAGGAGTTCTCATTTTTAGAGGTGTTGTACAAACACACAGCAACTGACAGCTCCTGCCCAGAAAGCTCCTGATCTGAGCAGACAAAACAGGCACATGCTGGAAAAGGCAAATTGACACAGGGAGGGAAAGAAGTTTGTTCTGCAGCAGAGCCAGGAACAGCAATCAAACAGAAAGCACAATTTTTACACTCAGGCGCAGGCTTTTCAAAGTCCTTCCTGCCTCATTGGGGTAATTTGCATGTAAAAGATCCCACCTGTGTTTTCCCATCTGGACCAACCATGATGGTGAACATGTTTATTGAGTTGGCTACATTCCACATCATTCCTCCATGTTTTTTGGCCCAATTTCCAGCTGAATTATGTCATTAATTTGTGTTTGTTGAACAGTCACCTCCTCCCAAATATTTTTTTAATCTTTTGATTCACAGCAGCCAAATTTAATAAAGTGATAAAGGTCTCAACATTATTAAGCTTTGGTCAAGATCTGTAGAAGTACTAATAATCAAAGAGAGGAATCATCAAGAACCTCATTATTGCCCCCACCAAGAGAAGGAAAACACTTTGACCTCAACTCCTTTCAGGAACTGGGTAATTCCCACAGAAGTTCAGCTTCAAAAAACAAACCCTTAAAAAATAGTTTGCAGTTGATTCTGCTGCTCTTGGGACAATCTGACATGCAAATGCTGACAGTCAGATGATTCAGCTCACAAAAGCAAAATTACTGAAAACCTGTGTCACATTCATTGCAACGATATATCTTTTACCTTCCCTCACAGGGGTCCCACCCTTTCTCAAAGAAGATCCCATGATAAAACCTACTCTTGGCTGTGATGGGACAATCAGAACTGTCTCTAGGCTTTCCAGTCATGAATCCATAATTGATTTTTCCCAGCCATAAGGATAAATACATGCAGTCCTTATCCTCCAGAGAGCCACCAGATTTATTTTATTGGTGCCAGCAGAACTGATCCCCAAAATGTGAAGGGAAAGGGAAGCTGTGGAGACAGTAGATCTGTGTATTGCAGAACTGGGGGTGTTTCCGGTGCCCACCAGGATAAATCCATCCTTCCCTGCTCCCCAGCCAGCTCTTCCTGGATCTAGCCCCTGTATCCAAGCTGATCTCCACTGTCCCACATGGCTCCCAACAAACCTGGCCTCCTTTGCCTGCTGGAGGAGGAAAAAATATAATGTAGTTCAATAAGGGCAACTGCAGAGTACTTCAGCTGGGGAACAATAACTGCATGCCCCAGTACAGGTGAAGGGTTGTCTTACTGGAAAGCAGCTCTGGGGAAAATTGACCTGGGAAAAAAGGTGGACAACAGGCTCACCATGAATTAACAAGGTGTCCTCACAGCCAAGAGGGCCAATGCCCCCCTGGGTTGCACTGAGAAGAGTGTGGCCAGGAGGTGAAGGGAAGTTATCCACCCCTTTCCTCTGTCCTGGTGATGCCTCATCTGGAGTACTGTGTGCAGTTCTGGACTCCCCAGTTCAAGAAGGACCCAAACAAAGTATTTCAAAATAGAATGCACCCTGATGTGGGAATACTTGCTCATGTGAAGATGAGACCTGTATTTTGACTATGCCATTCCTTGGTGTTCTCATTGTCATGCCTTGCTTCCTTGCAGAGCATCCCAAAACACAGACTCCCCAGTGTCCAGTGGATGCATCTCTGAAAGAAAGTTGTAAACAGCACATGCAAACCATCTGCTTGCTCTTCCACAGCCAGAAGAGATGGACACTGGTATCAAGGCTGCAGAACAACTCTCCAGCACTCCCAGCATTTTCTCAGATGCCTTGTGTGCAATGGTGAGGCAGAAAAGTAATGTTTTCAAGAGAGAGACAGCTACAAATGGAAACTGGAGAGTCACAGAGTTTTCACCATTTGTTTTTTCAGGTGACTTTGACATTCTGCACACTCCCAGTGCAAAATTCAGTCTGTTACACCATCTTCTCAGCTCAGCTGACCTTTCTTTGCAATGTGCTGTCCACATGAAGCAAATGATCAGTGTTATTTCTGAAAAATAATGGACTATGGGTAGGGAAAGGATATGAAAATGGAAAGGTGGATGGATGATGGATTTACTTGTGCAAAACCTGCTCAGACAGACATTATTTTTGCTCTTTTTTCTTCCATTCATTTCTTTTTTTTTTCTTTTTTTTCATTTTTTTTAATTTTTCTTCTCTCTTTTTTTCTTTTCTTTTCTTTTCTTTTCTTTTTTTCTTTTTGGTTTTTTTTTTCAGTTTAGGTTGGCTCCAGGATTTGGGCCAATCAGATGGGCAGCCTGGTAACTGAGGGATTTGGAGTGTGTGGTTCCAGCACTGAGCTGTCTCCCAAAGGCAGACAGCAGAAAGTCAATCAGCTGCTACACTTACAAAAATGACCAAGAATAGAAAGTAGATTTCCAGTCTTCCTGCTTTGCAGCCGTTTTGTTTTTCCTTTCAATGGCAGTGGTGATTACCTTATCTGTGCATACCAGCCCAGCCGTACAATCCAGGAAAAGCCACCATCCAAAAAATACTCATTTAATAAGTTCTGGCACATTGAATGCAGACCCAGGAAGGCAGGGTGCTGCACAAGAATATCTTTCTGCAGACAGGCTTCACAGAGACAAATATAAACCTGTAGATATGAGTTAAACAAAATTTCCAGGAAGTGAATGTTCAGTAGGAATTCTACTCTCTCCAGGAGAGTTTTGCAAAAGTCATCACACCTCCAGTGGGTAGAAGTTTCTTTCCAGTCACAGACATAAGACAAATGTGGATTTTTGTCTCCAAACCCATATCCCATGCAGGCTCTCTAGATTGGTACGTGAGCTGTATATTCCTTCCCATGTCTCAGCTTATCAGGTGTCTCCATGGCTGGGTGATGTCTTCCCCCTCAGGACCTTCAACTATTTCACATATTTGGTAAGAGAAAATTAAAAGCACCAGGGGACCAAGAAAAGCTTAGCCAAATAGAGACAGATATTAAATGATTGCTCTGTATAAATACATCAGGACATTAATCACTAGTGGAGGGAAGGAGATATTTAATGAAAAGAATATGTTGGCAGAAGAGCAAATGGTTATGAACTATCTGTCCAGGAATAAATTTAGACTGGAAGTTAGATAAAGTATTCATTCATTAAAGAAGTGGGGATCCAAAACAACCCCAAAAAAGGGTGATAGAGATAACAATGGTTTGGCCCAGTATCTTGCACATGAAGCCTTTAAAGCAGTCACTTAATCTCACCTGCTATCTGCCATCATCACATTTTCTCCTATCTTACTGCCAAGGTAAGTTTTAAATCTGAGTTGTAGCTTTGCTCTATTTCTACTGAAAGCAGTTACTCCAGGGCCCATTGTCACTAGACATCAGCTGCTTACAGAGATCACCTTTGAGGAACAGTGTTTGAGACTGAAAAAAAATGCACAGATTTCTCAGGCAAAAAAATCTTAATGCAGCTCATCAGGGAGACAGATGGCAGCTTCCCTCCTGACAGGCACAGTGGAGGCTGAGTTTGCTCAACTCCCTCTCATTGCATTTTGATGTATTCCAGCAGCTGTATGAAATTAATTCCAATAAATTAAAGCTCTTGTGGCAACAAATGATCCAGATGAAAACTATAGTGCTAGGGGCAATCAGCCACTTGAAACTCAGTGATCTCAGAGACAGGGAAGCAGCACACTTGCACTGTAAAGCCCTTCTTGTTGGCTGCACCATAGGCACTTGCTGAGGTATCCAGAAAAGGCTCTGTCAGCCAAAGAAATAAAATTGGGATCCAAAGCTCCTTCTCTGTAACCACAGCAGTGCCAGCCCATTGATTTAAAGAGGTCATAAATTAGCCCAGCATATCCAAGCCCTAAGAACTGACCTTCCCTGAGCACCCTGAGGATTTTCCTTCCCGTAAGTTTACTTGGGAGTTTGGGTCAACAGGAAGCTGAACATGAGCCAGCAGTGTGCCCAGGTGGCCAAGAAGGCCAATGGCAGCCAGGCCTGGATCAGGAACAGCATGGCCAGTAGGTCCAAGGAGGTGATTCTTCCCCTGTACTCAGCGCTGGTGAGGCCACACCTCAAGTACTGTGTCCAGTTCTGGGCCCCTCAGTTCAGGAAGGAGATTGAGGTGCTGGAGCAGGTCCAGAGAAGAGCAAGGAGGCTGGAGCAGGTCCAGAGAAGAGCAAGGAGGCTGGTGAAGGGACACCAGCACATCCTGTGAGGAATGGCTGAGGGAGCTGGGGGTGTTCAGTCTGGAGAAGAGGAGGCTCAGGGGAGACCTCATCACTCTCTACAACTCCCTGAAAGGAGGCTGTAGCCAGGGGGGGGTTGGTCTCTTCTCCCAGGTAGCTACCAGTAAGACAAGAGGGCATGGACTTAAGCTCTGTCAGGGGAGGTTAGGTTAGATATTAGGAAAAAATTCTTTACAGAAAGGACGATCAGACATTGGAATGGGCTGCCCAGGGAGGTGGTGGATTCTCCATCCCTGGAGGTTTTTAAGAAGAGACTGAATGTGGCACTCAGTGCCATGGTCTGGTAACCGCAGCAGTAGTGGATCAAGGGTTGGACTTGATGATCCCAGAGGTCTTTTCCAACCCGGATGATTCATGATTCTGTTCTAACCCAGTTCACGAAGAGCCACTCTACAACCAACTTCAGCAAGAGGAAAAGCAGCTCAACCTATTTAAAACACACAAGTCTAAAACTAGTGTTCAGCTTAATCATTGGAAATGGAACTTTTAGTGAAGCAGTGTATTTACCATGCTTATCCAGCTTATGTCAGCTGTTCATGCTGTTTTAGGACCACTCCAATGAATATGACACTGTACATGAGACTGGGGGGGTTGAACAATGAAGGAAGAGCATCTGGAGCAGGTACCTGCATGCTGTTTCTCCTGTGCTGTCAGCACCAGTCTCTTCTCAGCAGTGTGGAAGGCAGCCCCTTACACTCAGCAGGGATAGTGCAGGATGATGTTGCTCCTAAACTTTGGGTGTAGAAGACTTTTTCAAGGAGTCTGTGACCACTAATTTCAAACTCCATTTTATGAAGATCATAATAATGTGTCCAAATACATCAAATCTTCAAAATGAGAAATAATATCTATGGATTTATTTTTTATATATATACATATATTTATGTATATGTATTAGTATTACTTAGTATCAATGGGCATTTTAAAATGTCCTTTAATTTTTCACCTAGATGACCTTTACAACTGTAGTATTGTTTAGTTATTGTTGCATGAAGTACCTCAATTTAAAATATATTCAGCTTTCACAATAAAAATATGAACAAAGTGCTAGAGCATGAAGAAACTGTCAGAACTCTTGGGTGCTTCTTCCCCCCTAGCTCTTTCTCAGTTTGTCAGGCTCATACCTGGGTGCAAAAGAAATAAGCACCTGCTGGCAGCCTGTTTTTTCCTTCTTACAAAGGACCTTAAGATTCCTTGACTGAAAGTATTTGCAAGGGAAACAAAGCACTTGCAGCTGACAGATAACTTGTTACTCTTTCCTGTTCCTTTACAGGAAAACTGAGGCCCATATTCAAACTACTTCTCTTTAGGTCCTGTTCTGTAAGGAGGAGGTTTTAACTCTTTCCTTTCCTGTAAGAACTAAGAAAGAACAGTTGCTTGGAAAACATGAGGGGTGTGCCTCACAGGGATTACCATGGCCAAATAAAGCATCCTGCCACACAGAAACTTAGCTCAGCAGACCTTTATGGGAGCATCTAAGTATAAACTCATAGGCTATTTTGGTTATAATTTATCACCAATCAATGTTGCAGGAATCATAAGCACAAACTTTTAAGAAACACCAATTAGGTTTTTGCATATGTTAAAATGGAGCAGCATTTGAACACAGGATGGTTACCCTGCTTACTGCAACCTGGCCTCCATTTTGCTTCACACTCTGCAAAAGAGTATTCCCCAAAAGCCTAGACCCTAAATCATTGAGGTATTTCAATGGGTCATAATTCTAAGCACCAAGGTCTCATATGAATGGCATATATGTAATCATCTTCTTCTGTAACTCACTCACCTACTGATGGTAGACTTTATATACTGGTATAAAATGGATGTAGCAATCTTGTTCTCATTCAGATGATTAGAGGTGCCACTCTGAAATGAACATCATGAAAACATGAACATTGACGAATGTTATTCTGAAATGAACATGAGTGTCAGAATAGTCAAACTGTCTGAGATTTGAGGCCCCTGGACCTTGAAGGCTTGATTATGATCCATTTAAAACCCTTTAGACTGATGACAACCGGGCTGCTGGCTGGAGTGGATTCCTCTTGTACCAAAGAGAATGACTGCCCTTCATATTGTAGTGTCACACAGTGGATTCAAACACAGCAAAAAAAAATATAGAATCATAGAATCATCATGGTTGGAAAGGACCATCAAGATCATCAAGTCAAATCATCAGTCCTACACAGCCCAAAGCATTAAGTCATCTCCCAAGGTTCTACATCTGCCATATGAATCAGAGGGACAGCAAAGATGACCCATGATGGGAAATAACCCTGTCTGATGATCCTCACTAACAAATGAGCAGGCAGAGACCAGTGGGTAGAGTGTGCCTGTGCAAACAGCCACAGATTACACAACTGATCACACTACCAGACAGACAAGCTCTTTGCTGCACGTAGTCCTGTTCTGCAACTTGTCCCCTATCCAGTGGGGAAGTGGTGGCTAACTGCAAGGCATCACGAGACTGTGTACAAGGGCAATGACACTGCTGGGAAATTTTCTTTTCCTTTAAAATCTTATCTATCATCTCACAATTCCCCTCCAAAAAGGACAGGAAAAGATGTACCACTTCTGTCTTGTTGCATTATTTTTCTTTCTCCTTTTCTCTTCCTCTTCTGTATCCAAAGAGCCCCTAGAAGAACTGCACCACCCCAACAGCAGGAGATTTTCTTATGGGGGGGATATATATGTTTAAAGAGAAATTGTTAGTGGTGAGCAAAACTGTAATTTAGCTCAGCTCCTATCTCTGAGAGTAGGGGTGCAGCCTAGAAGCCATTTTGCAGCACGTCCCCTGTTACCAAACATGCTGAGATACATTAAGGATGAAATCCAGCTATTTCACATCACTGACATGGAGTGGGACAACCTGATGTGCCAATATGAGATGCATTTTACCCTAGATCTTAAAGGATTTGCTTTTTCATCAAATCTGTGACCCAGACAGGCTTTTAATGTTGTTGCCAGCACCTAGTTGTGTAGAGACATTAAAAAGGAACAAATCAACCCCTAGTCCCTATGTTCATTTCTTCATCAGTCCAAGCACCATTTCTGTGATGAACTTACCCAGAACTGTTCATAAAGCTTTTCTAATCTCTTGTAATTTACAACTGTTTTTTACAAGTAATCTACCTTCTCAGCAACCTGCTAGCACCCAGTTCAATAACTGAGGCTACTGGAATGAGATTTGAGGAGAAATTCAGAGATGGTATCCACAGTACTAATCCCAAAGGCTCGGCCTCCTAAGTCTTCATGAGCATGGGATCTCCACCTACAGTCTTGGGCAGCCAAGAGCCTGGTCACACCATGGTCCATCAAACAGCCTTTCCTCCTGAAAAACCACAGTGGGTGTTGCTCTTCAATATCTCAGGATGCAGACAGATAACACCAACAGCCACTGCTTTGGAAAAAAAAGAGACACCCATATTATATTATTATACCCATAATACTCATCTTCTGAGAAACTTCACACTTTGACACTTATAACTCCAGTTAAATAGAGGGAGAGGGGAAGGGGGGCTGAGAAAGAAATTGAAGTGTTCATGAAAACAGGGAGACAGGCAGAGGCTGAGCAAGAAAAAATAAATATGCAATTACCTTTATTCTGCTTAATCACTTTTGGGGTGTGGAGGTATGAGTATCCTTATCTACTGTCAGGTTGTGGAATTAAGCTAAACAAATAATTCTTGCTTAGAGAGACATGCAGAAAGAGGAACAAGGAAGAGGAGAATGCCAGGGGAAGGGTGGAGAAAAAAATCTCATTTTTCAAAAACTGTGAGTTGTTACCTGGGAGCACTGCAGGATCCTGTCCTTGAGCAATTCCTACCCACTGGTAGAATCCTCAAATATGCAGCAATAGTTACAACTGTTTGGTGAATATAGGGTAATCCTCCTGCCTTTTTCTTTCGGGTTTTTTTTTGTTGTTTTTTTTTTTTACACAAAGTTGTCAGCTCTCAAGCACTGAGTACGAGGTGGGATTTAGGGCTATCCAAACCATAGGTGTTGGACAGATGGGGTCAGAAAGATAGAAAAAGTACAAATGAGTGTAGTCCAGTGATCTTTAAAATGCAACAGATATATAAACAGGAAATAGAAAGCACTTATGTATTTGATACAAGATTCCAGGATCTATCATTGAGATGCAGAGAAATAATTACAGAAAATATTCAATTCAGTTTTAAATTAATTTTCACAGTAAATATTATAACTATATAAAAAAAGGTGTGGTGAAGGCTTTAAAAGTGAACCAAAAATAAAGAACCTTTGATTTCTACCAGTTCATCATTGACCTTATGAAAGCCACACAATGTGATTAATTTTAATGACTTTATACTTATATTATTTTGTCTTACCTACTAGAAATTTTACAACATTTAATTTATTGAAGAAATGGCAGATAATTCACTGCAAATTCTGGCTGAATAAAATCCTCAGGATTTAGCTATTTTGACAGCCTGATTATGGCATTGTAAGTCTGACATAAAAGTTAAAATTATATGGGTGTAACTCATATAAATGATGTAATAGCAGATGCAGGGGAAAAAAAGCATAAGAAGGAACAGAAAAATCTCTGGGCTGTTCTCCAAGAGAATTTTCTGTGGATGAAGCTGTTACAGGAAAATAGAATTAAATGTAACAAATACATACTTTAGAACATCAGGAAACTGGAATAACAGAAATATAAAAAAAAAAAAATGACTGTTAGGTGAAAACAGAAAAGTACCTGATGAAACCACCTGTGTTCTGCTCAAAGTGTGTCCCTTTGTTCTGCTTGTATCTATTGCAAAACCAGTGTTAATATTTGCTCCCTGGACAGGGGTTGCAGAAGACAGGCATGTGTGGAATTCCCCAGCTGTCCTTGGGGCATCAGCCTGCCTCACTGTTGCTTTTTTTTTTTTTTTTTTTTTTTTTTTTTTTTTTTTTTTTTTTTTTTTTTTTAATAGACAAAGCATGGATTAGTAACTCTGCATGCTTGAAATTACACTCAGATTCAAATTCAATTCAGAGAGCCCTAAATCCATATATATTATACAGCATTACAAAATCCATATATATTACACAGCATTACAAAACCTTTCTTCTTTAAATGAGTGTGGTGATATTTTCATTTCAGATAATTTAGACTAAGTCATATAAGTAATTAAAGGGATCATTAGCTAATAAGTGTTCAAAAATCTTTAAGCCTCCCATGATCAGTCTGCTTTCTTAACAACTGAAATCGACACTTCCACCCCATTCAACGTAAATTGTTCTGATCATATAGGACATTTTCTGCTCAGATTTAAAACCAAAACATCAGCTGATCTGGTCAGATCAGACCTGTTGTGTCTCCATCATGCTTGAATGATGAGTTTGCTCTTAGGACTTCCAGAATTACAATGTTGGGTAAACCTTGTATTTTCTCTTTGCTTCAGTGCAGTGTGATCAGCCTTGTGAGTGCAGAAGCTCTTCCAGGCTGGGACAGTCTCCCTAAAAAGTATGTCCAGTTCATAGCAAATAGGCGTTTCAACATAGTTTGGGCCTCTGGGCATTCCTGCAATGCAAACAATAATAACTGAATGATCAGCTGATGTGATAATTACAGCATCTGCAGTTTGCCTTGAAACAGATAATTACGGCCTGGTAACCGCATTATCCTTACCCAGCAGCAATACTGCCTTGTGTCTCCAGATGTTTTCTTAGCATCTTCTCTGCCTCTGAGGAGCTGGAAAACAATAATCTTATTGCAGTCCTGCTGAAGTTATGAAAAAACCACAATTAATTCATCAGCAGTCCCTTCAGGGCAGTTGAACTATGGAAGATGTTCTACCAGAGCATTCCACCACCCTCCACCCTCTCTGCTGGTGACAATCATGTTGTCACCAAGGCCACCAAGGAGGGTCCACAGTCAGGCATGATCAGGAACCAGGCCATGTGCAGGCTTACTGTGTACAGCCCTGACCACAGCAGGATACTTGTTCAGGATTCATCCCTCTCTTTCAACCAGAGCACTCCTGTCTTCTCCAGATCTCCTTTTAGGTCAGCTCCATGCTGCTGCTCCCCTGCACCAGCTCCAGCCCTTCCTCAGCTCCTTCTTCCTTGCATTTCTGTCTCAGTTTACCACCCTCATCTTAGGGAATCCCACTGTTGCTGCTGGTGCTGTACAAATTTATGGTGTGGAAATAGTAACCAACCAGTCCTCTTGATGCAACTGAAGTGTTACTGGTGGGGACCAAATAAAGGAAGCGTAAGGCTGAAGCTGAATATTCACTTGTGCATTAATTGCATAATTTTAATATCTAACCCTGAGGTTTGGCATGTGCAGTAGCTCAAGCTGGATTACCCTCACCTCTTGAGCAAGTCCAACATGCAAAATAAGAAGCCCATGTAGTATCAGAGGAGTAGAAAAGAGCTCAGGTAACCTAGGATGAAGTGTTAGCTCCAGCCCAACTCAGGACAGGGACGGGGTTTATTTTATGTGAAAGGAGGCACGACAATGAAGTCGTGCAAAACTGCAAATGATGCAATAACTTGGTTGACAAGTCCAGTTCCCTGCCTTTGTGCACTCCACCACAATATCAGCCTGAGCTCAGCTTAGCTCTCAGCAGAGGACCAGCATCAGAGCTCTGCCAGGGTTCATAGCCCAACACATGCTGCGGTGAGCCAGAACCCTTCTTCTTATATCTGTGGCTGCATGTTTCGATACCATTTATTTTCATGTTTGCTATTAGAAATATTCTGAGATGGCACAAAGAAAAAAACAAAACTACACAAAATATGCTTTCAGAACAAAATACAAATTCAAATAATGTCAGCAATGAACAAAGCATGGTTGATGTATACTAATGCAAAAAATCCAAGTTAAAGGGGGTTTTATAGTATTTTTAAAAATTTTTTTTGTCATTTGCTTTTTTGGGTTTGGTTGGGGTTTTTTGTGTGATTATGTTTTTTTAGTATTGTAACATAACAATGGATGTTCTAACCTACTAGTTTTACCCTGTTTTTTCTTATTTGATCGCATGAACTTTCTTTATTCCTTCCAGTTTAAGATTAAAAAACTAATCTAGATAAATCAGCTAGAGAACAAATTATATTTCAATTTTCCTTCATAAACATTTACACATGGCACAAAACTAGCTCATATTTTGAAAAAAACTGTCAGGCAGGTCTGTATGGAATGAGGAAGGAGAAAGCACTAGGAGTATGTGGTAAACTGAAGCCATTTCAGTGCTGACTGACATTACACATAACCATTTCAGAAGCAAAGCCTTGACTTCATACATATTTATTAACGAAGACTCTGAGTAGCAAGCACCATTCTATTTGTAAGACCCAGGAGCAGTTAAGCAGCAGGAGCATCTTCTCTTGAAGCAGACAACATCCCCAGCCTGCACAACAAAATGGGGCAGCTGAGAGGCCAAACACTTTCTCCAAAGCTGGGATCTCCTCTGCAGAGGGGATCTTCACCAGGGAGGGGGAAGAAGAAGGAAGGCACGATGCTGGCAGTACAAGAGACGTTGCCTATGGAAATTGCTACACCTGCCTTGTTCAGACACTTTTAATGACTGCACTGCAAAAACTCCCTGCAGTATCAAGGTCTGACTGATGTAATTTTCTACAGCTTTGAGAGGAAGTGAGATATTTGAACCACAACAAAGTATTTTATTTCTTAACTCAAGAAAAACACCCATTTGCTTCCACTTGACCCTGTCTGGCGAAGTCCACATTGTCCTCACTGAGTTGAGGTTTTTGGTTGAGTATAGACTGACCCTGCTAGCTTTAGCTCCCAGACAGTGAAGAATAAATGACAGGCAGTTTTTAATGATTAACTCATTTATTTGATTTCCATCCTTCATCTCCATAATTAAAGAGCTATAGATATTATGGCTGAGTGCTTTAGCGTGAGCTTAACTGCATATCCATTCATCAGTGAAGTGATCTACTGAAATATCTGTGGAGCAGTGAAAAAATTGTCTTTGCTTTGGAAGTGAAAACTGAGACGTAAAACAGTTTGGAAAATTCACAACTGCTGTCAATATTCCTATTCAGACATTCAGCACCCTAGTTTTTTCTCCAGCTCCCCATTTTCTCTTTCAGGACTGAATATATTTCAGCATATATTGTTGAGGTGAAAGAGAAAAAAGAGGAGAACTGATGTTGCATTATGTCATTTCATTCCTATTACTGTCTTCCTAGTCTTCAGTTTGAGAAAAAACAGTTCAATCAAGTTCTGAGTAAACTCATGAAAGATCAGTATCAGCTGTGCATGGGCCTTTGGGAGAAGGATAATTTCATTTCCCATGTTTCGCAGAACATGGGAAAACATGAGCTTCCTGAGATGTTGCATTATATCTTCAGAATATAATCTAGAAGTATTAAAAGATCATTTGTGTCATCTCTGCTCTGAAATATATTTGAAGTGACCACACAGAACAAATAATGTTCATAAAGAAAACAGTCAGGAAATGTGGGAAGGATATCTCCTGGTGAACATCCCACAGAAAAAAATTTAGCATCTATTTTCTGTAAACAGGCAGCAGTGTTTATACTTGTTGTCTACCAAAAGCTTTTTAAATAGCTTATGCAAGAAAATTTGTTTGATCACACTCAGGCCTGTAAACTGCTTGCCAAATGAACATTCATTTCTGGTATTCAAGCTCTGCCCTTGGTCACCTAAGATACGTGGTATTAATTCCTTTACCAACTGGAAAAATTAATGTCCCCAAACTTTTATTATTTCTATGCAGAACAGCATAGATTTGATTTTGTCACCAACATGGTTTAGAGCTGTGGTTAAACAAGCCCTGTCTCTGAGATCAGGCTGCAGTCTTTCTCAGTCATGTGTCCACACACAAAAGTCTCTTTTGAGAAATGACCATGGAAAGTGCACAGCTCAAGTGCTAGTAGCTACCTGGAGCCTCCCGATTAACCCTGGCCAAAGACTGGCTTCCAAAAGCCTATTTGGAAATCATCAAAATGCCAGTGACTGATAAAACTGTACAGAAATCTCAGACATGAAATCAGGAGAGCACTTACATACCTGCCTTTTACATGTATGAGTTCATTTCAATGCTGACTTGGATTTTGGAGCAAAAAATGAGAATATATCCAACATAGACACTGAAGCAGTTTAAGGATGTTGCAGCACAAACTACAATATAAAGCTCTGTACAAAACTCCAGGTGAGTCAATCAATATCCTTCAATTCCCTGAATTCATTATAGAAGACTTATGCCTAATGCTTTTCTTTTTTTGAAGAGAACGAAAAGGGCACATAGCTGAAATGAAGAGTGGGGGCTCATCTGAGATGGAAGGGGAAAAAAAAGGGAAAGGAAGAAAAAAATTTAAAAATGAAAAAATAAATGGGAGGTTTGACAAAAAGTTTCGTGTAACTCAAGCAGAAGAATCAGAAGCCCCTGTGTTTGGGATCAGTTGACATGGTTGGCCTTGACCAGACTTAACAATAAACCCAGAGATCCAACTCCAAAACCAAGCCTCAGAGCTAGGGCTGCAAGGGGACTTTGTGGAGACACAGGGACTGACTCCAACACCTCCATAATCCATCCAATCCATTCTGCAATCCATCAGCTTGCAGAAGCCCACTAATAAAACTCTGTTCTGTCTTTCAGTCTGTCTCTTCCCTTTCTTCAGTTCCTTGTGAAATTTAGGGACTTTTCTGGTTCAGGTCTAATACTGCAAGATGACCCCCTCCAAAGCATTTAGTTAAATTTATTAATCACTCTGGGGCTGCAGGATTTTCTGGACTGTAAAAGTATCAAAAAGGGAAAAAGAAGCACGTGACTGTCTTTTGACTAACATACGTGGTTATGGGACAGGTGTCTCAACAGAAAGGTCAACCAGTGGTATTCCTTTCACTTCACCAAAAGGCGTTTGCTAACTGTGGCATCCACTACTGCAAAAGTTCACCAGCCATGAGGCCCAGGGTTCCACTGCTTGGTAGAGCATGATCTGTTATAATAACCAGAAAATGTCAAACCCAGGTATAAAAACCTGTACTTCTTTTCTCTGAAGGCTCTGCGAAGCCCATAGCAGCTTTTTGCCCTGGGATCAGCAGCTGGCAGCTCCTGCTTTCTGATCCTGCCTTGGCAGATGCTTTGCTGGACAGACCCCAGTGAGCTGCTTGGCCTTTCTGCATCTGCCATCTTTCATCTTTTAAATTTTAGTTTTATTTTGTGCTCACACTTCCCACTGTAAAAGCCCTGTACTACCATGCTCATCAGCATCAGGATGGCCCTCCATGGCAGATGAATATCAGTGTTCCTGTTTCAATAAGATGGAGAAATTGAAGCAAGGAAATTAAATTACTATCCCACAATCTCAGACCTATAGGAATCAAAGCAATATCTTTTCTGTTTGTGGAGGTGCCTTCTTGCTAAAAGATCACTTCTTCCAATCTAGTCCAGAGATAATATCTCTGTAACTAATCCCTGAGGTTGTTGTGAGAACCCACCATTCATTGTGTTAAAAATCTAAAGCAGTATAAAATATATTACCTACTAAAGATGATGACAAAGTCACAGTGAAGGTGGTAATTTAGAATTATTCTGTTTATTTTTCCATTTTTCATCTTCAGGAATATGACAGGCCTCTTGGAGCCTTACCCTTTGTTCTGCTATTGCTATAGTGCTTTTCCAGAGGAACTACACAGGTGGACTATATTCAGGAAGAGATGAAAAGACAAGATATTATTCTGAGCAGGGCACGGATCACCACAGTGCAGAAAATGTTTAAGAGACAGAGAAATGTCAACTGTGGGAGGATTTCTTTTGCTTTGACATAATTCAAGAACAATATTTCCGTATTTAAGACAATCCTTTCTAAGCTTCCCTCCTCTGTCCCTCAGGGGTTAAACCACCATCTCAACCCTGATGATGGGACCAAATTCCAGGGAGTTTATGTAAGGCCCCTGTGGACTCCAGAAATTAGAAGCAATGGTTTCAAAATCAAGGAGGGATGGGCTGCATCAAAAGGAAAGGATGAGGCAAGAGGCTTGAGTTATGGCAGTTGACTTTTAGATCCCAAACTAGAAATTATCTAGACTTTCTGCAGATGTCAGACAGCACCTGGGCCTGCTTACAGCAGCCTGATGTCCCTGTGGCCAGGGAGGGTCCAGTTTTAGCACAAAACATTTAGAAAATGAGGCAGCTTGGAGTCCATACAGCTAGAAAGCAAATGTGCAGGATCCACAGCATTAATGTATATTTGCTTTTGTAGCCCAATGGCGTAAAAATGGGCCTTTAAGATAGACAGATGTTGTTAAATCTGGCTCAGAGTCCAGGACAGAGGTTTCCCTTGACTGCATTTAAGGTTTTTTTGCCAGCAGAGCTATGTCATTTGAGACTATGAAGAATTCATAAATCTAAGCACCACATCTGTGTATAGAAATTCCTTTAATAACAGGAGTAATAAGTGACTTTGATGGGAGTTGGATTTCGTTTTTTGGGTTTTTTTTTCCTCCCCCCTGAATTCCTGAGTATTTTATCATGGCCAAATGCTCTCTTAAAATAAGAAAGTATATAGGCACCTTGTATGCACCAGAAAAATTTTGCCAGTAGAGTTAAACCATGTAGACATGCAAATCCTCTTAATGGAGACACAGTTTATAAAAGCAAAGAGGTGTATCTAAATGGTCCGCTCATAACAGTAAACTCCTTCAAACACAGACAAACTATTGCTTGTTTTATTATTCTGATAAGCACTAGCCTGTGATAAAATACTGAAGTATTAGACTTGAACTTATTAAGGTTTGGCCTCTAGTTGTTCTGTCACTTGAAAGAAAAAAAGCTTCCCGGAGATCCCAATTAAGAAGGGAAATAAAAGGAAAAAAATCAGGCACAGGAATGAGTTAGGTTCCAAAGAATTTCAGCACGGATGAGATACAGCCTTTCATCACTTTTGGAAACTTTCCTTTTCCAGTTAGAGAATACAGCTGCTCAAATAGTGTCATGTCTGTTCAGCAAGTAGCGGGCACTTGTAGCATCAATAGGGACCATTGTTCAGAAAATATTACCATTGAAATGTTGCAAATGCAAACAGAATTAACTTCCCATTCATCTTTCACTGCCACCCTCTGTTTATTTTACTGTGCTGTCTGAATCAAAGTGCAGCCTCTCCTGTGCTCACAGGTCCCGTATCACCTAACAAATGTCTGATTGTGTGTGTTTGCTGCTCTTCCCTTCCTCTGGGCTGAGTTCCTTGCAGAGATTTGGGCATAAATGAAACCCCTCCCTAAACTTTAGTTTTCCTGATGAGAACATTATATAAGGCCTATTTCTTCTTTATGTTATTTGTTCAAAGCTCTTTCTATTGCTCTTCAACTCAAAGAACAAAAAACACTTGTTCAGCAGCAGAGGAAAATCAAAAGAACATGTTCTTTCAGGTAATGGCACCCCTCCATTGATTGATTTTCTTCCACAAGTATTATGTACTCTGGTTCTTGCTACAAAAAAAAAAAAAAGTTGTTAGATCCCAGAAGAAGTTAATCACACTTGACTAGCTACACTGTGTCCTGAATTATGAGTATCATGAAGAAATGTAGTTGTTGAAACCAATATTCTTTGATCACTTCATTTCCTTTACAGCCTCAACCTTCCTGCTTTCCCATGGTGTCCTTGCAGATTTAAAGCAGTTTTATCTGTAATGAACAGGGTATCATTCTCTTATTGACAGCAAACATGCATCTCGGTTTTAATTAATTTTAGCGCTGCAGGATTTACAGAACAGAACTGCAGATACCACAAAGGAGGTTGCACGTGTGGGGATGAGAGCTTGTGTATGTGATGGAGACTTGTGAGAGGGCAGGAGATAATTCTGTACTGAGCTACGACTTCTGCCTCTAATGCTGCAGCTTTTTTTTAATCCCCCTGTTTCCATGGGACCTGTATTAAATCCTATCCTACGGATGGGGATTTTACAATGGGTTTCAGTGGGAGATGGATTAGACCCAGGTGACTAAGTGGTGTTGATAGACAGTCAGCATGGTTATATCTATCACTTACTCATTTTCCAGCATTTGCTAAAAATGGGGCAGGAATAACTGATATGTGCAGTAGTGAGCATTGTGCTGACCTACTGTCTGCAAAGCACAAGCTGGCTGATGTGACCAGGAAAGCACAGAGTTTTGCTGACCCTGCCTTCCCTTTGGATAACTCAGAGTCAAAAAATCACAGAACCTCTGGAGGTCTCTAGTCCACCCTTCTGGTGAGATCAGGGTTAGGGCCATCACAATTTGCTCAGGGCTGTGTCTAGTTGATACTGCAACAGAGACAAGGATGGAGATTCACAGTCTTTCTGATCCCTGTTTTGATATTTGAACACCCTTGCAGGATCTTCACCACCACCCTTTCCCCCACTCTGCTGCTTCATTCAAATTATACCAATTTCTCACATTTTAAACTGTCCCTGCTGGACACTCCCTCAGGCAGTACCTGCTGCAGAATTATGAAACTTAAACATTGATGAGCTGCTTCTAAATACTCAGTAGAAAGTGTTCCTGAAGATGCAGAAGTTGTCAGTCTTTTACACTTTGTAAAGATAGTTATGAGATGTTTTACTCACCGTTTGAGATCCATAGCAGGTCCCATAGGACCCTGACCCAGCTGAACCACAGGAACTGAGAAGGATGGCAGTTTGGGGAGTCCCACCCAGCCCAGCAGAAGACACTGCTGCAAGGAACCTCACAATAGTGACTCCATGTGCCACATGCCCCATCCAAGAAACTGGATTGCTATGTGAGCATTACCCTATTCCAAGACCCCAGTAAGTTAGGGAATTTCTTAAAGAAACAAACACTCTCTGTGAGACAACAGACGTAGCACATTTGCTGTGCAGATGTGCAAGTTTTGAAGCCTTAGAGTTCTACAGTTACCTCCATCTAGAACTTCTTGTCCAGCGCTTCACCAGGGGTGGTGGAAGCCTTGCAAATTTCAGTGGGCTGTGAAACCTCAGAGCTGCTAAACTATGTGCATATGGGTAAATAGAAATCTGGAAGTCTAGCTTTTTTTTGGAGGAGCTGGGGCTGTCTAGTTGTTACAAACCCTGTCACATTGATTTCACTACTGCTGCCAGGCCAAGGATCTTCCTGTCAGTGAAAGGAATTTAAATACAGTATTAAATTAAGAAAATATTTAAAAAAAAAATTAAAAAGCTCTTTGCACTAAATAATGATTTTTATTGGTATACTGTGTGGCTGCTACCCTCAGACAGAACAGGGGAAAGCTGTGAAAGACTAGCAGGAGTCAGTCTTTTGACTGCTAACAAGTGGATCTTCATTCAGCAGCATGCACTGCATGCTCCCATTCAAAACCTTCTCCAGGTCTTTACACTGTGCTCCAGGATTTAACCTCCACTGCCCTGGGTCACTGGTATTTAGCACCATGGGGGCCACTCCATGTGGCTAGAGTTGTTTTCCAGACTGGTCCCAATTATACCAGTCACACTTCCCTACTTTTACCCTATCCCAGCCTTAAAATAACATTAGAGAGTCTGCATCAAGACCCTTTCATTCCCATAGGCTCTAAACAACACTGTCTTCAGGAATTTTGTATTCTCTGGCCAAACATACACTCCAACTACACAAGCTTATCACTTCTATCATTAATGCATTTTTATTCTTATAGTAAATGCACAGCAATCATGCTTTTATTGTTTATGTTTTAATAATGGATTGCCACCCAGGAAAGAAAATGAGAAACACTGCTGTAGGCAACTGGGAAATGGTCCAGAGCTACCCTCCTGTGTGTTCTTGCTGCTGGATTTCAGACACTCTTTGTCTCAGTTCAAATCTAGTAAGAAAGTCATCCAGTATTTGCATTAGTATGAAGAAGTGTATTTTGCTAAAATCACTCCCATCTCCCCCATGTATTTAGTTTCATTATATGTGGTAAAGTCAGATTCCCAGAGCAAATGTACTTAGCTAAGGGGAAGGTTGTGGATGTGGTCTACCTGGACTTCAGCAAGGCCTTTGACACCGTCTCCCACATCATTCTCCTGAAAAAGCTGTCAGCCCACAGCTTGGACAGGAGCACCCTGTGCTGGGTTAGGAACTGGCTGGAGGGCCGGGCCCAGAGAGTGGTGCTGAACGGGGCTGATCCAGTTGGCGGCCGGTCACTAGTGGTGTCCCCCAGGGATCAGTGTTGGGCCCAGTTCTGTTTAATATCTTTATTGATGATTTAGACGAGGGGATTGAGTCCATCATCAGCAAATTTGCAGATGACACGAAGCTGGGAGGAAGTGTCAATCAGCTGGAAGGCAGGAGGGCTCTGCAGAGGGACCTGGACAGGCTGGAGAGTTGGGCTGATTCCAATGGGATGAGGTTCAACACGGCCAAGTGCCGGGTCCTGCACTTTGGCCACAACAACCCCATGGGGAGCTCCAGGCTGGGCACAGAGTGGCTGGAGAGCATCCAGACAGAGAGGGACCTGGGAGTTTGGATTGACAAGAAGCTGAACATGAGCCAACAGTGTGCCCAGGTGGCCAAGAAGGCCAATGGCATCCTGGCCTGGATCAGGAACAGCGTGGCCAGCAGGTCCAGGGAAGGGATTCTGCCCCTGTACTCAGCGCTGGTGAGGCCACACCTCGAGTACTGTGTCCAGTTCTGGGCCCCTCAGTTTAGGAAGAATATTGATGTCCTGGAGCAGGTCCAGAGAAGAGCAAGGAGGGTGGTGAAGGGACTCGAGCACAGATCCTATGAGGAGAGGCTGAGGGAGCTGGGGCTCTTCAGCCTGGAGAAGAGGAGGCTCAGGGGAGACCTCATCACTCTCTACAACTCCCTGAAAGGAGGTTGTAGCCAGGTGGGGGTTGGTCTCTTTTCCCAGGCATGTCTCAGCAAGACAAGAGGACACGGTCTTAAGTTGTGCTGGGGGAGGTTTAGGTTGGATATTAGAAAGAATTTCTTCACCGAGAGGGTGATCAGGCATTGGAATGGGCTGCCCAGTGAAGTAGTGGATTCTCCGTCCCTGGAGATATTTAAAAAGAGACTGGATGTGGCACTCAGTGCCATGGTCTGGTAACCGCAGCGGTAGTGGATCAAGGGTTGGACTTGATGATCTCTGAGGTCCCTTCCAATCCAGCCAATTCTATGATAACTACAGCAAATACCATCTGACTCAAGAGGAGGAACTGAGACATTGCAGAGCTCAAAAGTGAAAGAAAAACATAACAGTGCTACATACACACACAAAATAATAAAAATACTATACAGGACCTGAAGGCGAACACTATTTTTCCCAGTGTCTAAGTAACAGTTTGCACTCTCTGGTCCTGCTTTCTGCCTGTCCATGAAACCTGTGCGACACAAGGCATTTCTTGGGAAATCCACTACTTCCCCTCCCATATGGTTCTGCTGTGTGCTGGCTGGGAGCAAGAGTCCAGCTCCTGGTTTGCAGCTCAAGTCCTTTGCTCAGGGCAGAGCTCCAAGGGGCTGCCAGCTCCCTCTTTCTTCTCTTGCGATGGCGATGAGAGAGCAAGGTGCTTCTGGGGCACAGAGACCCAGGACATCTCTCCTGCTTGGAGTATCAACTTTCTGCTCCCATGAGGACAGGTAGGTAGAGAAGCTGTGCTAAGGTTCTGGGGAACTCCAGGACAGCTCTCCTCCTCCAGAAGCAACAGGACCATGCTGCTTCCTTCTCTTGGACTGGGTGTTGCTGCTGGGGGACAAAATCTTCTAGAAGTCACAGTGTGAGCTCAGCATCATCTTTTCAGGACTGATCTTGGAGAACTGCCTGTTTTCAAATTACAAACTCCTCTCTTAATTTCCCTTCTGCCCTAACAGACCATCTCTCTTTCCCACCACTAACAAGTTGATTTACAGCCCTGGGGGATGACATGAAAAGGGGGAAGATGACCTTAGTTCACCTGTGCCAGGATACAGCAGGAGCTTAAGGCTATAGAAGGAGCAAACTCACTTTTCTAGCTGAACTGCTTTGCACAAAGTAAACACTGCTGGCTCCTGCACAGCAGCACAGTCTCTCTCTTGCTGAGGGGCAGCAGGCTGCAGTCACAGATGTCTGGACACAGATGAGCACCAAAGTCCACAGGAGATGCCAGGACAGGAAAAGCCTGGAGATGTCATGGATGTCATGGACAGCACATATCACAGGTGCTGTAGCATGAGTGGGGTGAGAGACAGGGAACATCTGAGTGAGACTTTCAGACTTTGAAGAGTCAGGGACATGGACATGAAGTCTTTGGGCTTTTTCAGTCTAACTGGAACACACATATATCACATCAGCAGCATTATAAATAAATAAATAAAATGTTAAGAGCAGGAAAGAACAAGATGGTAAAAATGCTTTGGTTTCTCTGACACCCAACCAGATTAACCTGTTTCTGATGAAAAGGAAAACCAGGACTGAAACATGTTACATGAAATCTGGAGTTCCACTGCTTTTTTTCCTTGTTATTTATCGTACATTCAATAATTAACTGCAATGCCAACCTCTGATCTTGACATTTAAAACATATTTGGCTTATCTTAGGGATGAGACGAGAGCTAAGTATGAAAAAGATAAAAAACTAATTCAAAAAACCACAAAGTGATGGGGTCAAGGTACCTTGGAATGAAAAAGTTAAGAAACTAATACACTGAAAGAGCAAGTGCAGGGCACCAAGACAGAGAAAACTCCATTACAGTGTCAGCACTGTAATTAGGAACCTTTATTTTCAGAGTTTGTTTGTTTAAAGTCTTTCACAAAATTAGTTGGAGCCAAGGCAAAAGCTTCTTGAGTTCCAAGCCTGATACTGTTAATTTTAAAGTAATTTTAATGGCAGCAAGAACTAGCCCCAGATCTGCATACACAAGAAACACGAAAGCTTCCTGGCACCCACTTCTGCATTCACTTACACCAGAGCTGTATTTGCAGAAGGGAAATGTGTTCATTGGCAGCCTGGCCTATAACTCCCCAACTGTGAGAACACTTCCTCAGTTTGCCCAGCTAACATGTGATTCAGGTAGGTGCACATACAGATTTCACACACATACTTCTTTCATGTACACACAAGTAGGCTCCTTCTTTGAAAAACTGAATGCATAAAGCGTTTTCTGGCAAAGAGCTATGCATTAATTTTATTTTTAAATGCAATTATTTGCTTAAAAATCTGGAGAGCTTCAGACTAGGAAAAGAAAAACAATACAATACTTTCATAGTTTTGAAAACATGCAACCTCCAGATTATGAAGATTTTCAGGCATTCTTAACATCTTCATAACCCCATCATCGCTAAAGATTAATGATTGCTGAGTGCTGACTTTAAAGCCAAAAGTTTCCCTCAACACTGAGGAAGGTGTGGATTGGTTGGGGGGGAATGGGCAGGTTTCCAGCCTTCCACAAACTTTTGCAAAGCGTGACATTGGTCAAGTCAGAAGTCTCACAACCAAGACATCTGCATCAGGGATGAGCCTGCTCTGCATCGTCCCAGCACACATAGACGTAGGAGGGGCTGCTGTGGGGGAATGAGTAGGGTCGTTTCAGGCACATTTCTCAGAAAGACTTACTTAAAATTGGCTGCTGCAGTGTTTGGGATCACTGGAGGAACTGGCCTCCCTTCCAGCTCTCTCATTACTTGTCGAGTTTCCAGCCCTGGGCTTCCGACACTGGACTTCCTTCCTGTCTAGATCCATCTGCTGAGCTGGTCGGTGTCAAGGTAACAAGATGGGAACGTCATTATCCAGTCCTGATTTTGTCTAACCTCCTTCATCTGAAATGTGCTCAGGGATCACAGTGCAGTTTTCAATTTAAGGGAATTTTTTTATATGATCTTGCTTTGAGCTATTGTTGAGCTATCATGAACAAAAAAAAGAAAAAAAAAAAAAAGAAAAAGAAAAAAGAAAAAGAAAAAAGAAAAAAAGAAAAAAATAGAAAAAGAAAAAAGGAAAAAAAAAAAAAAAAAAAAAAAAAAAAAAAAAAAAAAAAAAAAAAAAAAAAGCGCACTTGAAGGGTCTGACTGTCTCCCAAAAGTCTGAATAGCACACAGTCTTGAAGAAGCCACAGTGATAAAACCTCTCATGTCCTTACCTTCTCCACCTGGGGTAGGAATTGCACTCCCTGCCTTGCTGTCTGAATGGTGAGCCTGTCTATGTGGCCATGTCAGGACACCAGTTTATTTACAGAAGACCTGAACACTGACTTCTTTGCCTGAAAACAAGAGGAAAAATATCAAGTGGCAATGTCATGACTGTCTCCAGTAGCCTCCAGAACTTCCTCAGGGTCACCCTGACAACCCTGTCTGCATTGTTTTTCCTGTATTTATGTACTCATGTACAGACCACAAACCCTTTTCCCCTGCTTGGGCACCCAGGCAGTTCCTCAGATATCACAGCTGCATTTCTGACCTGGATGTACGTCAGTGCTCCTTGTCCTGGGAGGCAGTTTTTGTGTTTCCAACTCCCACAATTCTTCCAGTTCACTAAACTGTTTCTTCCATTTAGCCTCTTCACTCTAGCTGAGCCCACAGTACCCCGCAGATCAAAGACCTGTTTGACAACAGCTGTTAGTATTGTCTGGCTTAACAGTTTGTTTATACAGCACGAGTGAAAGGGGTCCTAATCTAGTTCAGGATTTTACATGCTGCTAAAATACAAATGGTAAAAGATGATTAATTGACTTGTTATAAAGGGTACACTTTTCACAGCAGACCCTCTCAGAAAGACAAGTGATGGGGACAGAGTTTTGCTTTGTGTGTTGGAAGCCTGTCTAGGGACCAGAGTTTAGAGCTTGGAAATATTGAGGGTTCTGCCCATTCTACTGCATGTCCCACTTCCTTACTAATAGTCACACCCAACACTGCAATTGCAGCATGTGTATTTAAAGATTATGTCATAAATATCACTGCCAGGAGAAGCATGTAGCTGAAATTAGGAGTTTGCACTCTGCCATGCACTGAAAACCACTAGGGACCAGCAGCTGACTTTGGATTAACAGTTTTCTCTATTACAAACCAGTCATTCAACAGATGCACACTCAATTAAACACCTTCTGTTATCTCCTGTTCCTGCTCCTGCTGCACGAACCTGTATTTCAGAAACTACCCATGCAGATGTGATTAGCAAGTCTGAGGCAGGGATGAGGATAGTAATGTTGGCAGGGGTAACAGTGGATAAGTCTCAAGGAATCTTCTCTTTCTCACCCTTAGTTCAACAGCTACAAGTTGTTCTCGGGATACACAAAGACTCAGGGTACACAAACACCATCACAAACCTGCACTCCTAGGACAGGGAAACACAGATATCACTGTCTCCGGGCAGGCAGATGAGACCCTCTTTGCCTTGGGGCTGTGCCTTAGAATCTCTTACACTGTTTTCTTTTTATTTCTGTTTTCAAGATTAAAACACCACTTCTGTTTTCTTGCAGCTACAAGGTAGGGGCAAGATTTGAGGAGCAGGCAGTGAAGACCGCTGTAAAGACTTTTTCCTACCAGAGACCAATATATTAGATGCTGGCCCTGGGAAACTGTATTATTTACCTCTTCTGGAAAGAAAAATAGTTGGAACAAGCACAGCTCTCAGATACACACAGTGCAATTGTCTATACAAGGCAATTCCATGGGAGCCCCATTGGAGAACAAGACTCACTCAGCAAACATGGCTGAGGGCACAGGGTGCTGAAGGAGAAGTGTGAGGCATTACACATTTCCTTTATTACCTTTTCACAACACTACAGAAACCATCTGGAGATTTTTTTTCCTTGTAAATGTTCTGAAATTACTTTAAAAAATTCTGAGAGACACATCTCCATTAGCAGCAGCACTTAGTCTTTACTAATTCATGGGAGGGGGGGGGAGAGGGAAATGAATTAAATAACTGGTAAGAGCTGATCCCTTGTAAAACAGAGATGCTGGATTTTGTAACTCAGCCTGGTCACTTGGGCTTGGAGCTACAGAGAAATGTGAGTGCTACGAAAGATAACATCTCATTTTCACATGCCCATCCTTTCTTCCCCATCCTTCTTAACTGAAGCTGCTGGAACTGAACTAGCACACTCATTTACTGCGCCTGGCACCTGGGAATGGAATTTTAAAATACCACAAACACAAACATCCAGGGTGTTGTACCTGAGATACCTAAATTAGCCAGTGAGAAATGCTGGAGAAAAGGGTGTGTTACAGCCTCGACCCCTCTAGGGCTTAGGTGCCTTGTTCAGGTTTAGCGGGACATGCTTCTTTTCACTCTGGATTCACAGCTCTGAAAACTTAATTGTAGCTTTCCACCTTGCATTAATTAACATGAGAAATGAAGACCTCTTTTCAAGTCTTTTTTTTCCCTGCCCTCATGTTTGTTATCCTTGAACAACCCACTACCTCTGGGCTCCCTCTCTCCCTAAGTGCAGGGTTGAATTCCACAAGGGAGGAGGGACCCATGCAGCCTGGGTGAAGCTGCAGATGATGGAGGGTTGGGGTCTCCTTCTGATGCCTTTTGAAGGGAAGGGGATGTATTTTGAATAGCCCAGTGTGAGACACATGGTCTAAGAAATCCTACAAAACCAGGGCAAGCTTATCTGGGTATGATCCTGTACATAGGTCCCAGCCATACTGAGAAGGTGAGCCCTAAATTGAGCAGCCCAGGTTAACTTGAGACACTCGTGTACCTGGGACTAAAACCCCGAAATTATTGTCATCAAAGAGAAGCAAGATGCTGCATTTAGGGACTCACATGACTCATGGCTGAAATGAATGGGACTAATATGCTCACTGGCCACCCCCCCCAAAGTGTTGCTCCCACCATGTGGTCCAGAATTGCTGGAGTTTTCAGCTCAGCTTAGGAAGGACTCTGAGGAGAAGCCAAGACAGTGCACGAGGTGCTTGGTGTACATTAAAACACATTTCTGTGGGCCAGCACCCCCAGCTGTGCTGGTGGCATCTCCAAACCGGCACTGTGACAACCTTGCCCTCCCTGGTGCCCCACTTGGAGCCTCGAGCCTCACTTCAGGCACCGAATTGCTTCCTGGGACAAAAGTGAGCAGAGGAAAAACTGCACAATGCACATAGTGGCCTTCATGAGTCTTTAAAATTTATAATCAAAGGTAAAAGAAAACATCTTCAAAATGTGAGAAAGCATCCGTGGTAATAACCACCTTCATCCTACAATGCCGTGAAACGACTTGATTCTGCTTTGATACAGCTGAAATTCCACTACCTTTGGACGCCTGCTACTTTTAAAACTACTTCATAAATAGTCTCAGAGAAAAACAAAGTTGCATTTTCGCTGTCGTTCGTTTCCTTCGCCTCGCCCCATCCCGGCAGCGCAGACGGCAGCCGCCCCGTGGGGCTGACCCTACCGCAGCCAGCGGGTCCCTTCAGCGCGCTATGTCATCTCACCCGAGTCCGTGTCCCAGCCAAGTATCGGTGGGAAGGGGAGGAGGGACAGCCCCGGCCACACACAGACACACACACACACAGAAACACGCGTGGTGGCAGCGGGCGGTGCCGCCAGGTGCTCCCGCCCCGTCGCTGCCCCGTGGGGGCGGCCGCCGCAACTCGCCCCTCCCCGCCGCTCCGGGTGCTCACCGCCCCCCGGCTGAAGTCCGGTGCCTCCGCTCCGCTCCGCGCTGTGCCGTGCCGTGCCGTGCCGGGGGTGCCGTCACTCCGCGCTTCCAGCATGCTCCTAAGATGGCGGTAGCGGCGGCGGGCGGCGGCGTGAAGGTGCTGAAGCAGGAGATGGGTCGGCGTGCCGGGGGGCCGAAGGCGGCGGGGGGGCGGCGGCGGTGCGCACCGCTTTCACAGACCCCCCCGAGCAGGTGCCCGAGGCCGTCTCCAACAAGAAGCGGTGCGTGAAGGTGCTGAAGCAGGAGATGGGCGGGCTGGGCATCAGCATCAAGGGGGGCAAGGAGAACAAGATGCCTATCCTCATCAGTAAGATCTTCAAGGGGCTGGCAGCGGATCAGACCCAGGCCCTCTACGTGGGTGATGCCATCCTGGCCGTCAACGGCACCGACCTGCGGGATGCCACCCACGACGAGGCGGTGCAGGCTCTCAAGCGGGCCGGCAAGGAGGTGCTGCTGGAAGGTAGGGGCCGGGGGATGGGGCGGGGGACTGGGTCAGCCCGACCACCAGCGGGGCGGGCGGCTTTGGGGCAAGTCGGCTCTGTTGCCAAAGAGGCAGCGGAGCAGAGCCGGGTGGTGAAGGGTTGCCCCCGCGTTTCTCATATCGCTCCTCCCGGAGTCTTTCCAGCGGGGAGAGTTTATTCCCTCCCAGCACGAGCTACGCCAGGACTCCCGGCGACATGTGAAGGGGACGTAGACCTTCGGAAGAGTCTAGAGGGCTGTCCGGGAGCTGGGCTTGAACTTTTCGTCCCCTGATCAGCCACCGGAGCCCTCGCAGCTCCATCTCGTCTCTGCTGCGGGTCGGGTCCCAGGGTGAGGGCTCACGGCCCCAGGTTGAGAGCTGATCCCCGCTGGGACGTGGGGTATTCATGACCTGCCGCCTGGATATTTCAGCGACAGGCAGGCTGGGGGGAGTTGCCGGGAGAGGAGAGTTTAAAGGAGTGAAGGACCCCCGTCGGGACGTAAGCGAAGGGCTTGAGGGATTTTTCCCGAGCAGACCCAAAGCCTCCCGCTGTCCAGTTCTTCCTTGCCTCCTTCCACCACCTCACTCCTGTCCGCGGAAGAAGGAGAAAAAGGCTTAAATGAAGCTGCCGGTGCCACGTTAACGTTGCAAAGAAGCGGATTTACTTTCTCAAAGGTCAAAGAAACAGTGTTGTAAAAAGTAGTGTTAGAAACCGAAACAGCAGAAAGGAGTAGACAGTGGTGTGTGTGGAGGCATGGAAAGAGGGTGTTCCCCTAGGTCGGGTCCTCCTCAAAGCAGGACAGCAAATTCGTGAGGAGAGGGGTGTTCACAGGCGATTAATCCTTGTCTCCTCACAAAGACTAATTTACTTGTCCATCTGAGAGAATGAACAGCTTCAGAAATGCCCTTGGCACGTGTTTGATAAAGTGATTACATATTTACCCAGTAGTTCATTTAACCAGAGGTCAGCGGCATTTGAGGCATGCTGCTTCACCTTCCTCCCCAGTGCCAACACACAAGCCACAGGTGGTCCCACCTCATTGTGCCTGGAGACCCTACAATGCTGCACATTTTTTCAAGTGTGTGTTTTCGGTGCTTGTTGTGAGGAGCAAAAGAGTTGCTGCTCGTTGTTTGTTGCTGCTGCTGCTTAGGAGGTAGAGCCATGAGCAACCAACTATGGCATAAAGTTAGGAGAAAAGTTTGAAGGGAAGGTGAAGAAAATGCTGTAGATGCTGTGAAACTATGTGGTGTCCATATGACAGTGAAAACTAAAAAAGGAATTAGTGCCCTGTGAGGATTTAAGAAGCTCAAGGCAATTGTGTCTCCCCTGCCTCTGTGCCCTGTGCTGCCTGCATGACCGAAGTGCATCTTGTCCTCCCTTACTCCAACAGAACCAATTACAGAGACCTGTAAAGTCTTAATATGAACTTCTCTCTGAGGTCTGCATTGACGATTTTGCATCTGAATACTTGACACTGGTTTGATTAGGCAGTTTAAGGGCCTTGTGGGGTGCAGGACAGGCAGCTGCTGACCTTTGGTGTGACCTAATGAGTAATGTATATAGTGTGTGCTACAGTCTTCATCCCTCTGGGTAGTGCCTGCAGCAACAGCATCTGAACAAGCTGATGTTGTATGAATCTTAAAAAACCCCTCAGTCTTCTCAGTAGGAGTGACGGTGAAGCCATTTCAATGTGGACTCTTAGCAGCCTCCTTCTCTCCACTCCTTTCTTTGTCACAGCTATTCACTTGCATTTCATTGCTGGATGAAGGCTGATGTGCCTCAGTGGTTGTTTCTGTGACTCAATTCATCATTTGTAAATCAAGAAGGTATTTCAGTAGTTTTCCCTATGGGGAGCTAAAATATTCTAACACTGAACTCAGTGTTTTGTCCTGCCTTTTCTCTTGCTATGTCAGCAGAGTAACCAAAGCGAGAGTTGGCCTGAGAAGTGCAGGAACCTCTCTCTCTACATGAACGGCTGATGTTAACAAACAGTTTAAAACCTCTGCAGTTCAGTTTCCCACTTTGAAACTCTTTCTTCAGCAGCACAATCTAAAACATTCTTTTGATTACTAGAGGAAAGAAAATATAGGAGGGAAAGCCTTGACTTTTCTTTCCTTTCCTTCCAGACAGTAAGAATTTACCATTTTCTGACTTCTTAGAAAGTTACATATTGCATAGCCTGTGCTGGAGCAGAGTAAGACCCCTGTGCAGATCCTCTCTAGGATATTTCTCCAATTAACAGAGCATTGCCAGCATGCATTTCCCAGGTCAAAATATAACACATTTTCTGAGAGATTCAGAGACTTGTTTGTGACTTGAAGACTATGAAAGCTGAATTTGCAAAGACATGGAAAGGTGCAAAAAACAAGAAGCATGTTCCATGGTGCAGCAGGACTCTGAGTATTGCCCAATGTGTTGTGCATTCCTTAAAGGGACTTATGGTTGAGCATTTCCTAGAGGTTATCAGCGGTGAAAATGTGGTCAGTATGGCTCAATACAGGCACGATCAGAGTGCTGGAGTCTGTCTGTTATATAGTCTCCTTCCTAAAATTGCTTGCTCAGTGAGATGAGGCATTTACCAGCTCAGCACTAAACTGTAGTCTCTCCTGCATTCCTGTGCAGGGAGGAAGGGAGCAGAAAATCCCTCCCAACCCTCCGCACTGTGTGTGGGTGGCAGGGCTGGCACTGGGGTGGGTGGGAGGAGGAGGAAGGTCTGTGAAGAAGGGAGGGGATGGGGCAATGCTTTAACACTTGTTCCCCTTGCTGCACAGATCATTATCTCTGAGCTGGTAGAAATGGAAGTTGTTCACTGAAGGGTTAGAGGTGGCCTTGCTGCAGTAGCTGTGCTGGTGTGGGGTGGCACAGATGTAAAGCTCAGTGGGAGAGGGCCTACTCTAACAACTTCAATAGGCATCCTGGGTTGTTCTTTCCTTTTCCCCTCTGAAAGACATTGGCCTCTTGTAGTCCAGCTACTAAGCTAAAGTTGTATAAACCAGTTCCTTCATACAGGTCTGATCTGTGAGACTGGCAAGGGTGCCCTGAAAGCAGGTAAGATTTGATAAACAGAAGGGAAATAACAGTTCCACAGCAAGCAACAGTGGCACAGGAGAAGCTGTAAGGCAGAAAGTTCAAAATGAGGGAGGTGGTGATGAGGAAGGACTTGAGCCCTAAGAAATCCTGTTCTCTTCTTCAGGGATGAACCTTTTGTGCCTGCAGGGTTTAATTTCCTGTGAGATTTCCATGGCAGCCTGGGCACTGGTGGAGGGGGAACAAAGTAGCCAGTGAGCTACTTAGACAGGAGAAGCGCTACTGTTGGGTTTGTCAGCCTCAGACTTCACAGGTGCTCGGTACATCAGGATGGAGCTTCTCACCAGTATTCAAAAGTGACAAGAATTTCCTTAAGTGAGAGATGAGACAGCCCTCTTGTACAGTGCATATTTGCAAGCATGGAAGGTGGCTAAAATTATGACAGCTATTGTTTGTATATGTAATTTTCCTGCAGTTCTGTTGAATTGGATCTTCCTAAATAAGCACTCTGGAAAATCAAGCAGCCCCTCTTCTGCTGTGTGAAGCACATTACATTCAAGTGGCTCTCAAGACGCAAAAGGTGTTGTTTTTTATTAAAGCATTCTAGATGGCAGTAGTACCTTGGCATGCTCTGCAACTGAGATTTTCTATATGTTCAGTGAAAAAAATTAAGAATTGATGTAACCTGCACTCATGTCAGACAGGACTTTTCTGTGTGATGCTGTTTGGATGTGGAGAAAAAAAAACTCATTAGTGTGACTTTAGTTGTCTGCAAGATATTTTTTAAAATTGTATAATTTCCTAACTTGCTAAATGTGTGCAGCTGAACTTAAGATGATGATGATAATGGAAGGTATGTAGCAGGAAAAGGAGCATTTTTTGATGTTGCTAGAGCTTTTAATTGGTTTTGAGTGACTGCCAGTTAAGTTAATGCAACTGCAAGGTAGGGCTTACAGCTCCCTGGAGAAGTGTCTCTTGCAGCCTCTCTGGGTTTGCACTAATTTTCCCCAGAGTGGCAGCCCTCTGCATAGAGAATTTTAGCCTAAGGACAATAGACTATAGTCACCTTTTGTAGCCCTCCTGGGAGTAATCCACAGCTTTAAAGCAATGTAAGAGTAAGCATAGTATAGTCTGTACCAGAATAACGTATTATTTTCCAAACAATATTTCTGTAAGAATTGGAAGGATTCTCCCCTTCCTACTCTTTAAATTTTCTTTGTATGAGGCAAAACAATTCTGACTGTGTGAATTACATGTTGAAGTAGTGAGCAATTGGCATGGGTTACTTGTTGGCTGTATTTTTCTCTTATCTATCTTTTTGTGTTTCTTTAGTAAAGTAGTAACAATAGGAGATTTCTGGGGGTTAACAAAATACAGTGTATAGTAAAGAAAGTGAGTCACTTACAAGTGCAGTGGGAAAATGAGGCCCAGTGCTTATGTGATAAAACTATATACTGCGGTCAGGGCTGTAAATCTCAGTGACTGCAAATTGTATGCGTAGATATTCTTTACACTTCCAGTAAATGCATGGAGAAAAGACTCTACCTTTTCTGCTCCTGGTGCCAGCAAATGTGCAGTTATGGAAATGCTTTGTACTCAGAGGCTATACTGCATTTCATAGCCAGTGGAGCTGCCCGTAGCACGCATCAGTTTAAAAGTGAAATTGAAAGGGAAAGGAGAAAGTAATCTTATTCTCAAGAATATCAGGTCTAAGCAGTCCCCAAGAATCTGAGTTTTGATTGTTTCAGCTGCCTGCGGCTGATGGGGAAGCTTGAGTGGGAACACTTGATGTGTTTTTCATTGATTAGATTAGATTACTGGCTAATTTAGCAGTCCAGACAGTCTGTATCACCTTTCATAGATAAGAATCAGTACATCCTTTCAGCAGTAAAGCTTGTACAAGTCCTCTTTCACAGCTACTGTAAAGAAAACAAGGTAGCTGTGGGCAGCAGATTCCCAGATTTATTTGGACCAAGTACTGAGTGCCCCTCAAGAAACCCATCCTGGCAATTATATACTAGGTTCTATAGAAGACACTTATTACAAGCTCCTTAAGGCTGCTTATAAGATTAAATATGTCTAAGAATCTGGGAATCAATGTTAAGTATCATTAGGAAAAAAAAAATGGCATTTTAAAAAAAATCCCAGCAGTAATTCCTTTGTGGAAAATTAAATCTAAAACTTGGTATAACTCTTTGAAGAATCTTTGAGCCATTAGACAGAGTAAAATTGAAAGCTGAAGGATTTTGCTATAGTTAATGAAACTATATCTTAATTTTGCCATGACAGGTGACTTTTCTCTGATGGCCAATCCTAGCCTCCCAGGAGAGTATTTTCACATCCGTGATCACCAGAAGCACAGACTTTCCCCATCCCTGCCACCTGCTGGGTTTGGGTCAGAAACACTTGTTCCCAAGGGAATGGATGAGGTGTATCCATAATTCAAACCAGAGTTTGGATTTGGGACAGCCCAATACAGGTGCTGATCCTAATAGGTTGATGCTTTCAGGTATAGGTTGGGAAGGATTTTTACATTTTTATTACTTCCTTATTCTCACTGTCTTCATAATCTATTTTGTGGAGCTCCTCCTGGTAATGATTAATCTATAAATTTGATTTTAAATATAGACTCCATTGATGTGCATTCAGAGTTCTTAAGTGCTGGAGAGTTTACCATATCTATTTGTAATCTGTTCTAGCAGTCACTTACTTCCAAGCTTTAAGAATACATTATTTCTAGTCCATTTTTTTAATTTAGAATTTTGATCATAGGATTATTTTGTACTTTTTTCTGCAAGATTATGTTGCCATGACTACTTGTTAAATTGTTACAGCTACTACAGTAAAAGGGAAATTGGAGGAAACAGTAGTTCAAGAGAGCAACAGCATACATAAATGAACAAAATACATAAAGGAACAAAGCTGTCCCAGCAGGGCATGGGAGACTGGGTTTCCAAGTATGAAAAAATTCTTCAGGCATCTCAGAAAATTAGCTGGTGAAGAAGAGATGGTGGTTGTGAGTTATTAAAACTTGCGAAAAGTCTTTTAACTATACATCATATATGTTTGTAGAGAGCATACTTATCTGTTTTGCCGGAACTGACATGGTGGGTGGAGGTGAGAGAGATTCATCTCTCTGTCCCCCTCCTGACCCCCAATGATCTCACTACAGCAACTGGTGGGAGCTGTGTTACCTCTCCAACCTTTAAACGGTGTCAAGCAGAGAAAAATACTGCTCTCACCATAAGGTGTGCCTGTATTAAGGGTCTTTGCTGGAACATCAGTACCTAGAGCTCAGAAAGCATCATACTGGTGTGGTGGATTGGGAAAGAACCAGGACTCTGAATAGTAGGAATAAGTAATGTTTTGGCAGGGCCACAACATGATGGGAAGGATTATCAGGAGAGTGGCAGCACTGGGGACCTGCCCTAAGGGGTGTCACAGCAAGGAGGGAGTTAGAAGGTGTTCAAGGTGAGGCGTGGCTGATTTAAGATAGCAAAGTTAGTGTGAAACTACAGGATATGTAGAAGGTGTTGGAATGTGACTTTTTCTCACGCCACCTGTTGAAAGGGGGGTTGTGAGCCTCCATCGTGCTTTTTCAGTAGACAGCTCTCAGCTGCTGTTTTGCAGGACCAAAAAAGCTGCTCTGTGAGGCTTGGTCTCAGTGATTTAAGACAGCTAATGGCTCTGCATTCTGTGCCTTGCACTTCTGGAAGAGAGAAAATTCATTGAAATTATGGCACCCTGCACCTTGAACACCTTAGAGTCCAGCAACACTGAGTAATGAACTAGGATACAAATTTTTACTTAACTCTACTTTAGGACAAGTTGTTAACCAATGTGCTTAGTAAAGGTTTAATCACCTGTGACTAGCCCTTTGGATCACTTAACCACAAGATACTGCCTTGCCATTGCATTAAGTTTGTTCCTTTTTGTAAATTAAATTAAGGGGCATAATTTCTGCATAACTCTTTGGCAGATGTGGAATTTCTGACTGTTGCTACTGTACACTTATGTTACAGTCTGGCTTTCATTTTGTCTGTCTAGAACTCGAACTACTGAACTAGTTAGTTCTTTCATTGTATATATATACTCAGGGCATGACACAGTTGGTCACTGCCAAAGCAGCACATCTGTAGTGTAGCAATGGGTGAAATGGAGTTGGAAGGAAATGGGCCAGAATCGTAGCTGCAGAGAAGTTGTTTCTGGTTAAAAATTATTAACATGCAACACACTTCTAATAGTGTAGTGCAGCTTTTTTTTGCTGAACTGTTGGAAATTGTGATTGCTGGCACAGCTCTAAAAGTCATAGAAACAAAGGCTATGTTTATTCCTCACTGCTCAGGGTGTCTAAAGATTACAGGTATTCAAGAAGTGAGTCTGCTTCAGACATCACACAGGAGAGGAACTTGTGTGTGTGTGTTAATAGTTTCTGTTCACTTTAATAGCATCCATTACTGTAAAATACTGCTACGGTGTTAGTATCTGAGAAGCAAGATCCTTTTTCCTGATACCTGAAAGTTTGAGACATTGTAACATATTTTTTTTCCTCTTTTTTTTTCTAAAGGAACAGTATCAAGATATAAATTCTCTGCTGGCAAAGGAGACACAACTTAACTGATTTGCTCCAAGAGATAGCATGACCTCATGGGACTATTCATCAGCCTCATGTGCCCTTTCAGGGAAACAGGGCCATTAGTTAAGCTTTATGTTCCATTTGCCACAGGCATATTCTGCTGGTGCAATACCTATTTTGGCTTTTAACATAATCAAGTACTTATGAGAGGGTATTGAATGCTATACCATGGAAACAACATATCTCCACTCTTGTCTAAGTTATTTCAATAGTTGCTATTTCCAGGGTGATTTACTATGCTAACGTGTATTTTAACTGCCCTTGGCTCTGATTCTGCAAGAGAAGCAAGAAGCAGCTCTGTGGAGGTGAAGATGCTGGAAAGGCTTAGCCTTCTCCAGCATGTATCTTGTAAGACTGCATTAAGCTAATAGTTTTAACTCAGATAATTAGGGTTTATCTGTTCATCCCGGAGTTTGGGCTTTAGTCACTGTGAAACAACCTGGAAGGAGAGAGCCAGTAGTGGGGTTGGCAGGACAGCAGGCAGACATTATTTTCTCATAGCAGGGAGCTTCCCCTTGTTCTCACCTTTGCCAGGCAGGAACCAGTGGGATCCTTCTGTTGCTGACCTGAAGCCAAAGGAGGAATTTAATTATTGGATGTTCAGAAGTATTTTCCAGGAATGAGGTGAACAGGAATTGCCTTCAGTACTTGCTGCTTGAATTCTTTGTAGGATCTTTTTTGGTTGATTTTGGAGTTGATTTGTGTTTTTCTTTTTTTTTTTTGGTTCTGTGAGGTGTGTGTTTGTTTGATTTTGGTTTTGGGTTTTTTTGTTTGTTTGTTTGTTTGTTTATTTATTTTTGTTGTTGATGCTTTGGACAGAAAAAGGAGGTTTCCAAATTACCACTGTTTCCCAAAGAACTTATTATCCATGTTGACTACCCACCCCTTTTGATTTATTTATTTATTTGTCCTGCCCCATGCAGTGGCAGACTCTCCTAGTGCACAGTCTCCATCAGCAGTGCATGGCTAGGGTGGAAAGAACCAGCAGGACTCTTGTAGGACTCCCTACCATATAAATACATACCTAGGCATAGAGACACATACCCTAAGATGTATCTATATACTTCTGTAGGGAACAACCCCATCAACAGGCATTACTTGTTTGGGGTTTGACCTTCAAATGTGCTTGAGGCCGACATGGTTGTACTACCTTGAGGCTGCTGAGGCTTTGCCACGTCTGGGGAGGCTGAAGTGATGCCTGTGTTTTACCCAATGTGCCTCTCTACTCTGAGGACAATGTGGTGGGCTGTCCTGGCTCAATGCTGCATGGAGAAGCTTTATATATCTTACCTTTGGAAAGTCTCCTCCAGAGCAGGGTATGTGAGCTCTGTCACTTAAGTCAAGAAGACTACTGCAAGAAAAGGGAAGCCAGATTCAAGGTTTGATGACTTAGATATCTTGACATCGGGCTCTTTGTGAAGACCTCCAGTTTTTATTGCTGTGTATTGTCTAAATTAAACCCATTGAGATTTTAGATGGTCAGCTACATGGCTTGTTAAAGTATTAATATAACTCAAATTCATCAGGCATCAGAGGAAGTCCTGAGCACATGGTCAAGGGGAGACAGAATCAACATTTAAACCCATGGCTTTTGCTGCCCTCTGTGCAGGGGTCGGGGCTGGGTTGCAGGCTGATGCCAGGATGTTTGTAGACACAGCTCTCATCCAGTCCTGGGGAGGAAAACTGTATTTCTGCCTCAGAAAAGGTAAAGAATGCTCATAGTAACTTTGGTCATCTTCATGTTTGTGGAATGCTGGAGAAGTGTCCAACCAAAAAGTCAATAAGCCAGCATTTTAATTCAGGAAGAATGCAAGTGGAAGAAACTAGTTTTAAGAAGTTGTCAGTTCATTCAGTGAAATAAGCCAGAAATATGTAGAAGTAAACCAGACCTATGTGTCGTGCAAGGGCAGATCATAAAGAAAACATTGCAGTAACAAACCACTGGAATTTCCACTTAACACGTTAAAATCAACCCTAGAAGTCTCTTTTAAGGAAATCCATAAGTGGAAATTCTAAGAGGTGATGTCAAAAATACCCCTAAAGCTAAAAATTATTCTCTCTCAGTTCTATGTTTTCCTTTCACTTGTTTTCATAAACATGTGGAACAGACAATCAAAAGAGTGGCACTTTGTGAAACCTTGAGGAAATAAATAGTGAGTCATATTATAAATTTCACCCAATAAATAAAAATATACTTAAATTGATTCTGGGCGTTGCTTGTGTAAGGACTGCTATGCTAAGGCCATTTGATCTTGATCTTGCTTTATTTATATATTTAACTTTTCTGCTAAGCATACTTTGAAATATTAGTATTTAATGCTTGAGTTTTCATTGTAGTACTGCCAGAGCTTTTTGTCTAGGTGCATAAATAGTATTAAGACCTCAGAAAGGTTTCAAGGTTCACTCTCTTAACAAAATATGGAGGAACAAATATCTTTTGGTTTTTGAGGGAGTAAAGGCAGTGTTGACTTGAAAATACATTTCTATGGGAAACATGATGATGTTCTAATTTGAAGTGGTGTTTTGTAATTAAAAAACCCCACAGCAGTTTGCTTTCAGAAGGTGTAGAATAACCCAATGTACTTTCTCCTCCTGGAAGAGAGAAGAATCATCTTAGATTTATCAACAGGAAATTTTGTTTTGTCCAATTCAATGCAGTAATTTTTGACCGTCTTGTTAAGGTAATTATGTAGTTAATTTCTATAAGTTCAGGTGTTTATTCTGTTCTTTGGAAACTGCAGACATGCTGTTCCCCTTAATCATTTTGTTCTGTTACTTTTCTATCAATACACACGTTGTACTTAAGTGGATAAGGTCATATATTTGGTACAAGCCAAGACGGATACACAAGGCAGATTCATATATTATATGAACTCCTGTAAGACATTTATGTTTGATCTTTACAGTCAGTCACAGTTCTGGGGGTACACTTACTTGTTTCTGTGATACTCACAGAAGCAGCCTTGAATGCAGATTGAAATGAGAAAGAAACTTCTTGAGTCTCTAAAACTGACTAAACCAGCTCCTCTAGGTGTAATTTTAGTATCTCCTCAGTGCAGCTGTAAAATAAATTGACTCACTACCTTTTTAACTTTTGCTCTGTTAAAGACTTTGTGTAGAAAGCATATATAAATGAAGGAAAGAAAAGGTGTTCATGAAGCCATAAAGAGTGTGAAAATTTTACTACTGGGGAGTATGGGATGCATTATTTTCTTTCTTTATTTTCCCTTTTCTTTCTTTCTGTTCACTGTTGTGTTGGCTGACGTTGGTTTAGGAATGCCTTTACATGTAGCTGTTTAATTCCAGAGCCAGCCTAGTCCTGGTGTGGGCACAACTGTAAATATCTATCAGCAATATTACATGGACACGAGGTACAAGCAGGTACACACATGCAGCCTACACCATGATCTTCCATGCATTTGCTCATATCCATGACAGAAGTTGCTTGTTGTCAGTGCTATTGAGTTAATTGTTCTATGAAAATGAAAATAAATAGAGTCTTGATTATACCTGCACTTGAAGGAGTCTCTGGGTTGATTCATTTGCTGGCATGCTTCACAGGAGACTGCACCTGCAATTTTGGTTTCTCTCTCAGGTTCTTTGTTTACCTACTGTCCATGTCCAGATATCTGCATCTGAGCTGCCAGCAGTGAGCAAGTCATGGTCAGACTTGTGCAGATGAATTGCCATCTAGCAGGGAGTGCTGAGGATGGGGAATAAGTGTGGAGCAGAAGGTAGGAGACAGAAAGCCACCCCTGTTCACACTGGCATGAATTTTCCCATTTACTTCAGTGGGATTAGGGTATTCTTTAGCAGGCAATATTGCCATAAAGTACTGATGGGAAAAAGAAAGATGCTGATGCAGCTTCATCCTGTCTCTGATAACTGCTGCATTAGTTCTCCTTTAAAATAGTATGGACAGATCTTTGATCTTTACTGGGTGTTGACTCACTTTGCTGGCTTTCTGCATGGCCAAAAAGACCTGCTTGCAAGGTTTTCAGTTGATGCTTCATGTTAGCATGCTGCTTTACTGTGCCCAGCAAACCTGACTCCTTAGTCCCCCTCCACAAGTCTTTTGGCTTGTCCCACCTCCCCTCCCTGTCCCCCAAAGCCCGATGAGTGGAAGCTTGCAGAATAGATGTGGCAGCAGTTCAGTTTCTGAGTTCAGTCATCTTGTGCAATAATAATTGACTAAATAATCATTATTTCTTAATCTACTGTTCAGTGCTAATCACAAAGGCTGAATAATTCAGTGTAGTCAGATCTGTGCTAAGCTGAGAGTCCTTGTCTCAAATTAGAAAAGCATCAAAACATCAATTCTGCAAACCTGCAAGGTTTCTCTTAAATTCCATAGTGATACTGTATCAACAGCTTTCCAAATGATGTTTCAGGTTTTCTGTGCTGTTCGAGCAACCTCTGCAACAGCAGAGACACAGTAAAAATAGTGTTTCACTGGGGAGGAAGCAGCCATTGTTTTCAGACACAGCAAAAATGTAGTTTCAGGTGAAGGCTGGTTTGTAGAGTTATGTTATTCCCCAAAAAGCTATATCCAGAAGAAATTTGACTTTTCTTCCTGTTGAATGAGAGTTTTATAAATGCCCTTCTGCGCTCTCTGTAGTAGTCTCAATACGTTCTCCAGAAGAAATTAAAAGTTTGCTGCTACCGTGGTGCATTGCAATGTATAATGCCAGACTGTGGCAGTCATCAGAGATATTCCGGGTGTGCAGACTACACCAAGCCCAAAGCCTCTGTGTGACTTCCCCCTGACCTTATGATCCAACGCTCTTCTCCCTCCTGTTTTTTTCTGGAAGTCATTTGCCTCCTTTCTGCCTTCCCACTGCATTGTTTAGGATTCGAGGCAACATCAGGAAAAGTTTGACGTTTATCAGATGTGATAACGCAGAAAGATCTGCAGTTGTAGCTGAATGAGTGATTGCATAATCAAAATGTTAGCTTGCTGACTTCATCCTGGCTGGCTGCTTTGTGTATATGAATGCTGGCAGATCCCTGCTGGGGATGAACCGATGTGCCCAGGCAGGCTCCATCATATCCTGATAGCCACCTGGCTAACAGCCAAACCAGATGGTTTTCCTTATCTCTAAAGAGGTGCAAAGATGAATCTGCAGTTTAAGAGCGATTGAGAAGTGACAGAATTGGTATCATCACTAGACATTCAAGACTTCTGTATTTCATGTCTGAGGTCTTGTGAGAATTTGGGTTAGCTCAGGAGTCCTGAGGTCTCCAGGCCTGGAATGCAACACAATTATATCTTGTGGTTTTTTTCTCCTTTTAAGGATGGGCATCATTAGAAAATACAGTGAGTTCAAACTAACCTCTAATTTTAGACTTGCAATCATAGCTTCGGAAGACTGTTGAAAAGAAAGCTCTTACAGTATTACAGGAAGAGCACCCAGATACAGTACAGTAACTCTCAGAAAAGTCATGCTTTTTGAATGTTATTTCCTTAATAAATGCCAGGAAAAGAGTAATCTGAGTCTAATCAAACAGGCACTTCAGCTGCAGTGCCTCTGGCATCAGCTCCTCTGGGGTTCTGTTCTGGCAGAAGGTTCCCCGTGGTGCAGCCTGAGCCCTCTGAATAGTCCTGATGAAGCTTTGTATGAGCTGCAGTGGCCAAGGAGGCTGAAGAGGGCCTTTGAGCCCCAGCTGGCTCCAACATGTGGTCTTCTTCTGTCCCAGAATCACTTTCTGCCATGTTCCTGTTTAGAAAGGGAGGTGGCAAAGGGGATAGAGCCATGAGGGGCACTGGCAGCCCCCTTGGGTCAGCCCTCCTCATGAGCCCTTGGCTGGATCCATGGCTCCTATGCACAGGTACTCCCTTAATGTGCTTGCATAGTGAAACTAGGTCACACTGCCTCTTCAGCCTTTAAATAAGTATTGTATTGTAACAATATATGAAAATAAATATGAAAATTTTCTGCTTTGCAGGCTGAAGTGGGGTGGGCAAGAGGCAAGGACAGGCAGAATGCTCTATCCTGCTCTCTGCAGTGTATGTAGGCTGAAGTTTAGTGTGCCTAGGCTCCTCCCTCTATGCCCTGATCCTGTAGCTATATAGAACCAGATGTCCTTTGCATACATCAGATGTCTTAATTGATTTAATTAATTAATTCAATTTAATTGAAGCTAAGTTTGCATAAGGCTATAGAAGATAAAGATCCACAACGTTGTTTTTCCTCTTGTGTGGGCATCTGAGTGCTGATTGCACTAGATACAGATGCTTGCTGTTGAACCTGTCACTGTTCAAGGTGAGGAGAAAAAGTGTGCATGTTTTTATTATAATTTCTCCCTCCTGACCTATGCTACACCAAAACAAACAAGCAAATGGCAGCGATTATCAAGGAGAGAAAAACCATTTTTTCAGATCATAGCTTTTCCCACTGGAAAAAAACATAGCCATGTTCAAATTTTTAAAGAGTGGCAATGCTGAATATGCAAATTAAACTCCAATTTACTCAGCTGAGATTTTCCAGAGCATTTCACACAAGTATTCTCAAAGCACAGCATTATGAAATAATGACATTTGCTTGGAACAGTCTTTGGGGAAATGGGACAGTGCTTGTGTTTCACCCTTCCCCCTTCGACGCCAGCCTGTGTCAGGCCAGCAATGGGAGCCAGGCAGGAGGACTTCAGCCAGCTCTGAACAGACCAACCTTTGTGTCCCCAACACAAATGTCTCTCTTCTTCTGGAGGGAATGGGCAAAACAGGTTCTGACCCAGTGCAACCGGCTGTTGGTGGCTTGTCCATCATCAGGAGACAAATGCCTCTTCTGTGTCCTTGCTAAAACGCTGCTGCAGAGTTAACTGTTGAGCAGGCAGTTAACAGATCCAATCTTTATAAGCCAAAGTTTAACATCGGCCATAAGATATTTCATCTGTGTCACAAGGCTGCCCAAATTGCTTCCTCTGCAAGTTTCTGCTCCAGTCAGAGGTTCAGAGCTGCTCCATTACCCTGGAGCAGTGAGTGGTGCAGAGGTGCAGTGGTGCCCAGCAAACCCTCTGCTGGTTGGTTGTTTTTTTGGCAACTTAAGTCTTCAAGGGTTTAGTAAGAATACCTCTTGTGGGAACAAGTTGGCAATGACTTAGTAGTCAATAACTTAGTTGGATGGGAGGAAACAGCTTCAAGGTGAACTAGGGGTAGTTGAGATTGTATATTAGGAAAAATTTCTTCAACAAAAGCATTGTTGGGTACTGGAACGGGCTGCCCAGGGAAGTGGTCCAGTCACCATCCCTGGAGGTATTTAAAAGACATGTAGACAACGGTGCTTAGGACATGGTTCAGTGGTGGACTTGGCAGTGTTATATTTGTGGCTGGATTCAATGATCTTTTCCAATCTAAATGGTTCTGTGATTCTATGAAAAAAAAATAGTAGTAATTTATGCCAGTATTTGTTACTTTATGAAATTTAGGAGCATATTTGGAGTTGATGTACGGAGTCTAATTCTGCCTTACATTGATACTATTCAAGTGGTTGATATTTTTACTAGTTCTAAGGAATCTGTTCAATTTAAATTACTTCCTGGGGCTCAAGAGCTATTCAGTGTTTCCTGAGCATTGTGTAGCTTGCAGTCCTCTTACCTTCAGGAGCAGAGAGGGGGGATATCTGGGACTTAAGCTTCCTGCTTTGCTGGTGTGTTGGTTTGGCTCCTTTGACTTTATCTCAATTACCTGTCAGAGGAGAAGGAAGACAAGTAAAAGCCTTTGCTACCCAGAGCACTGCTCACCTCCTGCAGCAGCTGGGATTGCTGTCCTCACCACTCACGCTGTAAGCTGCAGAGGTTAATCAGGCTGAAAATACCTGTAGGGAAGCATGAAGTGTTTCCATCAATAGGGCTGATGCTTTTCACATCCTAACCACTGTCTAGGGAGTGTTGTCTGATCTCTGTGTTTGCTAGTTGTGCTCCATCTAGATCATTCTGCCTCAGTTCATGATAGGGAACCAGGCCTTGGAAGTGTGCAGACATGAAGCTGGAGCCTACAGAACATCACTTCCAATTGTTCTCTGTCTTTTCATCTACAGCAATGGAGATGGGCTGTGAGAGGTGGGCCCAGTGGCTGGCTTGTAGGAAAGGCAGTATTATAAATGTCCAGTAATACTGATTAGAAATCGAGTGCTGAAGAAACTTTGTGCTGGAGACAAAACCCCCTTCTTTGCTTCTCTAGCTCACTTGTTAAAAACTGATCTTTCTCTTCTTCTCTGTGGTTGTGGCCTGGCTTCAGCAAATAAAGCCAAGTGAAATGTCTTTTCAGACATGGTTATTTGGCAGGTTCTCTTCTGGGTTGTGGTGTTTGATGTCCATGCTGTAGAGGTAATAACAGAGGGGAAACACACTCAAGGTCTTTTACAGCCTCAACAGTTCTGTGATTCTGTGTTATTTTGTGACACCTTGGTGTGAGAGGTCCTGACCATGGTCTTCCCTCTGAGGCAGAGAGCACTCAGCCAGCACAGAGTGAGACTGGATTGTGGCTGGGATGCTATCATCACCCACTGATGTTTATTATAACCCATGGTGCAGGAGGGAAAATGTCCTGCTGATACCATCCCCACACCACAACTGCTGGAGAAATCTCTCCTCCATTGTTTCAGACCTTGCTGGGCTCCCAGCAGCATCCTGCAGCCAAGATCCTAGCCCAGGCATCTAGATAGACTTTAATTTTTAATGGTTATTTTTTTAAAGGATCTGTGAAGGGGACTTCATTGTTTTAGCACTCAGATTGCAGAAAAGAGTGCTTTATCTCCTAAATTTTTTAAGTTCTTGAGTAACTGTGAGGTATGCAAACAGGAAATACATTTCAACAAGGACACAGAGCTAGAGACTACATAAAATTAAATCTTAATCTAGACTTGTCAAGCTGTGAAAAAGGCATTTGACTGTTTTGAGGGGTATAGTGTGGGGTACAGCCTTTGCTCTTTTTTTTTCTTTTTTTTTTTTTTTTTTTTTTTTTTTCTCTAACATATTCAGTTATAAAATAGATTTGCTTGTATCTTTGAGTGCTTTCTCTTACTGGTTTTATACTGTGATTTTTATACTCACTGTGTAGTGACCTTTGCCATTCCCAAAGTGATAATTTCTATTTCTTAGTGTTAGAAGGTAATAGGCAGAGAAAGGTGCTTGTGATTTTTTTTTTTCCCCTTTTCTTGGAGGTGTTCAGACCTGTGGAGAGGATTTCTCTTATGTTAGCCATGTAGACTAGGCTGAAGTCTCTGCTCTGATGAGCAGCAGAGAGAGAAACAGGCTGAGTGGTCCTTGGGAGAATGTCACTTTTCCTCCTCATTTACTAGAGGGATACCAACTTGGCTTCCATTTACACCTCTTAGGTGACTGAAGTTATGTGACATATATCCCTCCCTCACAATGTTTTTTCAGCTTTTTCTTTTCAACCTGAGGACAGTTTTTTATTCCTCAGTTCTCCCCCAGTTACATGGTTCTCCAGAACTGGTGGTTTTTTTGAGAGAAACACAGAATTTGTGCAGAGAAGGATACAATCCCAGGAGCAGAAATTGCTGTATAGCTTAATTCATGTAATGTTAAAAAAGCACACATGCTGTTTGGGAATATTAATGTGTAATTGCATTGTATGTTGGCCTTGTCAAGAAACTTTCCCCTCCCTGTGCTTCAGTGCACCTCTTAGTGATTGTACTGTTTGAGCTATACAATGCCATGCCAGAAACATTATTTTAAAGTGACACAAGCTAAAATTACACTTCAGAAAAGATGTCATCTCTAATGTTTGGGGCTTTTTTGGTGATGGAGTTTACAGAGCAGACTCAAAAGTGGTTCTGCCATCAGAAGTGAGCTATGGACTTCAGCATGAGGCAGAAGCGCTGAGGCTGGAGGAGAAACTGAGTGTGGCAGTTTTGTCTTTGAAGCCATTGTGTTGTGAAACTGCAACATGACTTGAGCAGGACTTTCCTGCCCACTTCCTGGCCTCTACAACTCATTCCTGCCCTTCCACCTGAGATCTGACAACTGCTCCTCTGTGGCCATGCTGGGCTTTGGGGTGCTCCAGGTTGCCAAGTGTGGCGTCAAGGTCAGGAGAAGCTTGGGTCACTTGAGGTCCCTTTTGGAGAACAGCTCATGTTGAAGATCTGTGTAAAGCTATTGTGCAACTGCACCCATCATGCTGAGGCTTGTCTTGTTATTGCCAGCATGCAGTGGATGAAATCTGGCCCTACTGAAACCAACTTCAAACAGTCAGTGATGGAGCAGGGCCAGGATCTCTCTTAGTGTTGCAAGTTGAGCTACAGTTGGGAAAAAAAACTCCACAAAACTAAAAGCAAACAAAAAAAAAACCACCTTTTTTTTTTTGGAAAGTGCTAGACTTCTGTGTGACAATCTTGATTTTTCCATTGCTAGCTATGTCACCTGCAAGTTAAAGTGTGCTACTTACCTCCTTTGTATTCTTCATATCCCAGCTTTTGTAAAACCTAGTGTTGCTACATAAATGGTTGATACGAATCTTTCATAAGAGCTGCCTCCTGGATGGTGTGTGGGAGTGGGAGATTCCACAGAAAAGTACCTTTCCTGGACAAAGGCTGAGTTGGTTTGATAGCAGGAGGGATGATGTTACAGTGTAAGCATGGAGCAAGACCCAGAAAATAAGACACCCCACACTACCTCCAACAGGTGAGAAAAGGGGCAGCCAAGTCTTGTGGTACCCAGGTACAAAGCATGGACTCAACTGAGTTGTGCCTGTTTAAAAGCTGATTTGGATTAAGGCAGGAAGGGACTCTGAAGTGCAGCAACTTTACTTTTATACAACTTGCTTAAATAATAAGTGCATGTGGTTCATGAACAGCTTTATATACAGATAAACCCTTAGTCTGTGCTCTCAGTAGTTGTGCATGACAAGCCTTAAAAGCTTCAGGTTCCTGGGCATGCTAAATATGGTCCAAACTGTGATGCTGATCACGTTTAATATGGGACTCCTGTGATTTTTTTAGGGTCTTACATGGGTCTCAGATCTAGATGACTTGTTCTGTGCTAAACCCATGCTGTATTTGCTCTGCCTGGGGGCCATTTCATTACATTAACTTTCCTACCCGTTTCTCAGATCTATTGCTGTTTGAGTTGCTTTGTGAGCTCTGCAACTTTTCCAAACACTCTAGCTTAGTCGTGTAAGATTTTTTCAATATACTATTCCTTTGCTTATTCAGTGCCTGTCCTATTAGTAGCCAATTCTTTTAACTTGTTACTTATCGCTTCTGTTGTTTATACCTTCTGAGTCCTGGTGACTCCAATCTAAGTGTGCTGGTTCATTGCACTTCTACCAGTGGTTTGCTCTGTTGCATGCTCTTTAAATATATTGATTAATCTTGCAATGCTACTCAGACTAGCAGATGCATGAATGCTTGAAGGCTTGTTTTCTTGGAAAAAATATTTTATTGAAAAAAAAAATGTTAGACGTTTATGTTCATTAACTAAATTAGAAAATTATGAAGTGTTCCAAAGACACAAGGGGGAAAAAAGCAGAAAAAAATTAAGATTAGCCAGCTCTGATAGTGTTGAAAGGATCTTGGGAGCTTGACTCACATCTCAGATTTTGCAAAGGGGTACTGACCCTCACGTTTGGTTGCAAGACTGACCACCTCTTGCCCACAGAATGGCTTTGTATATTCTTATTCAGGACTTAAAACTTTTTTCTTAGTGTGACACTGCTTTCCAGATCCTTGATATGTCTCTTCCAGGAGATTCAGTGCTGCCACATGGAACTGACCCAGAGATTCCCTACTCAAGCATTTCTGATGATCTTTTCACTGGCTCTGTTCCATGGACAGAGGAACTAAATGGCGCCTGACAGTGTCACTTAGACTTGACCTGATTTATATGATCCTTGTTAGAGTTTCTGCCCCTGTATAGTGCCCTCAGGAGGGCAAAAGCAGTGATAAACTGATTCATGGATAGGACTGAGAAGTTGGCCTGGCACTTCTAAAGCTGATAGAGAAAGCATGATTACATACTAACCAGTTTCAACCTGCAGCTAGAAAACATGGTCTGTGAGCAGCCACTGAACCCCTTGCTTTTGGTGGCAGCAGCCTTCATGTACTGATGCATTGTTCTGGTTGGTGGTTTTTTTCTTTCCTCCTAACTGACACATTTTATCATAATCTCACTTTATTTCAAATTCTTTCAAATTCTGGGAAAGTATGCGAAATAAGAACCACTGTGCCTGAAATAGTGACTAGCCCCTTTCTTGAGGGGTTATTTGAATTAATAGACATGAATAAAAAGCACTAGAATGAGGAGGTCATGGAAACCTCTCATTGTGAATAGCCCAGATGCCATCTCTCTGAACTTTTAGTGTTGGCAGACTGTGACACCTCACATGACCCTTTCCATATTATTCTATCAAGTTTTTTAAGAAATATGCAAAAACCTCATTCAGAAGAGGAGTGAACTGCATCAGCCCTTTTCAGGGGTAGTATCAGCAAGTATCATTTTCTTTGGAGACAAAGCCACCAGTGAAGGTAGCAAGCCTGGAGATCACCACAGCTACACAAGATCCTGGGCTCCAGGTTACAATTTAAATACCCCTAAACAGTGCTGGGCTGTGAGTCCACAAGAAAATGCACAGTGGAGGCAGTCAGAAGATCTTTTGGGGAGCTCTGGGTATGAAGCAGCTGAATGGTGACACCATGTCAAAGTTTACCTTAACACTTGATAGAATAAAATCACCTTGATTTCCTCTCCTCTCTCTCCTTGCCTTCTCTTCCTCTCCTCAGTCTTTGCTTTCCTGAAGTTACACCCTCCCTGAAAAGCAACTTGGGCTGAAGGGTCTCTGTGCCCTTCACTGGACCAGGAGTGGCTTTTTGGCAGAGCCTTTCTTGGCTTGTGAAATCTTATTAGGCTACTGGAACTGCTCATGTATTTTTTAGTGGTGGTGCAAACACAGGTCTCAGACACACCTTTCCCAGCTGCTTGGAGAGGATAAGGTTATTAAAAGAAATGCTCTGAAGCCCATTGGTTTTGCACAGGACAGGGTAGCTGGAAGGATTTGACAAGTTTCTTACAACAGTGAAGGCAGCAGGAAGTGCAGAATATGAGTGACACTCAAAGCATTTATAATTTATCTTCAAACTAAGCAAGACGAATCTGGAAAGGAATTAAGGCATTAGTGTGACTTATTTTGGCAAGTGTCAGCCCTCTTTACACCAGCAATGTTCCTGGAAGAACAATATGGACTTCAGAAAGTGTGATTTTTTTGTAGCAATCTGAAACTGTCAGTTGTGGGGTAAGCAACCTAATAGATATGTCCAGTATCAAAACCTTTGTAAGTATTGATGTTTACTCCTGATGACAAATCCAGAAATAAATCTCCCCTGTAAATGAAGGTTTAGCTGGAGAGGTGGTAAACTCTTTATCCAGAGAAGCATCTCTGAGAAAGCAAAAAAACTTCTGCAAAACAAATAAGAAGTAGAGATGGGGTGTGATCTGACATGTTATCAGGGTGCCTGCCAGAGCACAGCAGTGGAGGTAGTGTCTCTCACTTCAGTTCAGGCTTTCTGATGATGTATGTTTAAAATGACATTCTTATTTTCCGTGACAGAAAACTACCAGGTTTCACAAATGTTTCCAATCACGCAGAAAAATAGATAAATGGAAATTTTTACCATCCACTAAAAGTTTCAAAGGAAGCAGTTTTGTTTAGTTAATTAATATTGCTATTTAAATATATGCAATCCATCTTGTTCCGATTTATACATTCTATAAAGAATCTATTGTGGATACAGATACAGACAGGGGGTGGATATCTGCCCTGTAAACCCTTTGAACTGATCACTTCACAAAGTATGTGAAATGTCAGCTTTGTTCAAATGCTGGACTAAAGAATGCTTTTCTAATGTATATTCTCTTAATCTTGTGCTTGATCAGAGGTCTTAGCTTCACAAACCAAAGTGGTAGAGACGGTGAACAGGAAACAGTGTAGAAAAAGACAAAGGAACCAGAGGGTGTTCTTTGCAAAATGGATGAGGCTGGTGCCCAGAAAGCTCGGCAGCGAGGGCACACAGTCAGCCCAGAACACTGGTCTCTTCTCTCTGGCTGCATCTATGCAGTGAGCCTTCATCCCTAAGCAAGAGGAGCTCAGCAATTCTCTGCCTTTTCTCCCTACTTACAAGTCTTCTGGGTCTCAATGGTTTGTATTCTGTTCTGGTTTTCCCTCTCCTGTGGATCACCTGGAGCAGATGCAACATCCTCATCCCAGCAAGCCCTCCCTGCCTCTTCAGCACTCAGACATGATGAAGCAGCCTCTGCAATCTGGACAAGTTGCTTGCACAAATGCATTGGAGCTGTCATGCTCTTTTTTACTCAAAAGTCAAGCTGCTTAAAAAGCCTACTATTTTGGCCCTACGCTTTAAGTCATGAATTTTCCGTCTGTTTCTGTTCAGTAGCTGCTTCACACTAAATATGTAGTCATTTCTGCCTTTCATAAAAAAGTGCAGCTTAAGGGATATACGCCCATGTTTGTGCAATGAGTCTGTTACAAGCTGCCTAAGAAAATTGCCCTTGTATTCAGAACAATGGTATTTTCTTTTCACTCCCTGGTATCTCAGTTGCTGAAAAAAATGGGCAGAATGTCTCCATCAAAGCAACATATTACAAAGGCAGCATTAATTGAAGGCCAGAGTTGTGCATACAGGTGTTTGTGCATTTCTGTGAAGTTTGGTATCTTTGAAGCTGAGCAACAGAAATTTGCCCCTTTTTAAAATCAGCAGTTGATAAGAAAAAAGGTTGGTTTTAATGTCTATAAAGCACATTTCTAGTGGAAAATACAGGTGTGAAATGAAGTCTGCAGAAGTTCTGGCAAAGCCTTGCATCCACGGGATTTTTAATAATGGAATTATTCTTTCATAAGTTGCAAGAGAACAAGTGTTATGGTTCAGTTTAATGGGATCTTTAAATATGGTCAGTGCTAACATACTTTATTTGTTCTAAGAATGATTTTTTAGTTGCATTTTTAGCAGAAGATCAATTAGGATTCCTTTGAATGTACTAGATCTGCAGGAGATTAAACATAAGAGTGAGTACGTGTGTTTCCTTGAGTGTCAATCAGGTATTTGAGACTGATTCAAAGCCTTCTTAATTTGACAAATAGAAAGGAGTCTTTTCATTGACTTGAGGTTTCTTTGGACAAGTAATCAAAACAAAAAGTCATTTGGATAATTTTGGTTTTGTTACAAATATACAAACATAAGTAGTGTGTGGAATTAGATTTATGCCTGCTCATTTTTAAGTATTTTAGTGTTTGTTTGGATGGTTAGGAGATGAGTAAGGTTTTAGTTCTATGAAAACGTGCACTCTTCAGGTAGGTACTCTTGATGGTTAATAGGATTTTGTACATTCTCTTTTTGTGTCTTCCTAATGGACCGTGAGGACTGTGACATCCCAGTTCCATGGCAGGTTGAATGCTCTGAACTTCTAATTGGAAGACCTCATGAGACTTCCTTATTTGCACAGAGCTTAAACTGAGTCAAGTTTTGAACTGATGGCCTTTTGCAAACTTCCTCTATTTACTCAAGAGAAGTTTTTTTAGGGGAAGTAAGCCATCTTTGTGCGGGGCTGCTAAGGATATTGATATTTCTATCATCTTTATGGTCTCTAGGAGAATGCTAATTGCAGGACCAGTTTGACTGATTTTGTCAGTACTTTTTCATTATGTGAAGAAACAAAGGCTTATTTAAGGCTGCAGGTGGACTAAGAGAAAAATGTCCTGTCTTGCAATGGTTTTTGATGCTGCTGGAAGATGCAAAGTGTTTTGTTGACCTGGCCCAGCAGACAGATCAGAGATTTATTTTGTCTTGGTCTCATTATTGTGAAGGTATGAGATTACCTTTGAGAGGGGGAGAGCAAGAGGGAAAATTAGTCTTGGGGCTTACTCATCCAGTCTATCTCCAACTGAGTGATTTATATTAGTCAGTACAGTGTTGCCTTGGGGATTTTTTTTTTCACTTGTTAAAAATAAAGACAAACCTCAGGGGGGCATGGGAGCCTGGACAGCATCACATTGGGGTGTGGGAACAGCGTGGGCATTTGGCCTCCTTGGGACATCCTGTTTCCCCTGGTTATCACAGCAAGTATGTGCTCTTTTTCCAGCCTGGCTTCCTGAGCCCCTCCTCTCACTGTGCCCTCCCACCTTTAACTCTTTTTCTTCCTACCTTGGGTAGGAAGGAGGAGGGCTGGACTGCTGTGTGCCTGGCAGCTTTTGCTGCAGTGATGGATCAAACATCCATGGATCTGCCACCCCAGCATCCTTCTCTTATGCTGGATGGTAAAGCTGGTATTTAGGGAAAAAGTACAAAAATATGTGTGAGGGTCAGGTGCTGCTTCTCTTAGTATCTCTTTCTGGCCCAGGGCAGCTGACAGCTTTGGTTTTCTGGAGCCAGGCACTGTACCCCAACCACTACAGCTCATAGCCACCACTGACCTAACCCTCATGGGTTTGTTTGAAGTATTTTTAAGCCCAGGAATAACCAAAACTATGCCTCCAATATCTTGCAGCAAGTAAATATATCATGTGGAAAAGTATTTCTCTTTCAAGCTGACTGGCTGATAATTTCACAGCAGGATCTCTAGTTCTCTGGTAGGAAAATGATGAATAGTCATAATTTTCTCTGTGATTTCTATCATCAAATACATTTTTTTCAACATGTCCTGGTATATTTAGTCTCCTGATATGTCTGGAAGCTGGCACACACTTACAAGCATTGTTTTTATCCTTTCTCCATGCCTCCTCTGGTTTTTTTGTGAATCATTCTTGTGATGGGGGGACCAAGAGCAAATGCAGTGGTGGCAATGTGAGTGTACTATCAATTTCTTTCTCTCCCTTGCAGTCCTGGGGCAATGAGCTGATGTTCCCTGAGTGTTTTACACCATCACGTTTATATTTTTTTACTGAGTTGTAATAGCTAATGTTAGTCACATGAGTCCCTTATGGGACCATCTTGATGACTGTCCAGGTTGTTTTAAAATAACCTTGAAAAACCTTTTGCCCAGCAGAGGAGTGGGAGGCAGAAAGCACCTCCACGAAGAGCAGAAAAAACAGAGAATCTGGCAGAGGGGATTAGGAGTGACTGAGTGAATTTGTCCTGTGAAGAACTGCTGCTGGCTCTGTGTGATAGACATGCTAGATACGATACATTTTTTTTACTTTGACCCTAGAATAACTTCAGTGGCCAAATTATAAGGCATATGGTGAGGTTTTAGTAGTCCTCTGTGACTCCATAATGTAATTCGAGCAGTGATTCCCCTGCACAGCTCTTCTATGACCAGATCCTTAAACCTGGACACAGACCCATTAGCTGATGATGTGATGGTGCATCTGTCCTTCAGCTGTATTAGAGCATCTAGATCACACTGAGAAGAAGATGCTCCTGAATTCATTGAGTTGCAACGCATAATTTCACCTTCTGTGTCTGAATTTCAGAGGACAAGGACAGAGTTAGAGTGATCTGAGCTGAGGCAAGGTGAAGTTCTTGAACAGACACATGGGAACCCTCTAATCTGGGGACCAGGTCATGAGGGCTGCTGCCTGCTTTGACTTTCCAGCTGGTCTCCTGTGCAACCCCAAGTTCAATGACTTCAGGAGTGTTTGCTTCAAGCCTCCTCTAACTTCAGTTTTTAAAAAATAATCTCTCAATCTGACTGGAGGAGGGAGGAGATACAAAACCAGGACTTGAAGGGGAGGAGCAGGATGGCCTCTGTAGAGGTCAGGTGTGTGCAGGAGCTGGTTATGTGAAGTTGTTCTTAGTTTGACTGGAACAGAATTTTTTTCTTGTTTTACTTGAGCTTCATTTGAAAATGCACAATCAAAACAGAACTCCCAAAGACTGGTGGTGTAGGTTCTATGCAGAAGTTTTAAGGAAAATCGAACTGTTGAAGTGGTGGGGGTTGCTGGCTTAGAAATCAGACTTTAATCAGATGCTGAGAGCATGTCATGTTTGATGTTACTGCACTATCTAAAACCCCGCTTTTCCATTTGTCATTGGATTCTCACTGACATCCAAGCAAAGAGTGACACAAATAATGAATTTTAATAATCAGAATTTTTATCCTATATCTGTTTATATTTTTACAGGGAGAAATGTACCAAATGTAATGTCACAGTATATAGCTGCATGTCAGTATATTTTGATAATTCAGTGCTCACTCTTAGATGACTTTTTTTTTTTTTAAAAAAAAGTAAATTGTAACTTGAAATAAAATAAAAGCAAAATAGGATAAAAATGGGATGTCCATGTAAATCAAGGCTTCCAAATGTCTTCATTGCACCAGCTCTTAGGCTGACATTTTCCCACCTTCTCAGCCAGTTAAGAGTAATAATCCTTAAGCTTGTGAACAAACTGTATGATTTACTTATTTGCTAGCTCTCACTGGCTTGGATTAATTTGTTGTTTAGTAACATCCCTTAATTAACAAGTTAGCCTTTAGGAGAGACTCATTATCTTACCTGCTGCCTGATTTCTGCCCCTTTTTGGCACCATGACCTGTCCTGGTTGGGTTATGGCACGTGCCTAAAAAAACCTGGTGGAGTTTGGTGTGTCAGCATCCAAATACAGAGGAGTGTTCCTCCTTCACAGCACCCATAATCTGAGATCAGTGAGGGCGAGGGGGAAGGAATACAGCACATGCATGAGTGAAGCAGTGTGTGCTAATGCTGTGACAGCTCCACAGCTTGCTTTTTTTTTTTTTTTTTTAAACCTCTTTTTATGTCTTTGCCCTTGAAGTAAAAGACTGCAGGAGCTCTCTGTAGCAGCCGGTACTCCAGCTGCAGCTTTTATGGGAGCAGGTTAAGGCCATGGGTGGTGCAGTGCCTGCAAATGGGGAAGCAGAGCCACCCTTCTCTTTTGGCTGATGCATGCAGCACATCTCTGCTTGCAGTGCCTGGGACTTTGCAGAAGAGCCAGATGCTTCCTTTTCTGTTCGAGGCACATGGCTCATTACAGGGCAGACCGAATGCTGGTGGTGGAATGGTCTCTGAGGTTTTTTTTTTTCCTCCCTTCCTTTTCCCTCTAATGGTTACAAAGCAGCAGTTCGAAAATTGCATCTCCTGGAAACAGCCCTTTTCCTTGTAAAAATGCTAAATGTAAAAATGTAAACCTGCAAATAAGCACTCGAATCCCTGCTCCCAGGACTTTCTGCAATTGCAGCAGGTAAATGCACTCTTCAGGTGCAGTCTTGTGCATTGAATAAGGTAAAACTCACACCTCTATTCCACTTATATTTCTCTCCATATTAATCCATCTAATCTTGCTTTTACTTACAACTGGAAATCCAATTTTTCTCCATGGGAATCCTGCTGTGTAGTGGCCACAGCTGTTTTGGAAGGGCCTGTGAAAAAAAAATCTGGATGTTATGAGGATGGTGCATTACCCCAGTCTCATTCCTAGAAGACTTGTGAGAGTGAATGCAAAGACTGGTTTAGCAGATGGCTCAGACTAAAAGATGCTTGAGTGTCTGTTCTTGCAAACAGCACTAACTGGGCAGTCCAAAAAGATGAAAACCTTTACCCAAAGAAATGGTGTGTTGTGGTACAGACTTCAGATTTTCCCTTCCGTATACTGCAGATCTCATGTTCCCTGACCCTGAAACATATCCCCTGTTCGGTTCTCAGGAGTGCCAGCAACCTTGAGAGGATTTGGTGTTTTGGTCATGAAATTAAAAACACAAAATTGCCTTCCACTGGTGCTTGAAATTCAGTCCATGTCACTAGTGACTCAGTCCTGTTATCTGACAGTTGTTTGGTGACTTTCACAAATTAATAGATCATTTTGTCTCCTTCTAGTTCTTGGTGGATAAATACCTACGTTGCAGGAGCTGCTCATTTATGATACTTTTCTGATTTATGTCAGGGTTCTGGGGTTCATGATTTGGTTTTTGTTCTCCTCCCTGATGGATTTTATGTGTTTTATGCTTCTGGAGAGGAATGATCATTGAATCCAGTGTTAGGAATGGCCTCTCTGAATGCACTGAGCCACAGCAAGGTCTTGCTGAGTGCTGGTTATATTAGTAAGGAGGAGCAGGTGTTTATTAAAGATGTGACACCTAATGCAGAAATATCATCCTGCTGAACACAGGAGGGGTGTGGGACAGTACCAAACCCCAAGTCTTAGGCAAAGGAGAGTTTAAAGTTATGGACAGTTATGTTGTGCTGGTTTAGAGGCAGCTCAGTGGGCTGTGTCAGAGAGGGCTTTTTTTTTTTGCTTTTATTATGGGGGCAGAACCACACTGGGGATTTTTTTTAACTAATGCCCTTTTTCCTGCCAGTTGCAATGTGCAGGTTTTTTCCTGTCTTTTTGAACTCAGGAGGTAGCCAGATGTTGAAGTTCTTCTTTCAGTCCTGTTTTCAGTCTGTCTGCTGCCTGCACCAGCTGCCTGCTCCTAGACTTCTTGCTGCATTATTCAGAGCACAGAAGAGCCCTGTTGTTGAAGTGTAACAGGTTATGTAAGGGCTTTGAAAGAACACCCTCTAGCACTTAAAGTCTTTCAAGTGTTTAAAAATAAAAAATAACAAGCTTGCTGGGTTTTCCTGCCAGGGTCTTTCATTTACAAAAAGGTGGGATCCCTGGTAACATTTTGTTCTGGCCTCCCAAAGGGTGAGTAGCCAAGTTCTTCCTGCTGCACTGATAAGTGGTTTCATATAAAAGAAAACAGATATCAGTCCTATTACAGGTGCTGGATAACTTGGACATGAAACACCTAAATCTGGAATGGGCTGACAGATCATAGGCTTTTTAGCATTTCTTTTTTTAGACAGAATTGGAAATATGAACAGTAATAAGATATAAGTATTCTTTTATTTTGCCCTGAAAAGTTTAGTAGGATTATTTTTTTCCCTAGGTGTAGAATTTAAAATGTAGTTTAATTCAGCCTTGTGGCACAAGATCTGTGTGTTATTTCCAACTGAGAGACACAAGTTTAGGAGCAGACAGACTACTTTAGTACCACCTGCCAAAAATAATAATAATAATACTAGCAATAATAAAAGAGCCCTTCAAAACTGGTTTAGTAATTTGATCACCTGCTGTGTATTTAATGTTTTGTTCATTGCTTATGCATAGTCTTCCTTTCTCAAGTAGCAGGTGATTCTACTCATACCTTGGCTGCAAATTAAACTGTGTTGGATTTTGTGTGTTGGAGTCATCTGTCACTATTTCATATACAGTCCCAAGGGTTTTCTTAAGAGCTGGTAATAGTAAGAGAGTATCAAACTATCTGTTGAAATGGCCCAGTTCCTGCAGGCTGTATTATAGGCATCATTTTGTCAGCAGTACAAGGCCAGATAGGCATGATGAACAGTAATCACAAAGTCAAAGTTTCTGTGGTGGCCGTAGATTTTCAAAATCACAGCTGTGTCCTACAAATTTGTAGGTATCAGTGGATGACAAAGGCCTTTGTTAGTGTGATTGAGGGACAAAGAAATTCAGGAGTCGTGTTGCATGGAGGTTGTGTTTTGCCTGTGTTACTTGGACATGCTTGTTTCTCCTTCTTCCTGCTTTTTTGTTCATGACAATGACAGGTAGGATCAGAGAGAGGAACACTATCTGAATAGATCTTGGGTGCCTCAACAATCTAATATACTGAGGTGAATTTTTCATAAGGATTAGAACAGCAAGTCCCAGATACGTGGTTGCTGTTCTCAAACAGTCTGGTTCATGACATCAAGCTATTCAGTTTGCCTCCTTGTAATCCACTTTGTCTGTCTGTCTTGAGGTAAAGATTTACCAAGATGACTATAATGAAGTTTGATAACATTAATAACAATCCAAGAGATTTCAAGAGCTAGGCCACCAAAAACCAACACTTGTCATGCTTTTCATCCTAAAGAATGTATTTTGCTGTTCATATCTGCCTTGAATCAAAAACTTGAGAAGTTTTCTGAAAAGGTTTCATGTCTTGGCTGCAAAAGTTTCAAGGAAGGTCTTCAATATGTCTATTTATTTTGCACATCCTTCAGTTTCATTTTAAGGGTGACCTTGATGGCTTGCCAGCATTTAAAATCACATATTTTTTCAGACAAAACTTAGCCTGGTTAAGAAATCTGTACTTAGGCAGTGATACCTTTGCAGGCCAAAGACAGCTTGGTACTGTTGTGCTGGTATTTTTGGATCTGCAGAAATCAACCAGAGACTTTCCTGTGGAAGAGGAAACAGCATTATGCTGTTAATAGGAGTCTGTGGCCGCCACTGAGCGGCTGATCAGACTGAATCAAATAAGGACTGGATAGAAGGCTCCTGGGTTTTGAATTTCTGTGTCTTAGGAGAATGTAGTTGTCAGTTTTGCTTCAGTAAACAAATAGTGCAACTAAGCTGACTGATATATTTAAAGTTGATTCTAAAAATGACTGCTCTGACTGATCTCTGTAAACAGAGACAACTAAAAGAAAAAAAAAAATCCTATCACATACAATCTAAATGTATGATAAAAGACTTGCACTAGATATTCCTGATGGAAATGAGGAAAAGAACAAACTTTCTATAGCTGATTTATACAAATGGATATATACAGTTTAAATGTCTGACATTCGTCCTACTTTGGGAAATGGCTTTTAAAGTTGTCTTGCTTATTTTTGTCCTTATTGCAATGAAAACAAAACCTTCTAATTTTTCTAAGAAATAGAATTGTTAATTGACATTGTCTTGAGATAAATACCAGCATATTTTACTTTGGTCAGTATTGCATTAGAAATTACTAGCAAGCTGTAGATCTGACACCTTCTGATATCCAGGAAACACCGGCTTGTATCCTGCATAGTTAAACAAAAATTTTGTAAATGTTCAGACCAATTCAAACAATTTTTTCTGTCTGTCGTAATGTTGACCAGAGTTTATTTGCTTTCCTTTTAAAATTGGCTTTTTAAAAAAAGAAATAGTTCTGCAAAGGAAAAGACAAACATCGGGGACAAATTTAATGGCATAAGCAATGCAAAAGCATTTCCTGAACTCTTTCATTGTATCTGGTAATTCTTTCCATAATCTTCTCTTCAAAAATCTTATCTAACCAGTGGTATCCAGGCAATATTTTTTTTAGCCTTTAATCTTCCAAATCCACTGTGTGTGAAACTTAAAAAATTCGTAAAGAGTGGATTAGGGGTAGATTTGCAAGAAGTGCAAACAACACAGACGCTCCTCAATGCACTGACCCAGGCTCCAGGTTGGAGCCGTGGTCTAAAACTCTCTGTGCCCTTGGACTATATATCCAGATTGACTGAGGGAACGATGTGAATGACACTGTGTGTATATGTCCTCTACTTACCTTAGTACCGGGTGGATGTAGACTTCACCCAAGTCCTTTCCCCCCCCCCCCCCCCCC
>JAAWXA010000015.1:16142782-16247064 GCA_038090715.1 Florisuga fusca | reverse complement strand
CCCCCCCCCCAGTTTTACTTTCTCACCCCTGTGTTGAGAATTTGGGATTTGCCAACACCTGCAGTTCTTCAAATGGACCGTCATTGATATTTTTTTAATTTTGCAAGTTGAAACAAGTGAAATTCCAATTTAACGTAAGGCAGAAAATCTTCAGAATGTGAGGTCAAACACTGGGACGAGTTGCCCCGAGAGTCTGTGTGATCACTGTTCCTGGAGGAATTCCAAACTTGCCCGGGCAAGGCAATGAAGCAGCCAGTCCTTGACTTTGAAGTTGGTCCTACTGGGAGTGGGGGCTGGACCAGGTGACCTCCAGAGGTCTCTTCCAACCTGCAGTGTTGGAAGCATTTTTTCAGTGATTAATTAAACTCTTCTGAAAGCTGGCAAACTGAGTCCAGGGTAAGGAAGGTAAATGTAGGTTCTTTGGATTAATTTATCATTACTTTTATAAAAAACTGAGAATCTTACTACCAGTCAGAGAAGGTATTTTCAAAGAAGTATGCACGGAACATGAAGAAAGAAGAAAGTGGTAGAAGTAAAAGTTTTTCTTTTGGTTATTGACTGACAACCACAGAACACTACTACAAATAGTGCAAAGCCAGGGAAAAAGACTAATTTTCTTCTTCCTGTATTTGCTGGTTCTATTCAGCCTTTTTGGGGGATTGGAAATGTTTCTGTAATTAGATTCAGGCTGTTCTTTATTGTCTCTGATTTTAGTAAGCAAACCCATGCCTGGCAGGAGCCTGCCCATTGTATGTGATAGTAAAGCCTGTATCAAGAAGCTATTCAAAGTTTTTAATCTTGTAAATAAGCAGTTTACAAATACATGCCCAAGAATTCCTGCATGAAACACCAGCATTTCTCTGCAGACTAATTTTTTTGGTAGCAGCCCAGCTGAGTTCTCCTTTTAGCTCTGGCTATGGCAAAGTTCTTAGTTTCAGAACTATACGGCTATTTTGTGACCTTCTCTGGGATTAGTGTTTTTGCCCTTCTGTGTGAACCAGTTTCATGTTATTGCCTTTTCTAGATTCAGGGTGACTTTCTTAATCTGAAATGTTTAAGGAAGGAGTTAAAACCAGGGAGTACTGAAGTTGTGGAATTACCTATACTGTGTAATAGCATAGTAATTCTTCCATCTATACAAGGTGATAAAGTCTTTGTTAACTCTGGGGTGGAATTTGGCCTTTTCTTCTCTCTCCTGTCCCTAAAACTGAGATGTAGAAAAATATGTGTTAGGATATCAGTTGTCAAATGACAAGTTGGTAATCAATGGCAGCTCAGATGACCACACTAATTAGCTGTGTAACTTGAGGTGGCTGTTGGAGCAAGGTGTTGGAACCCAGGAGCAGAGGACAGGCTGTACATAATCAACTCCTAACAGCTACAAAAATAAACGTGACCCTCTAAAATGACACTGCATCCAGAAGCAAAAGGGCTAACCAAAATGGAAAGGATGAATTAATTCTGGTTCAACCTCAGCAGCTCCTCTGTGTCCTCATAACTAACAGTTGGTCATCTCTGCTGCTGTCAGTAGGGTTTCTGGAGAGAGCACCAGGAAGGGGTATAAGCTTTGATTTAGCCAAGGCATGTAGCTCTCTGTTGGAGATTAACTGTGATATTGTTTGTATTGTAAGCAAGATACTGTCTTAGTAGAACAGCTGTCTGGGTGCAAGATCAGATTTGCTTCATTGTTTGAAGAACTTTCAGCCCCTGAGTCTCTCCCCTGCAGCTACTAAATGAATTCCTTGGAACACTACATTTCTGACCATTATTTTTACCACCCACCCTTGACTGAGATTACGGCAGAGAGGTCAGTGCCCAGTGTTCTTAATGATGGGAATTAAAAAAGGTTTTCTATGCAAGTTAAAATATGTTCCTTCATATTTTAAGATCCAGTCATCTTAGACTTCTATATGATTTTGAATAAAATGTTGGAAAATCCTGAATTTTTTAGCTTCCTTTAGGCCTTACGTACATTAAAGTAATTGTGTGTGTGTATTTTCCCTGCAACTTCTATTTTTTAATTTATTGAACACTCATCTGTAGTTCTGACATTTGAAACGTCAAGTTCTATGCCACACACAATTTTTGGCATTGGATAATGAAGAGTTAAGAATCCATACAAACATATCTTACCCACAGAAAAGAACTCCTGAAAGGTCTTAACACATAGCTTTAACTTTTAACTTGTACCTCAAAATCGTGTGTATCAAACTAGAAAGCATGGAGCAATGTGAGCCTGGGGAATTAATGTGTTGAGAACCTTGGGCACAGGTGCCCGTTGCCTAATGTAGTTGTTCAGAACAACCTTCCCACGTGGACAGTGTAATTTTTCAGAGGGTAAGTGAGTTGACTCTGAGGGTGCAAGTCATTATTCTTTTATATCAATTCAGATTCAATTCTGAAATAATTGTGCTCCAGACTAATGGCTGCAGTAAAGAAAGATAATTTAGAATAGCTGTATTTTTAATTATTATTTTATTTTTATTATTATTATTATTTATTATGTATTTTTTAGTAGGGAATAAGACCCTTGGGTTTCTCCTGTCCTGTTAAGATTCATTATTGTCATTGTACTATTAAAATACTGAAAAAGATGGTAACTTTTTCAGTGATGGGGAAGGGTTGGGAGTATAGCTCAGATATTAGATATATAGGTAAAACATCTTTATTTTTAAAATCAAAGAAAATATCAATTTAAACTCAGATAGCAGCATATTCTATGATTCTAACACATTAATTACTGTAAACTGTCACTTTTTAATTTTAAATTTTATTAGATTCTGAGTTTAATTCTTCTGGAAGAGAATCTTCACATTCCAGTGCAAATGTGTGTGTTCTTTGATTCACCAGTAACGCTCTTGGCAATAAATATTGGTGGCAGAATAGTATTTGAGTACAGAGTATTTTGACAGCTTGGACTTTAATTTTAATTCTTGATAGTTCCGTTGGAAGGCATCACTGAGCAGAACAGTGGAGTGAAAGCAAGCAGAGGCTGAAATACAAGTTGCTCAGGTGGAGTTTGTTGGTCATATGGGTGCAGTTCATCCTTCTGAACTTTATCTAAGTGCTTGACAGCTAAGTGAGGTGAGATACTGACTCTTCCCTTTTGTTAAGAGAGAAAAAGAGAAAACCTGGCAGCTCTGGAAACTGGTTTTCTCCCTCTTCACAATAACTGCTGCATGGATTGCTCTCAGGAGTGCTCTGTTTATCTCTGTGAACTTTAGAGACTGCCAGTTTCTAAGGTATTAATTTTAACTCAGTGGATGCCTCCCTTTATGCCATGTTGTTGACTGTTCTCTTACTTTTAGATTTTAAGTTTTGTTAGATCACATTGAAAGGCCTCCTTCTCCCCCCAGACTTCTCATTTTTAGTCACTTAATTTTGCCAGCTTGATCATCAAGGGAATAGCAGTAGCATATGTCTACAAAAATCTAACTGTGCCAACACAGCAGAGACAATTAAGTTACCTCCTGAAGTCTTGGGAGCTCAGCCAGCCCCTGGTTTCTGCTCTACAAGAAGACTTCCTTGTATTTGTCATCTTAAAAGGCCAATGTCACCATGCTTGGATAAGCACGGGAACTGATGACATTGACTAGAATCCTACAGTGTGTTGAGTCCAGCTGTTTCACTGGGTGCTTGTGATGCCTGGCTATTGCTATTGCTATTGCTCTGAACTGAAGGGCATTTTAGACAGAACAGGGTTTATAGTTCTTCAAGTCCCAGTAATCCACTCAGCTTCAATCAAAAGCTCCATCTGGCCTGGTATGGAGCTTTGCTAACTGGGGATGATGCTTTCTTTATGAGTACTTCAAGCAGGCTGAAAGCAGCCACATCTTACACAAGGCAGGCTGGTTTTTTCGATTGCAAGGGGGAAGGTTCCTACTCAGGCTTTTTTTTTTTTTTAAACTTGGGCTCTCTCAGTTATGTTTTAAGGAATCCAATGTCCCATTTTTTTAGCTACTCTTCTAATTGGACTTTCTGGTTATTTGCAAGAAAAATGAGGTTTGATGACCCCAGAGCCTGGAGCCTGGTTTCCAGTGAATCTTGTTTTGTGGTTGATTGACTTCTTAATGTAATTAATCAAACAGTAATATTCTAAGACAGCGATGGGAACTCATGCCTTGCAAACAATGAAGAACCAGGGGCAAGAGTAACAATACAGGAAAAGTTTTGCTGAGGTTTTATATCCCTCTACCAAAGAATCTGCACAGGGTAGAAAATATTCAGTGCCATTTTCCTTCAGATCATTTTCTGATCTTCTGGTGTCTAAGGAGGGTTTGCCTCTGGATATGTCCTTTAGCAGCCCACTGGTCAAGTCTCTCTACCCTGCTGTGTTTGAGAATATATCTGTCAATCTCTGTCATCTTTGATCAAAATTGATCAGTAAATGCTGTTATTAGGAGAAGCTTATACAGTGTGACAGCACAAACCCTTCTTCCTAGTAATATTGGCTAAAATAAACAAAAACTACTTGGCATGTACCTTCCTGGCCATGAAATGACTGCCTTTGCTTTCCATGGGTTCTGCAGAGCTTGCTGTCCTCAGTGGAGTGGGCAGCCCTGTGGTGCCCCATCACTGCCCTCTGCAGTGTCAGCAGATGTGGTGGTTATGGACTTTATGGTCCAGAAATGAAAAGGGAGAGGAGAGAAGAAAACCTTGTCAAGTTGAGTGTCACACAGTATAGCCTCTTGTGCTCTGGCAGGAAACAAAGATTTCCAGCTTCTCTGTCATCACTGCTCTAGCAACTCACCTACTTTTGTTTGTGAGATAAAACTCATGAGTGAGAGCTGGCAGTTTTAAGGTTTTTATTCAAAACTCTCACTGGCAAGTGTTCTCCCAAGAGAGTATGTCATAAAAAAAATATTACAGCATCTCTCTGTCTTTCCCTAGGCTTGGAAATCTTCAATAACAGCACCTTGCCTCTCTGTGTGACTTCTAAAAGTTTGACTGTTACATAGATGACAGTCTTTTTTTTTTTCAGTAAGTCTCTGGCTTTTAGGTTGTACACCTAGGGCTTTCCAGCATCCTCAGTGTCTGAGACATGACTTGATTTCAGAGTCAATTTGAAAGCAAGCCTGAGTTGCTTCAGCTAATGAAGGTTTTAGTAACATCTGTTTTTCTAAGATTCATCACCCTTTTTTCACATCAAACTGTCTTATTTTAAAATCTTAAAAATTAGGTAACAGCCTTATATCTGAGCAAGAGCTAGAGCTTGCTTGTGGGCTGTATGCAGGTCTGTTCTTACTAGCTGGCTGAAGTAGATTGGATACAGTGGATGCTGCATTTCCTGCCATCTCACAGGATTTAGGCTTATGTCCTCAATGAAGTGGAAGCTCTGAGGGGACAAAAGACAAAAGACATTGAAGCTGAGTTTAAAACCAGCCTTTGTGTTATGCTGTGACTCTGCACTGATGCCATTGACTTTATTGCCCATCATACTTTCAGTGACCATATAGGCTGGTGCATCTTTTATTATAGCTACAAGTTACAAGTCTGTTTTCTGTAAACTTGGGAGGTTTACTATTTTAAAATTATTTTAAAACATTTTGAAATATTTTTTAAATTACAAAACTGTTATGGTTCATCCATGTGTTTATGCAAAAGTGCAAAAGCAATTTATGAATGAATCCCAAACCATTCATAAAAATCTGCATCTCTCTGCATTGTAAGAAACATATATAGTAATAGGACAAGGGGTAATGGTTTTAAACTGGAAGAGGGTAGATTTAGGTTAGACATTAGAAAGAAATTAGTGTGAGAGTGCTGAGACACTGGCCCAGGTTGCTCAGGGAAGTTGAAGGTGCCCCATCCTTGGAAGTGTTCCAAGCCAGGTTGGATAGGCCTTTGAGCATCCTGGTCTAGTGGAAGGTGTCCCTGCCCATGCCCATGTAGGGGGACTGGAACTAGATGATCTTTAAGGTCCCTTCCAACACAAACCATTCTATGATTCCATAAAGAAAGCCAACACTGCTTTGAGTATCATTAAATTTCCTTGACAAAGCCGTTTCAGTAATATGTATATGCTTTTTTAAGTTGCACGTATTAGTTTACATACACGGAGAGTGCAAATTAAAACACTTTCCTTTGCATAGCAGTAGTTTTCTGCTTCACTTTGTCTAGATAACAGAGATTCCTGGTAGGCAGGGAGAACAAAACAGGTAGCATGGGATGGGAAAGGAACGTCTTCAAGCGCTTCCTACACCTGGAAATTCCTACCTTTCCACAGCAATATGTTTCCTATATCACTTTTCTCCGTATAGAATATGCGTAATTTCTAACCTCATGAATGGACATGACCTTTTTCAGATGTAGATAAAGGTGTCGTCCTTCAAAATAGGAATCAAAGCTCTGTCCACACCATCACATTATATGCCACAGTTCTGCAGGTGTCTTCATTTCACTTTGCAGATGTGTGTTGGAGGCACGTGCTGTAGTGTAGTGGCTATGATTCTCTACTTTCTCATCTTTAAGATGGTACAATTTGAAGTAGCTCATTCTTAAAATGGAGTGTATTTGCACAAATATCTTATTTTTATAGAGACTTTTGAATGTTTTGATCTGGTTATTCTCAGAGTGAAAAATAAAGGACATATTTTCTGTGGTTGATATTACAGGTTTACAAACAATCTTTATATACTGTGGAAATTTTGATTTATTTATATTGATGATGAGTAGAAATACATATGTGGGATTACGCTGGCAAAATTTTGTAGTGTAATTTTTCTCTAATACACTGAGAACAAATGCTCTAGACTTTTTCTTCTGTAAAATATTTGGAGACTGTGTGCTTATTGAGTTTTGCTAAGAAAAACAGGGTTTGTCATTAATTTTGTGAAGAATTTGAATTTAGAAGGCTTTTTATTTCCCTCACTGGATCAAAACCTAATACAAAACCTCACAAAAATCTCCATTAAAAACTCACAGAAGTCTTCTCCTCCCATCCTTCACTTTTCCTGCTCCTCCCCCCCAATTTGCTTCATTGCATTTTGTTGTTTTACCAGATGTCATTCAATGTGGTAGGAATTTGAACCCTTTTCCAAGAGTACCCAATATCCTCTGATATTTATCACAGGAAGACTGAGTAGCCTAAAATTAATAGTCTGAATTTTTTAATGAACCCTGTGACAGCTGATTTTATGATGCAGAAGTGGAAATTTAATGTCATGGTGGAATACACATAGTAACCCATGGAGATTCTCAGGGGAAGAACATGAGGGAAGCTGGCCAGGAATAACAGAGATGGTTTTAATACCACCTGCATTAGAAATGGGATCACACCATGTTGTCATTGCACAGTCAGGCTGCTGTACTAAAACTACACTGGAGGAAAAACAGGGTCTGAGGGAGTGTGTTCAGAGGCTCAGCTGAGTTTTCTGTGCAGTCCACTGATGTTGAATCAGGCTGTTTCTAAGGAGGTACAATATATTGTCCAAGGCTTGAGGTGTGTTTTCCTTCCTCCTGCCTCTACAGCTTTTGGCAGGGCTGTTTGGATGGTTTGTAGTGTTTGCAACCCAAAAGCAAGACAGACTTTTTTTGTCCCGGGAAGCATCGAGACAGTACCCCTGCAATGCATGGAATGAAGAAGGAAGCCAAAAGAGACAGTGCTTTGCTTGAAGAGATCAATATTTAAAGATGAGTTGTGACATGTGCGTGTTGCTTTTGACAGGAATAAAATAGGGATGAAAAGTGAGAATAATAGTGGAAGATGGTGAGCAAGAAATTGCATAGACCTAGTTTTGTGGAATAACTCAGCCCTGACCTTCCTAATTGCTTGATCGTAAGGAACAAACCAGACAGTAAAATAGAGCTAATCTCCACTCTTCCCCAGAGAAGGTTACCAGCTGGGAAAGACCTGTAGGATTTGTAGCAAAAGCAGAGCACAAGCACAAAAATATGTCCTTAAAAAGGAATATAGTCAGGGCATTGTAAGCAGAGGACAGTAGGAAATGATAATTTAAATCAAATGCTTGTTTGAGGCTGCTGTAGTGAACAGTACGTTGTGTAGGAGAAAAAAAAACACAAAAAAAACAGGAAGAAAAACCAATGTTTGTGTCTCTATTTCTGATCTGATGTTTCTGTATCTGGTAGACTACTGGAATATGAAGTGTTAGTGAACATGGTTCTTTTGTGAGCAGTGGGGGCTTTCCTCCCTGAGCGTGCCCAAGCAGTGGGTAGGGAGGTCTGGCAGGTCGGGGAAGCAGGGATTGCTTGTGTGCAAACTCTGTTTCCTCTTACTGAAGGAGCAACTGTTGAGTGTAAAGAAAAACAATGGCACTTCTAAATGTGACAGCCCATGCCAAAGGCGCCTGCTTTTCATCACACTGCAGATGCTTGACTTCAGAAAGCCGTAATTGCAGCACAGCTTTCCTCCAGCACAGGGGTGAGGAGGGATGGAGAGGGCAGAAGGGCACCCAGTCCCTGCGTAATTGTGTCAGCCTTCCTCACCTCCACCCGGGAGGAAGAAGAGGCCCTGGTGCTACAAAAGCATTTTGAAGGTTTAGGAAATATTTCTAGTGAGAGGTGTAGGGCTGAGGCAGTAACACAACCTGTTTTCTCCTCAGCCTTGTCTTTCAGGAGGATCTCATCTACCAAGAAGACCCTGGACACAAGCTTTTGGGTAAATACCTGCCTGTTCTTGAGCCTAACAGGCAGTTGTCAGCCACACACTCCTCATTGTATTAAAAAAAAATATTATTTCTGATCACAGGAGGTAAATGGCAAGGTCATTAGAGGTTCTATAAGGATGGGAGAAGCATGTCTGGCAGAAGAGTCATTGGTGGCCTTTTGAGTTAATCTTGCTGAAAGGTGAAATTTGGCTCAACTGCATGAGGTTTGCTGTTGTTTCTCTTCTCCTGAAGAACCTCTGAAGCTTTCCATCTTCTAAGCACAGCAGGCACCTGTGCAATTATTGTGCCATGATGCAAAGAGATGGGGGGAGAAAGCATTGACTGAGGGGATCCTGGCAAACATTACCTTAAACCACTGGAAAAGCACAGCAGATTGACTCCCCCCACCATCACTGCTGATGATACCACTTGTAGAGCTGGAGAGCTTGTCAGCATCCCAGCTTCACACTTTTATAACTATTTAATTACTGCCTGTTTTGAATATAGCTTGAATTCACCATTGCAGCTAACACCCTGGAAGCACACTGTAAACTATGCAAAAGTGGAGAACATGAAGGAGGCTGCCAGACTGTAGTGATCACCCTGTTTGGTAACATCTCAGCACAGCCCTGAGAACTGTTCTGTTTGTTCTGTGTTTGGAATATATTTTTTTGTTTAGAAACAAGTTTTGTTTTCTGCTTCATTCTAGCTCCCCATCCATGCCAGCAGGGGGGAGGTGGGCCATGACACAGTCCAACATGGGCTCCTCATTGTTTTTTTATCAGAGGTTTCCCTTTGTGTGAAGGGGTCATGGACTGGTACAGACCTGCCTCTGCAACTTAGTCTGACTGTGGTGGGTGGTGAGCTCTTGTGAGGTGATCTGAAAATACTGAGGCATAGTGAATGTTTTGAATGCAGTAGTCAGGGAGGCAATATTTCTATATAATGGTAGTTACAATTTCTAGCATGAATGTGTTGGCATCATTCACCTTATCTTGAAACATATCTCATAGGATGCTTCTTCCTTTCCTGCCGTGCTTTCCATAGGAACAGATCTGCAAGGTGCAGAATGGAGTCCTGGAGCCTCCTGTAACACCTGCCCCAGCACAAGGTGGTGCTGGGGTGGGAGAAGTGCTGGGACCCAGCAGCAGACCTGTGCACACACTTGTGCATGGAGCAAAAGGGGAGTGGGCGAGGGCAAGCTGGCCCAGTAGCACAGGTTATCTCTGTGCCTCCTCTTTGCTCTTCTCCTTTACAGCAGAGTTTAGCAGCTGCTGTTGTGGAGGGAAAGGGTAGAAGGAAAGGTGAGGTGTTTGGGGTTGGCAGGGTGAGACTGGCACTCACTGCAGTGGGTGAGAGAAGGATGTGCAGGTTGTGCCTGTGGGAGGAAGGCAGGGATGGGACAGGGGCAGATGCTGGAGCGAAGAAGAGACTGTTGCTGAGCAGTTTCTGGCAGCAGAACAAACCCAGATTTGCTCCCCATGGTTGAGGGGTAGGACCACAGTGATCAGGTAACAGCTTTGGGAGGAATGGAGAGACAGATATCTCTGGCTGTGTAACAGCATCCTAGGACACAGCATTGTGTTGTGGGGATGCATGTGTATGCATATATATATACAAAGGTCTATACATTACTATATTGGCTTTTGTATATATAGTCGCTCTGTTGCTGCTAAATTATCTCCTTAAAACTTTCATTAAGATGGCTTTTTGGTCATTTATCATTAATGTCACTGCTTGCTAAGCAGAAACACTTATAAGCCACAGAGCATGAGCTGGGTCTAGTGACTGTAAATGAAAGAGAGCTGCAGGCATTACAGTATCAGTCTGGAAGAATCCCACAAACCTTCTAGACCTGTCTCTGAAGGACGTGATGATTTGGCCCTTTGGTGGGCTACGACAAGGCAGGTGAAATATAAATGGTGTGAAAAACAGTCTTGAGCAGAGTGAAGTGACCTGAAAATACTCAATTTACTGGCACATACTTCTCAGCTGGTCTACTCTCTTTGCAGTTAATAGGCTTGTATACTCTCTAATCTGTCATGCATTTAATAAAACAGTTACAGAATAACCCTTGGTTAAACAAAGAGTCTATACAGCACTCCAATATTATCAGCTCCTAACTTCTGGTAACTAATGGGCCATTATTTACCCACCCATGGGATAAGTTTCTGATGCTTCCTATGGTAGAAGAGGTCTAAATATCACAAGCATACCTCTAACATGAGCTGGCTTAGAATCCTGCCCCAACTCCACATCTTCTTTTCTTAAAAGTAATAACCAACCAGACAGATTGGTCTTGAGGGTTCCTCAAAAGTTTTGCATTAGAATTTCAATCTGCCATCACGTTCAGTCTCTTATTGGCTCTATAAGGGAAGCAACTGCAGAAGTGGTCTTTAAAGGGGTTGGAGATGAACACCATATAAATACTGAATTGTTTATTAGTTTCTGACATTTGCTGAAATATTGTTTCCTAGTTGTCCTTTAAAAACTGAAACACAAACATATAATGGCAAAAAGTTCAAAGGTCAGCTCAGTTATGTGAGTGATCACTTCAGAGGTGCATCAATAATATTCTGATGGCCCTTGGTGTGTAAAATGAGAGAAGTGTCACCCTGACAATGGGGACATAGTCAGGCAGGTGTTTGTGATCTGCACTGAGGCATGGTCCTGTATGGCTGAATTCAAAACTTTTTTCTAGTGGCTCCATTTGGGATACCTCCTGGGGAACTGGGAATCAACAGATATTTATGCAACTGTCTGCTGAGATTAATTTTCCTTTCAGTTCCCTTTCTTCTCTTCTTCATAGCCTGTTCACATCTTCAGCTTTGACCACTGAACCTGAGATAATTCCCAGTGAAGTTGAACCCAGTGACTTTGGCACAAGGTGTAAGCAATCCTGAGATCAGAAGTCCTTTGAGGCAGAAATTGTTCTTGATTTTTGTTTGGTTTTTGTTGGTGTTGGTGTTGGTTTTGGTTTTGGTTTTTTGTTGGTTTGCTTTTTGGTTTTTGGTGTGGTTTTTTTTTTGTTTTTTTTTTTTTTTTTTTTTTTTCTGGTCCCATCTGTGCTGTTGTTAAAAAAAAAACAAACCAAAACAAACAAAAAACAAAAAAGCCCACAAACTGATATCATCTTATTGTCCTCTCAGCAGGTAGCAAGAGAGACCTGCCCTTGAACTAAATAAAGCAAACAAGCCTCAAGCAGATAGTTATCCTCGGTGTGTATCACCAATACTCTGTGAAAACATAGATGATCTGGATGGGAAAGTTGTGCTTTCAGCTCATCTTTTCAAGGGTCCTCCCACACTGGAGCACCAAGAAAACCAGTTTTGCTAATGGCAAACATAAAGATACACTGTCCTTTCTTTTCAGTCTGCCTTTGCCTTGCAAGCTTGTTTACTTCTGGAACTGAATGATTTTTATTGTGAACTGTCCTGAACACATGAGTCTGAGCTGGCAAGGGTGAGGTTCAGCAGAGCTGCAGTTCTCTGCACACATATGGAGGACTCCTCTTTGCATTACATAGGTTACAAGACCAGTCCCCTGTCCATACAGGCTCTGGTGGATGCATTCTTCTCTGGTTAGGTGTTTCCATTTGATTCAGACAAACCATTTTTGTATCTATTATATATATATATATATGTATGTATGTATATAGCTACAGCTATCTATCTTTCTGCAGAATTCAAGCAATTCTGCAGAACTCCAGCACAAAAATCTGCTTTGCTTGAGGTGGTGCTAAAAGTATGAGAGTTGATGGAATCTCTTCATGGGAAGTTGCACTGGTAACAACCCAGAGAAAATTCTTGCCACTATTGATTACAAATGCATCCTAGCAACTATATCATTCTACTCAGATTTCCTTTTCTTTCTCATGTTTTTCCAGTGTTTTTTACAAACAGCGCCTGCTACCACTGTCTCTGTTACAGAGGAATGCAATACAACTGTAACAACACTGGGAGATACGTGCATTATCTTTACTTGAGGCTCTTCTGCCTGCTTATTTCCTTGTCATGTCTCTATTGTCTTCCAACTTGTACTTGATTTCTAAGCTCCTTGGGAGGGGACCAGCTTTTTGTTCTGTGTTTGCACAGCATCTGAGGCTGTCATGCACCAGTTCTTTGCTAAACTTGGTAAGTGCTAGAGTGGTACAAATGGCAAATAAATCTGAGATACAAACAAATTCCTATTCCTCTCACTGACTAAACTAATGTTTTCTCTGTGGTGATTTGACATGGAGTTGCATTTCATTACAGCCCTTTGAAGCTCAGCTGGGAATTGCCAGTTTCTTTTCCAAACTCTGTTATCCGCCTCCCATAGCTGACCAAAAAGTATTTGACAAGCAGTTTGCCGACTCTGAAAAACAACAGGTTGTACTATTTTAACCTGGCTATGACCAAACTGGAACTGTCAAAACTGTCAATTGGGACAGGGAGAAAATGTGTTTTGATGTTCTTAGTCAACTGCACTTGCTGTTCAGCAGCTGCTGAGTGCAACCTGTGCCTCTCTTGTCCTACTGAGGGGTGGTGGGACCACACTGGCCCAAGCATCAGCATAGTACCAGGCAAGCCTCAGGAATTCTCTGTAAGAGGACCCGAGTGAAACAGAGAATTATTTTGCCTTTAAATTGAGGATTAATGTGATTTTTTTTTTTTCTGGGACAGAAAACATTGCTTGTTTTCTGGAAGGATAAAGTGTCCACTGAAACAGGATTATATTTACATTATTATTGCAGGGCCATCTGTGAAATAGGCTTTCAGTGCTACAGTAAAGAGCCGTGACCCCTCACAGAGTTATCTTTTAAGCTGCATGCTAAACCACAGGGGTTTATGGCTCAGAGCTAATGGGGATTTAACTTCTCACTGAAAGGAATTTGAAGCCTAACCCTATTTACATGCTCTTTGCTCTCATTGATTAAATGCCTGGTCCACTGCAAGAAATCTAATGGAATCATAACTACATGAATTTTCCATCTGACAAAATGGATGCCAGGGGACAGTCCATGTAATATTTCTTAGAAAAACAGTTTGATCTTAAAAGGGCTTTTTAAATCAAAATGTCAGTTTTAAGTAATATTTTGTTTGCAGAGAAATAAATTATTTTGAATGAGAATGTATTTTTCAGAGCACAAACTCATTTCATAGAAAAAGAATCAGTTTCTCTATTGTGATCTTTAGGATTTTTGTGAGGATTTTCACTGCTTCCCTTGCTGCCTATGTTCAGTAAATTTCTGGAATCCCATCTGCAGAATAATTTTAAATTGTGCTATTTAAAAACAATAAACCTGCCAGAAAATAATTTTTTCACCTCAAATAGCCCTGGAGTTCCATGAGAACCTTTTTTCTTCAGGTATCATTTGCATCTTAAGATACAGTAACTACAGCTTCTCAGAGATGAGAAGAGTTATTGTTGTGATAAGGGACTGAGCTTCAGAGAACTGCACATGATGCCCTGGTCCTATGGCAACATAGATGAGTTTCAGTCGTGGCCTTTTGGGGAGCTGCAGTTCTGAGAATTTCCTGTGTTTAAAGTGCTGAGTGCTTTCTGAATACCCAGTGCTAATGACTAGCCAGCTTATTCTTTAATTGTAGTTTATTAAGATTTTGGTGGCTTATTCCTAGAGAAAACCCACAGCCTCTGGGAGGAAAGGACTCTACTCAAGTCCTTGAGTGTTTAGCTTAATATTTCATTCTGCTTCTCTTTTTAATGCCTTCACTAGACATACAGTCTTGCCTTTTCTTCTTGAAAAACTTCAGAACCAGGCAGCGGTGGTCTTGAGCTATCATTATACCAGACTGAAATAAATAGAATAGTTTCTACATTATGACCACCTCTGACCGTAAATTCATCCCAGTTCCCATTTATAGATTTAGAGACCTCCTTAGATTTGTGTTTCTTCTTTTATTCATTAAATTTTAAGAGTATTTTACAGGCTTTCATATGTCTTGTTAGAGAAGTCATTATGCTTTTTCTGATGAACTTTGATGTCTTGGCTGTACAGAGATGGTGTTGGTTGTTGGAGGGAAGTGATCTTGTGAGATGGCATTTTAGAACTGACTACATGCTTTTCTAAATTTACCTCACTCTGTTATTCCCAATTCAAATGAAAAAGGTAGAGAGAGATAGGCAGGCACATGGGCACGCATAGGATTTTGCAGTACGAGTCTGAACTTTAGTAGTGTTCGCATTTTGTTTATCTATATATCTATGTATCTGTATTTATATACATATATAAATTTAAGTATTTATAATCACTGACACTTGAATATTCTGGATATAACCATTGGTCTCTCCTGTTGGAAAAGTTGCAAATTAAAGCATTTCCAAAAATAAAGGCTTGTGTGGTGATCTGAAGCCTTTCAATTTTGTGGCCCAGCCACAAAAACTATGGCAAGTTGTTAGGTGAATGAGTGCCTAGACTTTGTTCATTTTCAAAGCTTTTGGTGTTGTTCATTGAAGAATGAGAACAATGAACTTTGAAAATTTGGAAGTGATTACATCCCTGCACTTAAACATGAATCCTGGGGATCTTGGAAGATCTTCAAGGTCTTTCCACAGCAAGAAGACTGTAGGCATTGTGAATCCAGTTTCCAGTGACACTGGGATCCCTTTGCAATGTTTAAAAATTAAGTCTTGAAAGAGTAGAAATTAAGTTTAGTGCTGAGAAGTCTGTCATTGACTTACTGCATGACTTTCAGGATGGCATTTGAACTTGCCTGTGTCAGTTTAGCCATCTGTAAAACAGGTAAAATCATACGCAGCATGGTAATTTCCCTTAGTGAGTGCCATTTTCAGTCTATTCTGTGCTACTTAATGATTTGTGTGACTGCTGAAATAACAGAGTGTTCTAAAACTGTAATACCCTTACATATTTTTCACATAAGCACTAGTGGTTGAAATATTTGTTCTGACACTTGAGATTACTCACATAAATAGAGAAATTATAGCATGCTGGTGATGCCAGACACCTTGAATTCCATCTAAGTGTGTGGGTGATTGGAAGGGGATCTATAAATACTAACAGAGAGGCAGAAACAACAAGTATGAGCATCATATAAAAAATTCTGAATTAACTTATTCCAGATATTTAGATAAAATATTTTAAAATACATTGTGTCACTAATGAGTAGGAAATGGTACTTAGGAATCTGAGTCCTGTAAGCTCACTGAAGAACGCATTTTGCTCCATTCCCTGCTTTATGTGAAGCCACATTTTTCTGTTGGGCTTTGAGTAGAATTACAAGGAGTATGATGACCTAGAGCTAACATCAGTTGACTAAAACCTCTTTTTTTATTCTTCAAATTGTGAAGCGATCTGCCTTGGAGACAAGCAGAAGCTCCAGTTTGATTATCAATGAGTGTCTCACAGGTTTTACAATGGTTTTGCTCAAAGTGTGGCTGCTAATTTCCATCTTCATCTCCCAGATTACCTGTTTCAGATGTTTTCTACTTCCATTATGAAAGATATGCATAGTTCTAATTGTAGAGTTCATAATGTCACATAACAATGTAGCAAATGAGCTGTGTCACATTTTACATAAAAATCTAGTAAGTTATATAGCTACTGCTTGCATGTTTTGACAGTAGTCTTTTTCAGTTTTTAGTTCATTAGATAAGAGACACTTGTGCAATGTAGCTGCTCTGAGCAGTGTTTATTTTGAGTACAAACTCTTAAAGATACAGCTAGTGTCTCCTAGATCAAACCAAAACATCTCTTTTTTAACCTGACATTGTACTTCTGGGGATTACAGAATATAGAGAATTTATACAGAATATATATAAATATATATATATATATACAGAATTTACAGACTAAAATTTGGTTTTCAGTTCATGGCAAGAAAGATATCTCTGCATTTATTTTGGGGAAGTACATAATGTTTTTGGAAGACAGATTAATATCTTATGGGATCTTGCCACTGGAATTCATGCATTTATCATTGGTGACATATCAAAAAGCGGAACTGAATACATACAATTTATTGAAACAGAAACTTTGCAACTTAAAGTAAATCACTTAAAGGAATCAGATATGAATAATAGGAAGTTTTAACCACAAAAAAAATTGTGATTACAAGTGCTTTGAACAGGAACTGCCTTTTTTTAGGGGCTGCAAGCATGCTATGGTGCTTTCAGCACTGCTTAACATTGTTGTACCTTTTCTATTCATGCAGCTAGTCATTTAAAGGAAAACAGCAAAGCATGCTTTATAATTTTAAAATGCAATTGTTCGTAGGCCACTTGAAGTCTGGCTGATTACAGCCAGTATTTTGGCACCAATTGCTAATGTCTTCCCTTCAGGTAAGCTTTATCTTAAAGGCCTGTTTGTATCCTGAAGTTTCCTTTTCAAAACATTCATTCATCTCTTCCACATAAAAAGTGTAGTAAGTGCACACACTGAATGTATTTTTTAAAAGGTTTTTAAAGCCTAAAATTTAGATCCAAGCCTCTCTCCTTAAGGAATGAAGCAACAAAATTGGATTCAGCTGAATTAACTTAAAACCATCAGAAAATAGTAAATTCATCTTAGTCTCACTACAATATGACAAAAGGATAAACCATAGAGGGGATTTGTATTCTCACAAGGTGTTTATTTTAACTAATTTGTATCATGTCCCAGAGGTGGAGCTTTGACGCTCTTGGCAGATCAAGAGGTTTAATATCTCAAATCCCTTTCAGCACAGGGGAAAGCAGATGATGTTAATGGATGGTACTTGTCTGAATGCAGTAACAGATGTTTCTGTAGGAAATCGAGTGGAAACTCTCACCAGCAGGATTATTGACTGGTTTTCATTCTATGCTACATTAAAGCTGCTGAAATGGTCATGCAATACATCTTCATCGATAATCTGATTCAGAAAGTTTTTTTTCAAGTATTAGTGTCAGTGCTGGCACCAGCACCTGGACAGATTCTCATCTTATCTTCATGCACCTGTCTTCACTGTAGGGCATTTGGTTTCCTGGAGTTCGGTGGAAATTTGACTTCTAACTTAAAACCTAGCAAGCACATCTTGGTATTGTGAGGCAGGACTAATATTAATACAATAGATGTCTTTCCAGCTCTGTTAAAGCCAATTCCATTTCCAACAGTGTAAAATACTCTGCATGTACTTTGGCATTGCTTGGGCACAGTTTATAAAATTTATGTCAATACTTCTTTCAGTTACAACTAGCTTAGAAATCATTTGGGGCACTCTGGTTTAGGCCTTAAAGAACCTGCAAATTCTATGTTTTAATGTTTGATCTATCAAAATGACACAACCATGCTGAGTGATTGACTTACTTGGCCGATCCTCCCCTGTAAAGGCCACATACCTGCAGTGATTACTTCAAGGTTTTGCTACAGTCCACCTTTTTCTTGGGACAGTATAATTTCAGCAGCTTTTAGATCACTTTCAGACATTAACCTGGACTTCTAGTGGTGCTAGCTATAACCTTAGAAGTGTTTTAATTTGTTTCCTCCTGTCTAGGTGGTAATTGCATACCTGCAGGTTGGCCCTCCTCTAGTTCTGCATAAGCAGCTCTTCTGAAACTAACCAAGAATCATTTATGCAAGAGAAGTTTTTATATGCTGCCTACAATATTGTTGCAGATGGTCTGTTGTCCTTGCTGAAGTACAAATGAGTCAAACAGCCCCTTCATACTGAATAAACTAATAAAAGCAATTGATCTCATGATCAATTTCTAGGTTTGATCTCTACATGCAGTCTGAAAACGTCTCAAGTGTGGTGGAGGACTTGCCTAGCTCTTTTGTGGACCATCTTTCACCCTGGCAGTAACCACACCAGGTGGAGATGGATTTATAGGAACTTTGTAAAACTTACATTTTTTGGGTATAGTTATCTAATGTTAGGACCTCATTTGAAAATAGCCTCAAGAGGTTCCTGGGTGATATTTTTCTACTAAGATTTGGTAGTTGTCTCTGGGTACTTACTCAGGAGAGAATGGATGTATAGAGGAGGCACTGGGCTTTTCTTGTGCAAAGAAGTCCTTGATAATCTTCAAGCAGTTTCAGGCATGTTCATTTAGCTTTCTGCACATCCTGGCCTCATCCCTATAGTAACCAAAGAGCTTTGCTCAAGAGTTCTGGCCTCTCCTCAGTGGTCTTTGTCTTTCCTCCTAGGAAACAGTTTCAATGTGTCAGAAGAGTTCCATTTCCTCAGAACTGTGTCTGGCCAAGAACCTGACCAAGTTGTTCTGTAGTATTTCTGTCATTAAAAGCCTGCTTCTTTCCCTCCCTAAAAACAAAGTCATCTGTGAACAGTAACAAAGGATTAATTGTGCAGACTTGGGACTTGGCAGAAATGCCTATAAATGAAGTGATTTTTTTGGAAGCTGTGTTGCCTGTCTTACAGATCAAAAAATAAAGGCAAAGTATTTCAGTGTGTATCAGTGATTTAATTTATTTGATTGTCACTCCCCTTCCTCTTCTCCTGGGGAGGAGGGGGGCACTCCAGAGATTGGAATTTTAATTGCTTGACCACAGTTTCTAATTAGTGGTGCACCAAAAGGGCATGGATCATTAAATAGCATTGAACCTTATAAGGTTCTGAGGTTAAGCTATAGCATCAAATGGATGAGTTTAGATGTTTCTGGACTGAAGTTACAGTCTACCAGTAAACTGAGCTATCATAATGAAATCATTCAAATTTTTTCTCACTACTTACTGAGAAATTGGTTTCTGTTTGCAAAGTATATTCTGGTGGTCCTAAAGAATGTAGCTTTTTTGTACAAATAAATATTTAGCATTTGTATATATGTTATACATAGGTATCTATTCTGAAGGCATATGCCTGTAGAATAGTTAAACATAACTCAGAGTTGTTATGCAATGACATGCTTATTTAATGTTGCTAGAGCTTGTACTGTTTTAATCCATTAAGTAGTTTCATTGGCAATATATAATAACAGTGTTCTCTACAGCCACTTCCTTTTTCCCAGTCAGTACCTGGATTTGTGCTACTTCGTCCAAGGGAAATCTAGTTCTTGAGTGTAATGGTCAGAGAACAGAATATGATCCACATTATTACTTTAATGTCTAATAGTCTTTATCATATTTTTGCTGGTTTTAAAACTTGATGATGGAAGTGAATTGTATAACTTCAGTTATTCATTAACATTGCTGCATTCAAGATTCTCAGATAATGCAGTCTGGAATAGGAACGTGCTTATAATACACACTGGTATCAACTTGTTTTCCTCTAGGTGGATTAAGAACAGGTTAATGGACAGTCTGCAAAATACAGTCTGTATTTAGGGGCGCAACACCATAAACTGTTGTGTGTGTAGCAGGTTTACTGGTATAAAACAATGTTCTGCAGTATTTGCATCCAAAGTTGATGAAAATAGGAAATAATTGCTCATAAAACTTAAGAGTCATCTGAATAACGTGTCTTATTTCATCTAAAATAATAATTTGGGTATGGGCGTGTAATTACAGATTTTGATGGGGCAAATGGAACGCAGTGACTCTGAAACGTAAATAATTACAAAATATATATATAAGTGAACCGGTTTTGCCACCTGTTCCACTCCCATATTTCATTTGGGTGTTTATTTGTATCCACTTTTAAAATGTGAAACACATTTGAATATGCAAGAACCATAGTCTGGTTTGTAAACCCCAGCAGACTTCAGAAATTAATCTAGAGAGCTGTATTTAGTGTGAAGTAGGAAGTAAACAGTAAAATCTAGTAAAATCTATTTTTATGGGCATAAAACCTATATTCACTTTTTTCTTCTTTTTTTTTTTTTTTTTTTTTTTTTTTTACTTCTGTAGGATTTTGTAGGAAACTGGTGTTCAGCAGTTTACCAATATAATAATGGCTCTTTATTCAGCTAAGTTTCTTTCCTGTTGAGAGTAGAAACAAGAGGTCTGGGAGTTCAGAATTTGCTAGAGGTTTTCACAGGACATTTTTTTCTCAAGGTGACTGTCTTGGATTTTGCTGTGTTTGAGACTTTGTTTGTGGAAAGAAGGCTGTTTCTGCTCTCTCCTTCTGCTTTTGCTTCCTGTAGCACAGGAGTTTCTGAAACGGTGCAGCTGCCTGCCATGAATACACTGGTGCACAGCATGGAAACTTGGCTTCTTGGCACATGGAAGGGATGGGTCTCTGTCTCCAGTTTATTAAATTCACATTTTTTGTTCCTGCTTAGGTTTAGAGCCAGATTTTTCGCTTCTGCTTCCTTCCTCCTCCTGCACTTCTTTCCTTAATTAAAAGATGCTCAGGTTGAATGCATATAGCTTCAGATGGAAAAGGATGAAAATAGCACAGATGAAATAGCTGCAGTGTTGAGACCTGGACCTTTATTTAGCATTACATCTGCTGGCATGTCATTGCAATGGAGTTCAAAAGCTGACTGGATTACTTTTTTTGATTGATAACCTCTAATTTTGAAGGGGACAAAAATTTTTGCAGCCATTTTTTTTTTAATCAGCTTCAGCTGTCTCTCCATTTAAGTTAATGACAAATTCATGTTTGTTCAGTGAAAACAGCAATAGATTCACCCCATTTGTATGTTTTCAGTCACTGTTTTCCAAAGGCTATGAGTACCTGCAATCTGAGATGCTGACTGCAAAAACCAGTATCTCTATGGCACTGGCTAAAACTGCTCATAGTCAACAGTTTTAAAAACCAGGTAATTTATGGAGTGCCCAAGGATAAACATGGGTTTTGAGAGTTAGGTGACACAGGTTATTAGATAATGGACTTAAGGTAGGTGTCTACCAAAAGAACAAATATCATACCTCATACATATCTCAACATACTTTGCCTTAAATAGTTTCTGGAAGCCTGCTGGAATCTCATGCCAGCCATTCCCATTTCAAAAACATCTCAGAATAGACTTGGGCAAAGAAATCAAAACAGCAGTGTTGGGTAGGACAGCATGTCTGATAAATCACAAATGACCCCTCTGACAGTGGAATATGCTCTAAAATGCCTAAACCCAGAAGTCCTTAATATTGAGGCTGTTTGTTTTTTTTTAAAAAAAGGAGAGTGAGCAATGGCAAGATGTGCTCTGAGGTGTTTAAGAGGAAAGATGGCCATAGATTCTCACAGAGCTTGGGCTCTAGTTTTACACAGGTACTTCTCTTAGTAAAGCTGTCATGAAGTGCCTTGAAAACAGTGCTGCCAAAGTTGCTCACTTTATCTTTGATTTTTATAGAAACACTATTGTTCATCTTCACTCTTCTGAATACTTCTCTTGCTTTCAATTTGACCTTAAAAACTTAAGTCTGCTTTCCCTAATTTAACCTCCTTCACCACAATGCCCTTTTGTACTTTACCTGGCTTTTTGTTATTCTGTCATTTGCAGTCTTTTCAGCCAAACTGACATGGTGATCTGCACAATTTCCTTGAAATCATCTCTTACAGCATTCCAATAACTTCCCAAAATAAGTTCACGGTGCTCCTGCCCCTTTGTGCTGTCTCGTTTCTCTTTGAGTCATAGTTGTAAGCAAGTGGCAACAGCCAGTTTGGCTGTATACATTGGTCATATATGTTTAACCAGGGTGCTTAAATGCGAGGCCTTTTCTTGGTTGAGCTCTGTCAGGTTTGTGAAGATGAAGGGGAATGTAGCTGCCAATTTGCCAAGCACATGAAAAGCAAAAGTTATTTTGAACTGTCAAAAGAATGAAAAAACAGGGAAAATGTTGTTATATTTGCCTTCATAAAAGGGGAGTACGAAGTATGTGTGCAAAACAGATACTGACTTTTGTATACATTAAGATAATATGGAAATCCTGCATTCACCTGTGCTATCCATGCTGGAAGGAAAAGCATTGGGGGAGGCTGAGAAGACACCTAATCTCATACCTGCACTCTTATGAAAGACTCAAACTCAATTTTATTTCTCCATGAGAAGGTTAAGAGGTGAATTGGTTTTTGTTTACTCCATATATAGCTGCACAAGTAGATCAGATAAAACTGCTTCCCAGCAAGCAGAAATAGCTGTTGAGATCAGTGGTGGGACAGTGACAAGCGTGAATCAGAAGCAAGATGTGAGTTTGCAGCACTGGCAGTATCGCTGGAAGATTTCAGATAATAATAGTTTCACTGTCACTTGGTTGAACATCTCTCTTAAAACCTTCTCTTTTACCTCAACCAGCCCATGGCGTCTGTACATAGGAACTGCTGCGTGAGGACTTACAGCCTGTTAAGCAAAGGTCAGATGGCTCTCCTGGCCTTACACCAGCCACATGTTCCTATTTCTCCTGTTCTGTTCTTTTCCCTTGTTGTACTCATTGCACTACACTAAGGTGGGCAGCAATCAGACTTCCATTTTCTCTCTTTGCACAGTTTCCAAACCCCCCCCCAGCATGCAGGGTTGATACTAGTTGAAAGAACTCACATGAGATGCAACCAGTGAATATCCTTTTATTTATTATGTTCCTTTTTCCCTTTTTTTGTTTGTTTGTTTTTTATTCATAGTGAAGTACATGAGAGAAGCAACACCCTATGTGAAGAAAGGCTCTCCTGTTTCAGAAATTGGGTGGGAGACACCTCCCCCAGAATCTCCCCGCTTAGGCTGTGCCTCCGCTGAGCCACTGCCGCAGCTCTCGCTGCCCATCCACAGAGACAAGAAGACGATACCGCTCAGGATGTGCTACGTGACGCGCAACATGACGGTCTCAGACCCTGAAAACAGGTGAATGAAGGATTCTCCTGGGGTGGGATTTTTGCCTTCACGTTGAATTGTTGTTGGCTCTTTTGGCACCGTGAGTGGTGAGGTGATGGTGGGCTCTGGCAGCACAGCAGCGAGGGGCAAGCGAGGAGCAGTTTGGGAAGGGTGGGCGGTGGTGTCTGAGCTGCGTGGTGCTGGGTTCAGTGCACAGCTACAGGGGGGCTAGAGATTCCTCAGTTTTGGAGTTGTGCTAAAGAAACTCTTCAGTGTGGTAATCTGGTGTTTTTATTAGAAATAGAATTGCAGATGTTTGTTTTAATCTTGATTAAGTGTCTGCTTTTGAAGGAAAAGACAACATAGAATCACAGAAAGTCAGGGGTTGGAAGGGACCTCTGAAGATCATAGAATCCAACCCCCCTGCCAGAGCATTTTAGCATTTTCTTTTTTTAATGTATATTATTTTAGGAATCGCCTGTTTTGTCCATTAATTTCTGGGCATTAAAGTCAAAAATAGAAAAAGAGTTCCACTTACAGGGTCTTAATTCGGAATTTCTGTGACTTCTTGGGGTTTTTTTCTCATAATGTTATAAATAGGATGAGTTTTTACCAGCCCTTATTTATAACATATGTAGAACAGCTGCACCACACCAGCACAGTCCCTCCTCTAACAGCTGCTGCTAAAAAAGAAACCAGTCAAGTCAGTAATACAGACTGATTCTTCCATCCAAATAATGCCTTTTTTTTTTTTTTTTTTTCCCTGCAGTTTTCTGGCTTGCCCAAGAGCTGGGTGTAATGCCTTCGATTCTCAGCACTTTTCTATAGGCAGTAATAGAACTATATTTTCATTTGTGCAGAGGGATAAGGAGAAGAAGGGAGAGCAGAAGGGTGCTTGTGAAAGATGTGTTTCCCTGTAATCTCTTGCACTGCAATTCAGAAACTTTATTGGTATTTGTGTAATTTTCTTTCTTTCTTTTCTATAGATGCCTGGCCTTCTTTTTAGGGTTCCCCCACCAGCACCACCTATGCTTCATGGTTTAGTATTGTTTTGAATTTGGTCTCACCAAGAGGTTATCACTATAGTCAGTGATAACTGACTACTAAAGAAGTGCAATTGTAAAACAGCAATTTCCTTGTTTTTCTCAAGTTGAAATCAAGAGAGTTATTGAAATCTGACTCTTTTTTTGAAATATATCTGTATGTTTTATGAGGTCAAGATTTGATCACTAGCTGTATCACTAGCCCGAGAGTTTGTCATTCTCTCTGCCAGGGAGTGTATTTTAAATATACTCAGGCATGTTGCATTGTTTAAATGAGCACAATATAACCACTCTTACACGTGTTGGCTTCAATTTTTCAGCACTTTTATTATTTTGTTTTGTTTTGTGGTTTTTTGACAGTGTTATAATTTTCAGCTATTGTCACTCTTCTGGTCCTCAGTTTTGTTTGAAGGCAAGGAGGACCGATTCATGGGGCCACACATTCATTGATCATGATGCTTCTGTCATGAAGCTGACATTTTTGAAGCATGCTACAAATACGTGTGTTCTTAGGTGTTACTTGGAAGTAACGCGTGGGAGAGTCAAATTGCTCATTATCATGGTTTTCATTTTGTATTGCTGTCATTTCCTGTGGAAAGAGTGACTTCTGATATTTACTGCAGTGCAACACAGTGCAACTGGTACACAGCCTGAACTGAGATTTTCCATCCAAGCACAGAGTGCCTCACCATTGTGCTAGCTGCAATATAATAGTAGCATCCCATGGATTAATATCTTTAGCTGTTTCAAGGTTTTTAAACAATTTTTATAATGAAACTGATATATTCCAGTAAAAATGTATTCCAATGCAGCAACACAAGAGAGTAATGTGATTTCACAGAAATAATTTAATCTTTGTTTACAACAGAGCCCAAACCATGTCCTTACATGCTTATGATACTTCTGTTTCATAACCCAGTGACCTGACATACATAGATCTTGTAACTGATGGTGTCACTTTGCTGGATGGCTTTTGAAATGCACTGCTGTCAGGCTGCCAAAGCATATGTTGGCCATAAAAGGGCTCCTTTGGACTATAGCTGAGCTAGTTTTCATCTAATACCAAGCATGGACATAGGAAGCATGAGCTTTCCAGTGCAGATATTTCTCTGTTGCAGGTGGAGTTCATGTCAAATCAGGGTTGTGGAACCACTCTGAACTTTTCTGATGTTCAGCATGGTAAGATCCCTGTGTTAAAGGATCCAGAAGGAAATAGCTGTTGTTGGCACTGAAGTGTCTCCAGGTCTTAGAAATCTAGGATGAAATGTAAGTTCAGTGAGCATGGAGGAAGTTATATGTATAGTTTTCCCACCAGATGCTGTAGCCCTGCAGAAGACTTTTGCTTCTCCTTGAACACTGGCCTTAGTTAAGAGATATCTAAATCTGTGTCTTCTCTCAGATTGTTTGGTGAATCTCTTATTTCAATGCAAGAGTGAAGTTTGGTGCTTTTACAGCCAGCTGTCCCCAGATGTCTTCTTCACCTAACCATTCTGTGGGTTCCCTCTGAAGGAGGTTGGCAATTGTCTTCTCTGATACCTGATTAAGATACTAAGCAGAAGATCCTTAAGACAAACCAATGCCAAACTTAGTGTGCAGGAATATTTTTTTAATAGTACAAACATTACAATAGGAGAAAAGATGCAGAACACCTTAGGCATCTATGTCATTCTCCTCAAGACACAGGACCATTTTTATATTTTATGCTGGAAGAAACTAGGTTAAAATAATTGCTACTCAGATCTGTTGTTTGGCTGTGTTTTTAATGAAAAATGTCCTTGGTGGCAGTATTAAAAGTTAATGTCAGGCATTACAGAGGAGCATCCCTTCCCTGTAAAGAGGTGTGTGGGAATGGTCACAGCTAGTAATACCAATAAGCAGTAAGTCTTACTGCAGTGTAAAAAGCTTTTAAACAGCTTCTGATGATGATATTAAAGAACAGAAGAAAGAAAGAAAAAAAAAACAAATAGGTGCCTGAGGTGAATTTTTTCTGTTGGTGCTTTTGCAGTCTTGGTACACAATGCAAAGGTACTTCTGCACCCAACACACAGGAGACATTCCTCTCATTCCCTGGAGGAAAAAGGCTGTGCTGCATGGGGTGAAAATGTTTTCACATCTGCTTTTGAAATCACCCTGAAGTCCTGCTTGCACTTAATTCAGCCAAACCTAGGAGGAGTGGGCCTGATCCAGCACAAATCACATTTTTCTTGTAGCAGGGGACCAGAGCAGCGTGGTGCTTACAGGGATCTGCAGCAGGGATCTAGTCTTAAGGATTGGGTTACTCATTGGCAGGATATGGCCTGCTGGTGGGAAAGGTTTGCTTTGGTTTTGAAGCTGTGGCAGCATGCAGCAAATAAAGGAGCAGTTTGTATCCATCACATTGGGGACACATGGAGAGCCAGATAAGGAACTCTCATTATTCGTTGTTCATTTTGGGGCTAAACTGAAAATTGTGATCAGAAGGTGAAATTGAGCAGATAGGTTTTAAAGGTGGTAGAGGAACTGTCTCTTATCCACTCAATCTGGGCATCGTACACTGAGATGCATCTGGGAATTACCTGAGCTTCCTGGGATGACAGAAAGATGCAAGATAGAATGAGACCTGTTTACTCCAAAGGCAGCTACAGGCTTAAGTGGCCTCATTGTTTTTATTAATTTTTTTCTTGCTTTTGCTTTGGGAAGTACCAATTAACTGAAAGTATTTGCAAGATTTGCAAAGATGTCTCTCCCAAAATTGGTTCCTTTTGCACACATTCTTAAAAAAAAAAAAAAAAAAGTAAAAATTCTTACATTATTTAATAACATGTCAGTAAGGCACAATAACAGGGTCAGTGGAATTTAAAATTGTTGATTGTAATGGGTGTACAAACATGTAATTTATGTAAGCATGAAATATTCCTGTGTGATTCTGTAATGGCATTTCAAAATCTTAAATATAAAACAAAATCTGGTAAATTTTGTGGTATTTATTTTTGTTACAATGAGTCATGAAAACAGGTGAAACTTCCTAAAATAACATCTGAGTTTCAACCAGATTTAATATGACACTAGTCCTTGTGTCAAAAATTAATGCTGACAACAAGTTAGGAGAAAAACATGAAGATGAAATAAATAGAAAAGTAAAATAAGTAAAAGTCAGGGATCTGTGACACTTCTATAATACAGTACTGTACAAAAAGTTGACTAATTGGCTTTCTGAATGTTTGTGTTTATTTACAGAGGTTATGGATGGAGTTCTAGTAGAAACTTCCATGTCTTTTCAGTAAAACTCTAGAAAATATGATCATGTGTAGTTTGAGCCCTCTCACTTTCTGCCAGCACTCTCACTTTCTCTGCTGGTACAGAGCACAAGTATTTTTCTATAAAAGACTTAGTTCTTTACAAGACTTGATATGTTCAGACTTGACACTGGGAAGCATTTCTTTACCAACAGAATGTTTAAACAGGGAAACAAGCTTCCTAGGCAGGTGGTTGATGCCTCAAGCCTGTCAATGTTTAAGGGGTATTTTGGACAGTGCCCTTAACAATATACTCCAACATGATCAGCCCGAAAGTGGTCAGGCAGTTGGACCAGATGATCATTGTAGGTCCCTTACAATGGAAATATTCTGTTCTGTTCTGCTCTGTTCTATACTATGCTATAGAAGAAATTAAAGACATTTATCTCCTGCACCTCTTCATGCTCATGCAGGTATAATTCAAGGGTGGCCGAGGGGCAGGGAGGTAAATATTAGGCAGTGGAGAAGAGTCTTGACGTCTTGTTGATGAAAGCGTGGCCTGGCTCCTGCCTCCACCCTGCCTGTTTCCTGCTTGGTAAACAGGACCATGCTTTGATGTTGGCAGGCACCAGCAGCCACTGGTGTACAAAGCAAAGGCTGAATTCTCCTTACAGAGCAGCCTGGTTTTTTTCCCACTGACAGGGAAGCTGATTCCCTGAGTCACATACCTGCTGTGGGGCTTGCAGAGGGCAGAGCACTGCTGCAGAGAGTGACCATGGCACTGAGAAGGACTTATGGCTGCTCTGGTAGAGCACAGGTCCAGTTTATTTTTTATTAGTCTCTTCCCTCTTAAGAGGTAGTTTGATAAAACTGGACCCAGTCAACCATATTGGCTGCTGGTTGAATCACAGATGGGTTGAGATGCTGGGCAGAGGCTGAGCCCTGGACCCAGCACTAAGGAAGTGATACACCATTTCCATCACCATGCTGGTACTGCTGCGGCACTGTGGAACTGTGTCAGCCCTTGAAGGACACCAGCAGTTCTGTGGAACTTCCTGGAGAGGTAGAAATCTTCCCTTTCTAATGGACAGTACAGATTTATCAGGACTGGCCTCTGGTTTAGGAAAGTTGGGTCTTTTTTCTGCTACCATTCTTTGCAGCTGAGCAGAAGAAAAAAAAGGACTTATGTCCGCATCAGAGATAGAGCAAGTTATCCATCCCTGGATGTTTTTAAGAAGAGACTGGATGTGGCACTCAGTGCCATGGTCTGGTAACCACAGTGGTAGTGGATTAAGGGTTGGACTTGATGATCTCAGAGGTCCTTTCCAGCACCTTTCCAGGACCAGAACCTGGATGCTTCTGTGATTCTGTGAAAGTTAAAGATACTATAATGGGCACAGTACCAGTATAAAAAATCACCTTCCACACATCCCCAAGGAATTTGTGCCTTATTGCTTGTGCTGTTATTGAACTGCTCTCCGGTTGTAAATGAAATCTCTGTGAAATGGAGAGACTGTATTTAATTTGCAGTGTTGTGGTGACCTACAGCTTGAAATCCTTGGATGAAAGGCATATAATACTTAATTATCATTATTGGTACAGACATGTTTTACTATTTGAATATCAGTAAGTCCTTTGAAGAAGTCATTGAGCCTGCTAAAGTCCTGATTAATATCAAGAATTTTTGTTACTGTTTTGAGCTTTTTTGTCCCCTTGTGGGCTGTGTTTGTTATCTGTTTAGATTACTGTTAAACTAGTAGGAAGAAAGGAAGAAATCAACAGTCCAACATTACAGTAAAGCAACTTGAAAGGATGCAAAGAACAAAAATGTCAATAATCAGGGTGAAACTCTGGTTTCCTCTCTTCCTTAAACCACCATGTTGTGCTGTGTGCACAGTCAGATAGAAAGGTGATCTACCACTGTGAAGCCCTCTACGTCCTTGCCCACAAACGGTCATGAATTTAAGATCAAAGCGAATGAGTTTTAGCTCCTAACTATTTTACTATTGCACACCCAAATTCTCCTTTTGTGTAAAGTTGGACATTTCTTGTTGTCTTCTTGTTTGTTTATAGTACTGTAACTGCTAATCTGCCAACAAAATCTACCCTTTACTTGAAGGGATGAACAAGAAGGTGGCACTTGGTATTTATCTATTGTTCTCTCTTTTCAAGCTGAAGGAAGTTTATTTAGCTAAAAAGGCATTTGCAGCATCCCCTTCAATACCCTGAGGATAGGAGAAAGAAGAAGTTGTGTTGTGGGGGAGAGGAATGTTGGGATGGATGAATGGCTGGGCGGTGAGGGAGACCTCCTCCTCCTTCATACATTAACATGTCCTCTCTAATAGTTGCATGGCTGTGGGAGCTTCCTGGGTAGGCAGGGTCAGTGCATTCAGGGCCAGGGTTGATAGATGAGAGACACAGAAAATTGCACTTCTTCTCTTATAACAGATTTTTGGGGCAAATTATTAATTTCTAGAATAAGTAATTGTTTCAGGCAGGGCTATCTGACAGTCCTCTATCATCTACATCATCTGCTTTCTGTGCATCTGTGAGATTGCTGGTGTTTTTTGGAAGCTGCAGTCATCTCTCTTCATAAGGGATGGTTTTCCACTCCTGTGGAGCTGGAGCTCTAAAGCCTATATGTAGAAAGGTTGATAATTTTTTTTTCTTCATTATTAGGAATAGTTATCTTCCACCATTTGTAAAAAAAACCTTATATCTTAGCCTCCATTTCTTCTCAACCTTCTTGGAGGGTCACTGAGATCAGACACCTTTGTAGGACTGTCCCTGCTGTAGAGAGCAGTGTTTTGGTCTCTTTTGAATGAAATCACCATCTAAGCTTCTGGGAAAAAAAATCCAAATCCAGACAACCTGAAGATCATTTTCTGCAGAGCAGCGTCGAGGGTATTCATTTACTCAAACACATCAACAAAATATGTTGAACTTTGGATGTTCATTTACTTTTATTTACTTTTAATTTTTGTTGTGTTAAATCACTTTAAAATAGCTTTCTGTTGTCCTAAGGACCTGCATCAGTTTGAGAAATGGATTGCTGGGGGAATGTGCCAGGATTTGGGGACACAGTGAAAATCCCGGAGTTTTCCCATGGGGTGTTTGAGATACCAGTGTAGAACTGGATAATTATGACATGTGTGACTGGCCTTCAATCTGTGCAGGCCCTGGTGAATCTGGGATTAATCATGTCTCACTTTCTTGAAAAACAAATTGCATCTTTTCCCTAGACTTAATGACATGGGGTCAGACAGGTGAGGTCCTGGTGTTCCTTCCCATTTCCAGCACAAATTGAATAGGAGTTGGCAAACCTCCTGCATGTGCTACTCCAAAAAAGTGTCTGTACATGCATGCAGATATGTGAGTGTGAATAAAATTTTGTGCATGTCTGTGTCTATGTGTGAAGGGAACCGAGTGTGACCTGACAGGAATAAAGCCTGTCATGGTGAGTGGGTGGCAAGGAAGGATGTGTGTGGTGTGGAGATGGCAGTAACCAAGGACAGCAGAACACTTTCAGCTGCATTTTTAATCAACAGCGTTTTTTACTTCTTCTATAACAAAAACTACAACTATTTAAATATAATCTCTGATTTTATTCCTCTAAATTCCCCTTATGCTGAAAAGGCTCCTGTCTTTGCACCCTCAGAAATCATCAGAATTATTTATTATGGTTTCATGTGCAGACAGTGATTGAGGATATGGAGCAAGCAATTTGGGCCTTGATCTCTTTCTAAGTTTGCAGAGGCAGAGTGTTTTGCTCCTGGCTTTGCCGGTGCAAAATCAAAGTAGCATGATGGACTTGAATGACTCTGGCTCCAGTTTACCATTAACTTCAAGGGATTTTCTTCACACTTTAATCAGTCATCGAATACATAATATGACCCAGGAAAAGGCTCAAAGAGTAAAACAGTGCATGATTTGGTTCTGGGCCAGTACTAGTGGGAGAAGTGCTCTCAAGAGTTTTGATAAAAGCTATTTCTTAGATAATGAAAACGTCTATAGAATTCTAGCCTTATCAAATGCGGAATGAGTATGGTCTATCAAACATTTGATTTCAACTTCTTCTGATCCTCTGTAAAGTATAATCTCTAAAAGATGCAGCAAGGGCAGGAATTTTAGGCTCTTAGGTGCAAGGTTATGGCATTTGGAGATGCTTGGTTCTTGTCTCACCCCCATGCTCTTTGGATGGAGAAGGGAATGCTGCAAACACTCCTTGACTCAGAGGGACTCTGAGAATGAGAGAGAAAATTACTTTTATTGTAAGGTTTGCCAAATGATCTCTGAGAAAATGTGATATCATTCATATGCCTTGCCAAGCTGGAGAGATGCCGCACATCTTGGCAGCCATCGAGAGCTAACATATAATTCCTTTGGGTTGGTATGGGCTTTATCAGAAATGGCTCCATATGCAGTATTTACATAACTGTGGTGGAGTGTGAGAATAAACACAGCTGTGGCATTGCCCTAAATATTTCAATTCAGTGGGGAATTAAGGGAACTTTATCACTGAACTGCAGATAAACAGAAGTCAGTAAGCAGTGGTCATTTTAGCCAAGGAACAAATCAAAGCTACAATGGCTGGACTGCTGGAAGCATTTAAGTGTTTTAGTGTTGGAGTTTACTAAGGTCACTGGTATTTTTTGCTTTTCAAAAAATATGGAAATGTTGTCACTCAGTTGTTATACAAAAAGTGTCATCCGAATGGACTTGTGATTCAAAGCAGTGTAGGCTGAAAAGCAGAAAAATGAAAAGTTTATAGGGATGCAGCACTTTCTGTGTCTGATTTTAGTTGGACCCCATGGGTTTCTGGGAAAATAATAAGTTTCTGTGAATATACCTATCCCAGCTGACTGTGGAGATGGGAGTCCTCAGCAAAAATCCATAAGCATGGTTTCTAAGGGATAGCTCTGTGCTCAGATAAAAATAGCCAGTAGCAGAATTCAGACACTGGAAGATTTAGAATGTTGTTCTTAAAGTATGAATAAAATGATCCATACCTAGCATCTTGCCCAGGAACCACTCTTCCAGATGTATTCCTCGAGCTGGACCAGTTCCGTGCATAAGAGGGTTCAGTTCCAGGGCTGTCAAAGCAGTGTTTATTCCCATTTTGAACACACTTTTGAGAACTGTAGCACATATTGTCCAGTCTTCCTGTTACTCAGCTCAGGGAAATGGATAGACTTTCTGCAGTTGTTAGTAAATCACCATCAACATTTGATGGCTGACAAGCAGTCCTCAAATTAACCCCATTAGAAGTCACTGAGGGATGATATTTTAAGAGTATTTTTGCAGCATGGCTCAGTGTGTATGTGTGTATATATATACATCGGTGTCTCAGTAGCATGTGTATGTAATAGAATATGCATAGTTTAGAATCACTTAAACAGATTTGTGAAGAACTTTCTAAACATTTATTATTTTAGGGACAGAACTCATAGAAATACTTAAATAGCCACTATCAAGGGAAATACATTTCAATCAAGGCCCAAGTAGCAAAATACTTGTATGCTAATCCATGTGATTTAAGTAGGAATTTAAACTTTCCTCAAATTGAAGGGAAGTAACTTGTCATTTGGAAGCTCATTCGGTTATAGTCCTTTCTTTCCAGACAGTGCTGAGCTCCAGCAGCTTTTCTGTGGAAATGTGTTAGTGTTGGCTCAGCACTTTCTGAAAAATCAACCCAGATCTTGAACTAACCAAACAGTGATTTAGGACCCTGAACAGTTCATCTGCTGAGTTTGGAAAATCATGACCTTTTCTATCTTTAGAGCAGTGTTTACTTGGAGACCTCCCCTTCCCAAAATGGGCAAACACGAGACCAGCGGTCCTCAGTCTCACAGCCCCAGAGAGCTCTTCAGATCGAGTCACTCTCTGTTCTGGATTCTGCTCTGGTTTAACCGATTAATTAAAACCTCTTAATTGTTAGTTAATCTCCAAATAGCAGGATTTTGTAATTGCATAACAAATATTTGCATTACAGTACTGTCTTGAACCTCAACCTGAATAAATTCCACTGATCTAATTACTTTTCTGGTACAGAAAGGAGTCATTGTGTGTCCCAGAGATCAGGCAGCCATACATAGGACAGAAGTATGTGCTTAGGCTCAGATCCCAGCTTGAATTTGCCTGGGCAGTGTTCAGGGGTAGTCACTGTATGTGTATAATTGAAAAGCACAAATGTTATACAGAGTTGAATGATGAGTAATGACCAGTGATTGGTTTTATTATCACTAGATAAAGCAGGATGTTACTTAGTGGGTTCTTTAACAAATGTTCAGGTAAAAGTGACCCATGAAGATATAAAGAGCACACAAAGCCCACTAATAACTAATTTAACCTCACTGAGAACAGGGCTGAAATAGATGAAGCTGCCTCTCAAGGCATTTTTGTTATTGTTGCTGTTGTTAGCAAAGGTATTGGCACAGGTCCTATAACCACAATGGGCAGGATTCGTTTTCCTGAAAGCTGTGTTCATCTGTGCTTTTCAAACTACAGTGATAGGGTGGAAGCCCCTAAGATGGTCTAGTAAACATGGGGGTTTTTTTGAAAGAAAACCATCTCTCTACATGGGAGTTTGGAAAATGTATTAAGATGCCTGTCAGCAGCAATCATATGGTTGTGGTTGCCACTTTTTGCTGCTGCTGTTAGCAGGATTTAAATGGAGCATTGAGGATGTTGGTAACTCATGGGCAAGGCTGACTGTGGTGGACTTCTGGTTGATGTTTAGCAGTGTCACTGAAACCGCAACACAATCCTAACTCCTACATTTGGGATGAGGGTGTTTTTTATTTCTCTCTGAATGAGTAAAATAAGCACAGAGTGAGTAACTCTGGGCATGCTGTGATATCCTGCTGAGGAAGGCAGCAGTTCATCTCCAGCTTCTCTGCAGTCATTTCCCACGCAGTTCTGGGTGGTTGCTGTGTCAGTGAATGCTCCTCTTGCCTTTATGTTTGAAACACTTATTGACATGGTAGGTGTAGAGTTTCATCAGCACTGGCAAATTCTCTTCTCAAGGGTTTTGTCATCATGCTAATACAAACCTGGATTCAGTTCAGATGAGCCTACTTTATTCAGGTGTTGTAAAGGTAAGCTTTTAGTGCTATGTCTTTTTAACTCATTGCTAACACCAAGCAAGGTAATAAGTTTAGCCACCTAACAGTATCTGAGTGAACATAATGTTTTTCCCCCACTTTTTCTAGGCTTATTGAAGTTCATTCACCTGATGCCAAGCACACCGTGGTGCTCAGGAGTAAGGATTCAGCTACAGCCCAGGCCTGGTTCAATGCCATCCACACCAGTGTCAACGAGCTCAACCCCAGGGTGATTGCAGAGGTCAGAGACCAGCTGGGTAAAACAGGAATTGCTGGAAGTCGAGAAATTAGGCATTTGGGCTGGCTTGCAGAAAAGGTAACAAAAATATTCTTATTTTAATTTCTAAGTTCTCTCTTTCTCACTTTCTCTATGTTCTTGAATTCAGTATTGACTGGAAGTGAAGACACTACATGAGGTTCTGGGTTTTGATTTAGTTTTCCATGAAGACCTTATTTTCTTAATGTGTCAAATTTTGTGTTTTTTTTAAAAAACTTCAAAAACTAGAAAGTTTCCTGAGTCTTCACTTCTTTATGCCCATTAGCATTGTTATGGGACATCAAAAATCTCATGATCTCTCAAACTCAGGCATGGGACATGAGTCACAAAAACTGACATCAGCCTCAACCCTCCCTGCTGTTTGTCTCTTTTTCACATATCTGATGTGTCATCTTCCTACTCCCAGCCTGGGAAGTAACCAGTTACTTGGTCCATGGTCCATTCCTTTGCTGTACCTGGCCACAGAAGCAGGACATGGTCTGGACATGAGATGGTGTCTAGGAGTTTGTTCTTTAAATGTAACCCTGTGTTTCAGCAGATCTCCTGTGATCCTCCTATGAGGATGCTGAGTTTGCAACTTAACTCTTACCCTTTGTCTTGCATAGTTTGATTCTCAAAATATGAGAATTATATGAGAATATGAGAATATTATGCCACAGGTGAAACCTGGTGTTCAGTTCAAATGTAGTTTGGGATCTACTGGCCTGTGGAAAGCCAGCCCATGAATGCACAGGGATGATATCATAATGAGATGATCTGATTTTAAATCAGTAGTCTCAGAGTTACTTTTAGGCACTGTACCAACAGATAAGTGTGGATTTGCTATAGTAGCAGCATTAGAATTGTGTCCAGAAAGACCTCTCATCCAGGTATAGCCTGGACAGCTGTTCAGAGTCTCTTTGCCACTCCAGCTGGGGTGCAAGGAAAAATAGCCACAATGTACATACCCACTACCCTTTCAACCCATTCACCCAGCACAGGTGTGGAAAGCTGACTGTGACTGCCCTGAAAAAAATACTGTACATGTTAGTTCTGTTTGGAATTTTGTAGATGAAAACATGGGAGCCACAGACAGAGGTGTCATATTTCTATCTAACATCCTCTAAGAAGGCACACCGGTAATTTTTAGCAAAAAGTAGGTCACTCCACACCCCTTGTAGAGAGGCAGATTGCAAAACCTTTCAGGAAGATTTTGTACTTTTCCTGCCCCTCCATCCAGTCTTGCAGAATAGGGAGGACAGCACATTTCTGTGACTCAGTGCTGTAGAAAATGTAAAAAATTGAGGGAATAATTTGGGCTTGAAACACCAAAACATTGTTAAGTAAACTTTAACGGTATTAAACTGTACAGACATGGGATCTTTAATCTTGGTTTCCTTCTGTATCCATTTCTATAAACTTACAAAAAACAGAATAAAAGAAGCTTTTGTTGCAAAATCCTCTGAAAGGGTAACTAACTGCTCTGTTAGCGGATCATTTACACCTTGTATGTAAAATATTCACGTCATTTTAAGCAGATACATGGCACACTGCTGTGTTTACAAATGTCTTTCCTCACAGTTATTACACTATGTCCTGTTTACATGCTTTTTTCTCCTCTGTTTTTGGTTGTTTGGTTGGTTTGGTTTAATTTTTTTCCCTCTTATGTACTAAGATCTCATTTTGTGTTACATCATGGACCCATTTAAGGTCCTGCTGAATTTAGTGGTGAAACTTGTTTTATCTTTAATAGGGTCAGGCTGCAACTCTCTCCACATTTCAGTGTATTTATAGTGACTATCATCAATAATTAGCCTTGAGAGATTTTCAGCAGCATTGTTACCCAAAAGTCAACATTTTTTTCACTGAACTAACCATCCAGAGATGTGCAATAGTAATCAGAGATCAAAAATACCCAGATTGTTTTCATGTTGGAGAACTGCTGAATAGTAGAGAAAATTGCTATATATGGTAAAATGCCATGTAAAATTACTTTTATTTTGTTATTGGACAATGGACTGTAAAGTCTGTGTGAAAGAAAGATAACCTGTAGGATGGGAGAGGAAGGTATATACACTGTATATATGAGAACTGTATGTGTACTGTTTCAAAGGAGGTGTTCAGGGCAGCTAGGTGAGTTCTTGACCACAGGATATTTCCTCGGTGCCCCTCATATAAAACCTGGGTTTGCTAGTGGGGAGAGATTAAATTCTGTACTGGTTTTTTAAGAACTGCCAGCTTTCCTTTGGGGTGAATTTCCTTACCATATCCTCTACTGGTTGATTTCTAACTGTTGGACTTGAGAAAGGGACCTTGTTATTAGCAGCCACCAAATAGAACATACTCTTTGTATTCGTCTTAATTCTGCCATTAATTTTTTTTTTTCTCCATATTTTGTGGCATATCTTGTTATTTTCCCATGGGCTGCAGTTTTGAAATAATCTTAGACTGTAACTTTTAAGACAGCTTTTTAAGTCATCGCATTATGTTACTTAGATATCCTTACAGTGAGTTCTCAGCAAAATAAAACAACGCTAAGTGAGACTAATTCCTCTGCTTGTTTGAGGAATGCAAAATGTAATCCCATCGAAATTTCACTGTAATTTACTGTGATTACTCTCTGCTTTCATTAAGCTATTTCCTAGTTTGACAGTTTTTATATGTCTCTGGTCTAAACTTAGCTCTAAACTTCAACCTTTATGGTACTATAAAAATAGATTCATTAGCGGAGCCTCCCTCAGGTGGGTAACATTAAAAAAAATAGGTTATCTAAGGTGCAAAGCAATTGCATGCTAATAGGATTCTTCTACCTTCACCAAACTTCCCTCTAGAGACCACCTGAAGTCTTCAGCATAAAATATCCACCTCGTAGGCCCACCATCAAGTCCCTGGCTGTGCCCTGGGGTGGGCAGTGAGGGTCTGTCTGCAGAGCAAAGAGCTCTGTGTCACTTTAAGAAAACAAAATCTCACGGTGGCATTCTTGTAGGAAAGGAGAAAAACAGCCAGAAGCAATCATTAGACATTCTATATTCCCTCTTTTATTAAGTCACTAACCTTGTCCTGACTTTGACCTTATGGGAAGTTGCTGAAGCCGGCCAAGGAATAGGGAGTTGTATTAGTCACCAGCATCCTAAAACTTTTCTGTAACTACAAGAGATGTCAAGTACCAGTTCATAACAAACTGTATGCATTCCCCATCACATTTTCTTTCTTGTATTTGTTTTTTCCCTTCAGCAATATCTGTGGGATTAACAAGCATGCTAAGCAACAGGGAACATCTACATGTGGGTTTTCATCTTTCCAGGTCTTTCCTTCTTTTAATGCTCTCTGTAAAGATACTTTTAGTGGCCAAATGGAAAGAAAGAAAGTAATGTGATCCTAACTGAGGAGCTTTTCTTTATGTGTGTTAATTGCCCTTCTTCTTTCCAGGAATGCTTTGAATCCTTGAATAGATATCTTATCCACCTCTTTCTTTCTTTTTTTTTTTTTTTTTTTTTTTTTCCCATGCAATTTTTTATAGTTCTGCACATCCTGTGGCTTATAGAGGAGCTGAAACAGGCATCACTGCTTTTCTCCTCACACTAATCCACCTACCATTGAGTTCTTCCTTGAGGAGCAAATTCTGCTCTTGCACTGGAGAGCTAAAACACAGAGTAAATGGTAGTTTATTTTATCACTTCATAATGTCTGTCCCAATAGACCAAGCTGTTGTTGGCAGAAGCTTTATCTATGTTTTTGCTTTTTTAATGCAAACACAAAAAGGTGTTCTGGCAAAAGTGATTTTGCAAAGGTAGCTTTTGCCAATTCAGCATTTGGCCACACAAGCAAAAGCATGACTGATTTCAGGGGAAGCTGAAGCTGTATCCAGGCGCCAGGCTTATAGTTGGTCATTTAAAAAAAAAAAAAAAAAATCTAGATGAAACCCCAAGCTCTGTGTCTCTCCCTGTCCTCACTCTGACAGTGACACTTTAAATGTAGGCTTGGAGGAAAGAAAAAGAGCTTCAGCAGCCAGAGACTGTTCTCCTTTCTGGATGTCAAATGTCTTACAGGCAGTGGGCCTCTTAAAACGATCTGAAAGCTCCTTTGAGAAACTTAAAAATAGGAGTTGTTGCAAGCTGTCTTTTGTAATGTTAATGTTAGAAGCTGAAGAAAAAGTGCCCCTATGGGCTTTTTTCACTAAATCTTAACTCCAGCACTTGGCTTCTGCTTCAAGATGCTCTGCCTGCGCAGGGAGAATGTGTCATTGCTCCCACAAATCTGGTTTATGGATCAGAGGAGAGAAAACATCTGATGTTGGAGGGGAAATAACCAAAGCAGCACAGCAAATTGGAGTTGTTTTCCAGCTCCTGGCACTATCTCCAAAATGAAAAGTGCGTTAATATATTAGAGGATGCTCAGCCTCCTGAAACCATAGATAACCATATTATCATGTTAGAACGAAAGTGCAAGATATGTCACAGCAGAATCATCTTCTTCAGTATCAAGCTGTATATTGCAGTACTATATTTATCTTCCTGTTCTCTCTCTAATTCAGAGGAGGTAGTGATAACACAAGGTTTTGAGCCATGCAAGCTGTCCAAACAAGATTTAGGTAAATGACATGAGAGTGTGTTTGAGATTGGTTTTTTCCCAAGTATGAAATGAAAACATTTCTGTTTTACCATTTCCTTCAGCAGTGTGTTCACTGGTTAGCAAAACTAGACAGCAACAAAGCTGTGTTGCTATTCTCATCACAGACAAATGAATTTTCAAAGAATGGGATAGAAACTTCAGTTTTAAAATTTTATATAATTTCTAAATTGTGAAAGCAAGCTCAAAATATCTTTGCATGAGAAAGTCACTAGCCCATCATATATTTAAACCATTTTGCCTTTATTTAACTTTGTGAATATCTGCTTTCAACCTCCTTCCCATGCAGCACAACAGCTGCTAGGCAGCATTTTAAAAACCCTGGCATGGCCATGTCCATGGTTGGGGCTGTTCCCCTGAGCTCTTCTACCTCTTCCATCGTGTTGGTGGCAGTTTGTATCTGACCCTGAACCAGATCAGGTAGTTATGCTGCTAGAAAACTCCTTACTTTTGGTGGGGCAACATTAGCTTTCCTTAGGTTTTATGAGAAGTGCAAATCCTGGTGCAAGAGAAGTAATTGGAGCCCATGGCCCGGGGGCAGGAGGTGGGAAGCAGAGCTCCCTCTGCAGTCAGTGTACAGCTCTTCCTTTGGGCTACCTGCCTCATCAGACTGCACAAACTGAACCAGTGGCAAGTTCAAAAATAAAATTGGGTTATCCTTATCCCTAGATCTGTGTTCTGGATCTGGAAAGTACCTGTGTATGTTTAGGCTGAAACTGCAGTGAACTTTGGGTTGTATTGGGTCTTAATCTCCAGTGCAAATCATCATATAGTTTAACCAGATAAATAACCTGCTAGAAACATGGGCTTGTGCTAAGAAAACTATTAGTCAAATGTCTAGTTCATTTGCAAGGAAATCAGATTTCTGTAGTGTGGTCTACTTTGCAATTTCTAGTCTCTACAGGTTTCTTTGATTGTTTTTTTATTTCAGTCTCTATTTTCTTTACTATCTAGGCATGTTTGGAAATATGACCCATAATGCCCAGGATCAAGGCAATTTGCTCCTGGCCTCCTGCTTTGAGTGGTTAGAGAAAGACCTGTTTTCTCATCTTGGTAATATGCAGTTGGTCATAATCTTAAAATTGATCTGACCTTCTGGAGCTTACACATACCTCAAGTCACAAAATCTTCTGTGTGTCCTAAATTAGAAATTCTACTTTTAAATCCTAACTAATTGTTTGGTGTAGAGCACTTACATCCAAATGCAGAGTCTTTCTTTTGCCCTGTGTCACTTAACCTTGTAGCTTATTAATTCTGGAACTTATTTGTGTGCTTTGTAAAACACCACAACAGAGTGCTTAATTACATTAACAGTTGTCATTATCTGGGATAACAATCAGCCTGTTCTTAGGAAAGACAGACCTGAAATAGCATGAAGAGTAATTTCCTTTCCCAGGTTCAGCAAGGTTCCTTCACAGGCCACTTTCATCAGCAGTGATATCATTCTCTTCTTGCTTCAGGTGCCTTCAGAAAATGGATATTTTAAGGAAAATTCAGGCTGAAAACAACCATTTCATTCACTGTACTGCTTTAAAGGCTTTGCCAGGCTTAATCTGTAACACACATGCTATTTCTTCTCATGCCAATGAGAGCAGAGCAAATGATTCTAAGTCAGACAGAAGTGCTCAGTGCAAGGGGATTGGAAAGAAAAAATGTGTTAATATGTAGTGAGCAATTATAAGAATATGATGGTGGTGCATGAAGGACCTGAGTTCAAAAGTCTGCCATACAGTTTGGTTGTTGTAGTGAAGGAAAACCCCTCTATCAGATAATTACAGAGTACAGTTAAGTGGTGAGTGAATGCCAGTGTGCCTGTGGTAGCCTTCAGGTGTTAAATTGTTCTTGCAGAGATTGAGCTGAAGTGTAAAGTGGGGCCCTGCATGTCCCCTTGCCCTGTCCTCCAGGGCTGCATTAGTTCTGGCTGGATCCCAGCAGAGGTAATCGCATCCTGCCCTCTCTCCCTCACCCTCAGTTTTGATCTAACCATCCTAACAACTGACTTTACTTTTTCCATACAATGCAGCATATTGCTGTCACTGTCCCTGGGAACCTCAGGGCTGACAAGAACCTTTTTTCTTACTGTTATCCTGCCATGAAGTTTTATTTAACTTCTCTCTTCCTGCATCAGGAGGAATTGTGAGCACAGGTGGGATCCAGTGTGGTAGCCCACGGCTCTTCTGTGAGAGGGATGTCTGCAGATGTCCCTCCAATAAACCTGGGAGAGGGTTTGAGAGGGGAAATGATGGGCTGTAGTTTGGAAGGAGGAGAGGATGCTGAAAGGAAACAGGGGAGTTCACTGCCTCCCCAGGATGTGGAAGCTGTTTCTCTCAGTTCCTCCAACATGATGAAATAGTGGCTGTAGGAGCATGTCCTGATGTGCTCCTGAGCACTGGCTACTTTGCACAGAGCAGCAGCCTCAGCATGGATGCTAACACTTTTTTCAACATAACCTAAATCTGAACTTCTTGGCTGGGCTGGATTTTTCTGGACCATGAACTTTCTAGGCTTTTCTAGAGAAATTTTCTTCTTAGATCATGCTAAATTTTCAAGATAGTGGGCCTCTCTACCTTTCACCTTGGCAGCTACAATTGGATTTGTCTAAGAGGGTCTACCTCCCCTCAGGCATGTACAGGGTCAGCTCATCTTTTGGGGCTTCACAGGTTTGAAAGCCCATCTTTGAACATATTTGCAGTCATGTTCAGTTGGGAAAAAAAGCAGGAAAGACAGATGTGATGTCAAGGCAGCCTTTGATTTCCTTTCTTCAGAAGCAGGTGAAAGGCCTCCTTTTTTCTCTCAGCCTCTGACAGTAAATATTGCAAAAAAGACAGTGAATAAATTGGAGACAGTGATGCTCCTTGGTTTTCAAATGTGATTTAAATGCAGTGTGAGCCTCTCCTTAATAAAGCACATGTTACATAAGGAAGCAGAGACCTCAAATGAACCCATATCCAGCCCATCCATCAGTGGGGAGTGAAGGGTGCCCTTCCCAATTATTTTTAACTGATTAAGTACCAAAACAACCGGTTTCCTTGTTCCCTGATATGTGTCTGCCTCATTCTACTGAAGCAAGTCAGGTGTTCAGCAGTGATGGGGGTAGGAAAGGGGAGCACCTATGCTTGCCCAACTGTGGGATGCAGGGAGTGAGAAAGATAACCTGCAGAGCAGCCTGTGGGCTGGGAAAGGTGGGAAGCTCATTCCAGGTGTTTGGAGTTGCCTAGGAGGGGGAGGCTGGTGTTAAGGCAATCTTTTGGGACAAACTCAGCTGAAACAAAGAGTGAGGCAAGTGCAGGCTGAGCAGTAGCAAAGCCCTGAGCATCTCCTCCATCAGCCATGCTGATCCAAGCACCACTGGAAATTCAGCACGCCCTCTGGCCCCTAGATCCCTCTTCAGTTGTACAGGACAAACAGATTCATTCTTACATCACCAGGGCTGAGCTGCCCTGGTTACACACTGTTGCCACAGAGGTGTGATGAAAAAAAAAGGTTGTTTTGCAAGAGCTACACTCTTGCACCATGTCTGTTCCCTCATTTTTCTACATTTTTTCTGCTAAGTGGCTCCATGTAACAAGTTTGAAAGGAAAGGGATTGTCCATTTTAGAAAATCCCAGATTTTCCAAATGTTAAGTTCACATCAAGCTGCATTTTTTTCTGTTCAAAGTTACTTCATTCTCATTTGCTGGTTTTGTCTCCTGAAGTTAAAAATCACCTTCAGAGGAATGGAGGGGCCCATTAGGGGTGTGTTGACCTTCAGGCTCTGCCCAGTATGAATTCCTCCCACCTCAGTCATTGGGGCATTTTTTAGCACAACAATGCTTCCATTTCTGCCTTTTGATTAATAGCATGAATAAATAGATTAGAAAGCAGCAGAACATGTCATTAAAAAACTCTCTTCTTTCTGCCCTGCAGTCCATCTCCTCGCCAGGACCCTTAGTTGAATGCTATGGAGAAAACTTTTGGCAAAAGAGTAGCCATATCTTTGCACAGTCTTATCCCATCCTGCTCATGCACTCAGCTTGAAGTCAAAGGTGTGTTGGCTCTACCCACAATTGCTTTTAGGACAGATGAGCTGGTTAATGTTTGAGGGGTGTTGCCAAAGAGCAGAGTATCACTGCTGGTACAAACAGCAGCTATATATGCCTTGTATCCTGTTTTGCAAAACAACTGTTGATGGAGAAAAATAAAAAGATTTTCAAAAAATACCATCAGTAGAAGCTGTGTTCTCTTTTGGATAGAGGGACTGACCTTTAAAAGAATAGATAAGTTTTAAAAAAAATTAGTGGGGAGGGAAAAGTTATATGAGTTATAATTTTCAGTGTGGCAAGATATTTACTTAATGCAGACTCCAGTCCAATTTTAATCTACAGCCTTTGTTTATGTAGTAGGTTCCTAAGGCTATTAACGCCAGCCTTTTACCTTATTATCATACCCTGTAAAAATAAAATTATACCCATAATGCCATGACAGCCCTTACAAAAATGTGCCATTAGACAATTATTGCCACACAGCAACTCTGGAGACTGCAGGGAAGTATTTTGTGTACAGACTAATTGTATCAATAGCATTTTCAACATCCTGGGTTACTGAGGAAGAAAGAACATTATGATAGCATATGTAAAATAGCTTATTCTGAAGTACTGATTTCAGGGCCTGACTGTGTCAAGAGTGCCTGAGTTGTGAGTAAAATCCTCATAAGAACTGTACTTGAAACAAATCCATGGCTGAAAAGGTTTCTTTTACAATTCCTCTCCTTTCTCCCACTCTTAAACTAGTGTCTGTTTTCTTTTAGTTATTTTAAGATGGGAAATGTTTTGACACTGGAGTTTTAACTAAAAGAAATAATAGTGCTGGTAAAAAACCCCCAACCTTTTATTCCCTTCCCCCAGATCTTTCAGTTCTGATGATTTATTTCTGCCTGCAGTTATCCTCTCTGCTTAACTGGACAGTAATTGATAGTGCACATCAAGGTAATTAGTCCAATGAGTCTCCTAAACCCCAAACCCCACAGCTACCTTTAAGCTCCACATCGTCTTTACTGTAATGTAAATAAAAGCATCAGTAAAGGACTGATTAGAAAAAATTGATAGGGAAGGAGCCTCCCTGCCCTCTCCAGGGGATTTCCTCTTCTCATTTTTAATGAGGCCCATATTTGTTGTCATTTGTACCTTCTATGATGAATAGGTAGGCAGAAAAGCTTTCTCTGTGCAGAGGAAAATTTGTGCCAAGTTGCTGACCCTTGGTTTTAGAGAGACCTCATTTGAGTCTCGATCCCGAGCCCAGACATACTGTTGGATCAATCATGTTGATTTTTGGCTCTGATAGTAATGTGCAGCTAATGAGTTGCACACTGTACACATTAACCTCAGACCCAACAGTGCTAATGCCAGGCACGTAGCAAAATTGTGCTGGGGCTGCAGGAAAGACATACAGCACTGGCATCTTAATAGAAGGAGGCAATTAAAAACAGTAGAGCAGTATCAGAAGTTCACTGCTTGTGGGATGTAGGATTTAATCAAAGCAGGAAAAACAAACTGTCTCCTGTCTGTTCAGAAAAAAAAGTCAATCTCAACACCATAAAGGTGCTTTATGAACTGTGAAATAGAGAGGAAAGCCTGAATGTTTGAACAGTAAGATAATGATTTTACTACCAAAAGGGAATCTACTTTGGGGAACAGCCATCGAATAACATTAGATTTAACCTTGTCAGAGATTACTGCCTAATGATTATCATGGCATTCCCAGGAATTTGAGAGCATTGGTATATTTTTTTTTTTAATCAGTAGATCTCTTATTTAGCAATACCTCAGCAAAGTTCTCTATCCTCACAAGTAAATGTTCCTAAGACCAATTGTTCTATTATCAGATACAGCCAGCATCACTGATTTTAAATGCATCTAGTTCTGATCACTTCCAAAAGTAACACCTCTCTCAAAAGGGACAGATTCTGATCTCTGTTTACAAATGTAAATCTGGGGAGAGACAGTATTTTGCTGATCTTCCCCATGGAGAGATGTATAAAAATCCCGATTTATAAAATATCCTCTGTCTATGGTCCTCACTTGAAGGATTAGGAAAGGAAGGGAGAGTTGCACATAAGAAAGCAAAATTTCCAGTTTTAATGTAAGCCCTAAACAACCAGCCTCAGGGGACAGGCAAATAGAGAGAGAATGAATGTGGTTTCTATGGGGCAAACACATTTTGATGTTAGACTCGTTGTGAAATGAAAACTGATCAATAAGACTGAAGGACCACTACTGCTTCAAACAAAATGTAGTGAAATCGAATTGAAAAACCCAAAGTACATAGACATGCAGTCTTTGGTGTTAACATCAGACTTTGGATGCAAGATAGGAAAAACAGCATGAAAGACACAGTGAGAAATGGGGTCAGTGGGTAGGATAATCCAAAACAGGATCTTCAGGAAGAACAAAGTTCTCTATGTTTATGAGAAACTGCCCTATCCTTGCATCATTCCTGGTAGAGTTCCCCATACATGCAGCATCATCAAGTCCTAGACAGGACAGACAGGAAAGAAGTGACGTGGCCTCATGCTCACATGGGGCATTGAGGATTTATAGAATCATAGAATCATAGAACTGGCTGGGTTGGAAGGGACCTCAGAGATCATCAGGTCCAACCCTTGATCCACTACCGCTGCAGTTACTAGACTTTGGCACTGAGTGCCACATCCAGTCTCTATCCAGTCAGATCAACCACAGGGGTAGAAAAATTAGGCCCTGTTGTATCACACCTGACCCCAAGGCTGTTGGACTGACACTGGATTTTTTCCAGCCCTAGCACAGTACACAGAAATAATGCCTTTCCAACACAGATATGGTAAACCATCCTTAATAGTAAACACACAATAGGGTCCATGGAAAACTCTGCAGCCCATTTTAGAACTGCTCTGGCTGTAATGTCCCATAGAGTCACATTTTTTTTTCTGGTCTAATACCGACATTAAGTAGTTTTTTTCTTTTAACTGCTTAGTCTTTTTTTCCAGAAAAGTCAGACAGCAGCAGTAGAGTCAATGGTATAACCATTGATTAGGAAGTTAAGCTTATTGGAGACTGGGATCAAAAGAATCAGAAAAAAGGTGTTAAAAAGTGGTAGCATTTAGATGGCACATTGTTTTGAAGAGTGAGCCATCTCGTTAGCAGCACCAGCAACTTCAGCAGAAGCACATCCATTCTCACCAACTCCAGCTGCAAGACAGTTAAGGACCACCTCAGAGATCTAGATGGGTATCCTGGAACATTTTTTTGAAGTACAGGGATTCTCACCTGATATTTGAAAGGCTTGTACAGTGCACGTGTGCAATAGTCAGGGTACAAAAAGAGGCTCTGGTGCCAAAGTGGCTTTGGATCTACGTCAAAAGGAGATTCTCTGTGGGGGTCCAGACCTGCTGCTCCCAATGTAATGATGTTACTGTTGAAGACAAATGTACTTACCAAGGTTTTCTTAGTGGTTATCTGGATTCTGTGACTTTCAGGTGCTCGTACAGTAACAGTAGCCCTGCAGGAAAGAAGCAACTGGATTTCAATCACTAGACACTACCTACTGTTGGATGCAGTTAAGATTCCTGAAACTGTGTGAACACATCGTGTTATTGTTGGGGCTTTTTTTATTTATACATTTCTGCTGAGCAGATGCTGCTGTGCAAACATTCATTTGTTGATCTTTTACCAAAAATAGTTGCAGACATGAGCCAGAGTAGGCTGCCAATGTGTAGTGTGGATATAGCAGCTTTTATATGCTTCATACTGGGAATGTTAGTGATGTTTATGGAAATGGCTCTAAAAAGTTCACTTTGAGGTTAAGTCTGCTAGGGAAATAGGGAAATAGGGAAATAGAAGCTTACCTATTAATCTATGGATTGAAAAGCTGGTACCTTATTATGAAAGTGTTTTATGGTGCTGTCTCTGGCCTCATCTCATCCCATGAGGCTTTCTACAGGGTCCTTCAGGGGCAAAAAACCACAAAAAAAACCACAACAAAAACTTTGGGTTTAAACACAAGCATGCGTTCATTCCACTTAAAAATGCTTATTATTTCTATGTTATTTGGATCTCCAAATCACAGGGTTAAAGAATGCATTAATGTTCTCCCACCTAAAATTTCAAAACACAGCTTTAAGTCTGTGTGCCCAAAACTGCAGGTGGATGTTAATCAAAGCAACTGGAAGAGAAGGAAGAAGCTGGAAGTAGTGCAAGAGGAGCAGTGTGGAGAGGGATTACACAGCTGCACAGGGTACTGTGAGGACCTTTTATGTAATGTTTTTGTCTTAGGGCCCTCCTGGTTTGAGTTTTTGGGGAAAGGTGGTTTTTCTGGAGGAGCTGACTTGCTGTTGGGTTCTTGCTTTGTTGTTGCATGAGTCTGAAATAAGGAAGAGAGCAGCACTGATTCTGAAGTTGAATGTTGTGGTTAATGATATAATATTAAAAATTATGTTAGTATGAGAGAGCCTAGAGACTAACTAAACCTGGAATGTCATGATGCAAAATTGCAGCATAAACACTACCAACTGTAACTGTTTGAGCAAGCAAGAGAGTGGAAGGATGAAATCAGCTCTGATTTTTGCTTCTGTGAGACATAAGCCAAATGGTAAAGTGAAGAAAGACAATAGACCCTAGAAGAAGGGGAGAGTTGGACAGCACTGTAAGAGACTGGGAGATGAAGCTGAGCTACAGTAGCCTGCAGGAAGGTGACAATGAAAGGGCCAGACCACTGATGATGCACTGGGGAGACCTCTGGGTGCAGAGGGGTGTACTAATTGTTGAGTGGGATGGAAGGTGTTGAAAAATCCTCTATTGGCAAGCATAGGACCAGCCTTCTCTGAAACTTTCATAATCCTATAAGATTAAGTCTTCACAGGTATAAAGAGAAGAAATTACAGCTTCTCTGTCTGTTTCCACTTCAGGTTGGACAGAGGGGATGTTTGCACTCATCAAACGTCACGTACATCATCAGTTTCCATTAGCTTGGCACCATCAAATAACTCAGTCTTAAACCCCTTCAAATAACTTGAAACAGCTGCTTGGGTAATTGTAAGCACAAGCAGAAGGAATAGGTTGTGGTTAAAGGTTTGCATCCAAGTGAGTATACAGCTCTGCAATACAGTTTATGATAACGTTTGCATAGCTGTAGCCCTGTGAGGACCTGCAAAAGGACCTGCAAAATTTTAGAAGCAGCAGTGTTGCAGGCTGTTTTACTGAAACATGTAATACAAGAATACCAATCTCAGAAATAACGTAGATCACAAACTGCTTTTTTACTAGGGAAGTCAATAGCCACCGTGTTGTCTTGTGTCAGCCCCAGAGGTTATTAGTTTAGTGCCCAGGATTCAGCAGCAGTGAAGGTTATGTGCATATGCAGGTAACAGCAAAAGAAGTTTGCTCCAGATCTCTTTTCCTTCCTCTGCTATCACTGCAGTTCTCCCCTGGCATTCCCCACCACAGACTGCCCTTTTCTCTGATTTTATCTGGGTTATTGGAGGATGCATGTTGTCTGAGGACATGCTTTAGAAGAAATGGTACTTCAAAAAGGGTTCTCTTTATATGCATGAGGTAATAGCAAGCCTGGTTTTCATCTGGCATAATTTAAGAGTAAATCCATTTACGTCAGTAGAAATGAATGGATATCAATAAAATTAAAGTTAGGTCTTGTTAAGATTAAGCTTAAAAAACATTGTAACCTTCCCCCCTCACTTGCTTTTTTCTTTCAAGCCTTGCCACAAATATGAATGTCTTAATTGGGATTTAATCTATTTCTGGTCAGTTGAATCAAAGATCTGTCAGAAGAGAATTTTATGAGATGCAGAGGTGAAGCCCTGCTGACCCTCTACTATCTTTAGAAAAATTGTTGGCTGCTGGTTCTGAAAAACCTCAGAAGCAGTTGTTCATTTTCCATTGGTCACTTATGTCAAGAAGCATATCTGTAGCCATGTTTAGTTCTGAGCACAAACATGCAGCAGAGATGGAAGCTTTTTGGCAAGCAAAGAACGTGATTTTCAGCTCATTTGCACAGAATTGTGACAATCAATAGATTGTTTTATGACAAGTAATTAGTTGTGCCTGAGTGTTTTCCATATGTCTAAGGAAATAAAGAAGCCAGTGAGGGCATGGTATTTAAATTTTGTTGTGGAGCCACTGGTATGAAATCCAGTCCCATTTGCTATGTTTCTAAAATGCACTACATCAATATTTGGATAAGACAATATCACTGAAATACATAGTTTCCAATTTTCTTTTTGCAGTTTTATGCTGGTGTTACTCAACTGAATTACTTGGAGTATATGAAAGATGTTTACATCAGTATGAGCTTCAAAGGCATCTCAATGAAAAGACAAATATTTATATTCACAGTAGGAATAAAACAGGAAGAAATAATTTATAAAATTTCCCAGTGACTTCAGTACAAATCCATTTCTAACACCAAAGGTAGAATTAGGTGTAGTCGTTTTGATAATGTTCGGACTTGTTTGTCCTTTTGGAGTTTTCACTTTCTTGTAGCTTCAAAAGGAAGAACAGCTCTATTATGTTCTTGTTACCCTCAGCCAGTTCTTGCTGCAAATGGCTGGCACTTGCTGGCTGGGGTGATTTATTAGCTTATTAGCCCACAGCAGGAAAGAGTCTTCCATTGATGAAATCAGTTGGTTTATGATATTGTGTATCTCTCATGCCAGAAATTATTTCTTTTTGGATATATGATGTGTTTGTTAAGAGATGTAAAAGTCTAACGCCATTACCAGGAAGATCTTTATTTTATTAAATTATGTATTTCAAGGATAATTCTTAAATCTGAAACCTCAGTTTCCCATCCTGGCCCCAGGGATATAACCTGTAGCATGCAATCTGCTTTTACTAGCTTTGGAAATGAACTTTATTCTTCCCACAATTTTCCTCTTGAGGAATGTTCATTTCTTAGAAGAACTGTCCTATGAGTAGTTAAATGCTGTGGTTAGTGCAAAAACATAAACCACTGAGAATTAGAACCTAATAAAGAGCATTAGTTTCCAAAATTGCATAGCTTACAACATGGAATTTGCTGATTTGGTAGGACTTGGGTCTGTGGATTGATGGCCTTAATTGCATATATTTTAGTAATGTAGATGAAATAACATGGCACAGCACTAAATCCATTTGTCCTGTGTGTCTAATTTAAAGCTCAGCATAGATAACTGCCAAGTAGAAGTTTCTATATGTTTGTCTTCTTCATATGTCTCTGTTGAATATTCATAATTTATGTTAGCACATGCCCTTCAATATTTGCTATTTTTTTTTCACAGATAGTAGATTAATTAAAAGAGCTGTTGCCATAGAACCCTGAGTTGTGCTCTTGTCAGATCTTGTAATGTAAGCAGTATCAGGTCTGGGAAAGTGATGGCTCTTGAGAAGTGGCAGCTCACATCCTGAACACAAGGTCCATACCTCATAGCTTGAATACTTTTACTTTAGGGATATTGCTATCACTATCATCTTCTGAAATAAATAGGTTTTATGAAAGCTGATCTCTCATTTTTATTATTGCTGTAGATTCCTAGCCACAGAGAAAAGCTTGAAACCATGCAAAGCTAGCAAAGCAAAAAGGCTTGATAGATCAGTAAGAATTAAAAATGTATTTCAAATACCAAGCAAACCTCAGAATGATTTTTCAAGACCCACTTGACTTTACCCAGGAAGCTTTGTCTGCCTAGATAATAAAGGTTTCCTATTAAAGCTGCCTTGTCAGTTATTTTTGCAAAGTTAGGGGGGGTGTGCATTTCTTCATGGACCAGATAGGTAGTGGTGACAGCTATCCAGCAAATCACAGGACCAGTGACAAACTGCAGTTATCCTCTAGCTCTAAACTTTCTCTCCTGCATTCTTCCCACTTACCCATTTTCTCTGTGGCCATCACTCCCCTGAAGTTACTTGGGCAGGGCTAGAGTAATGACAATCTTAAAAAATACATTTAGCTAAAAAAACAAATTTGACTTTTCTGTTAGTGTTCCAACCATATAATGATACCTGACCACCCAATATCCTCAGGACCACTGTGGCATGTCCTCCGGCCTGGGAAACAACTTCCTAATGATGAGACTGGCCAAGGAATATGACAGAGCACCTGGGAATTCATGTCAGGGAAGACTTTACAGAACAGGCTAGACAAAATTTGGGAGCAAAGTCTGTCATTTCCTGAGCAGAGGCAGTTGATCTTTCAAGTCATCCTCAGCCCTCTTTCTGTGAATCTAAGCATTTATATTTCTGAAGCAGTGCCTGTCTTAAGCCTTCTTGGAAGGCAGAAAAAGGGTATTCTCAGCTTTTCAGTGGGGCAAGGTGCACTTTTTTATTAGATTGTAGTTGTTTTCATTACCCATTCCCTAGAAAGCTAACAAATGCCGGATCAAATAGAAGTCTTTGAAAGGGTAAAGACATTAAAATTCATCCAGGGTTAAGGAGGGAAAAAAAGTGAATTGGACATAGAATGGAACAACTGTTAATTTCCTACCTTCACTGGCACCCTGGGATCCACCAATACTGAGATCCCCTGAGAAGACCGACTGAACTGTCTTCCAGCTCTCCATACTTATTGCCAATGTGTAGCAAACTGAAAACCTGTTTGGTGGGCAGAGATTTCTTGAAACTCATCTGGGTTCCTGGGAAAAAATAAATCATCCTGCCCATCAGCAAATTTTGAATTCGATAAACAAATTCTGATAAAAATGACGTGTCCAAGTTCTGGGTTTTTTCCCAGCAAGAGAACAGGTGTCCTTGAGTCCCTGATATAGTGTGTGGATGTCTGCATTGTGCTGGCAGAGATACAGACTTTCTGCTTCTACCCATTTAAAAAAAGATATTGTCTCAAATAAGGAAATGGCTTTGAACATTACAACCAGGAAAATAAATGATTCATTGAAACACAAATAGAGAAACTTTCTCTGACAGACCTTTTTCTTAGGTATATAGGTAAGTAGGCTTGGATTCCAAATTAATGAGCAAGAGTTGCAAAAGTTTTCAGAAACCTTTGCCTGTTCCACATGTTTTCAAAATAAAGCCAAATTATTACAGATTCTACTTGAATTTTTGCTTTTTAAATAAGGCTTCCAAATATTTATCAGCGTGTTCAAAATTCCAATTGATGAAGCATAACATCTAGATTTTATCAATGTTTTTTGAAGATGATACATTTTCATGCCAGGCATGTAGTGAATTCACTCATTTGCTGGAGGTCAGTAGTTGCATTATAGTTCATCAGTTTTACTGAATATTGATCAATGACACAACAGACTGAAATGACAAAGTATTCTGAACTGTCCTTGAGACAACATAATAACAATGACAAAGAAACATCTTGTTCTCTCTGTATTGCTCCCCTACTATTTTTACTTCCAGCAATTGTGATTTATAATCACCCTTGAGTAAAGTAGACAAATCTGTCAGTATTAAAAAGGTACCTGCCATGATGGGCCATCATTTTTGAAACTGAATATGTGGAAAGACAGTGTGATTCTGGGACAGATTTCAGTCTCTGTAGTTTTAATGTAGGCACTGATGATTACCTGTTTCACCAAACAGACACCATAATAATTTCAAATGGCATTTTATCTGTTAGAGCCATCATTAAAAACTGCAAGCTGCTTTCAAATCAAAACTCCACCTCCAGCATTCACGTTCGATTGGGTGCTGTTGACAAGTGTTCTTGAGTGGATGATTAGAAATCCATCCACTTTTACTGAATTGAAAGATGTGTGTGTCTTTTGAGGTAATGGGTATTATTACTCATTTATCCTAATCTGATACCCACTTGACCAGCAGAAATAAGATTAATTTGTAAATTATAGACTCTTTAGAGACAGTGTCTTTACATCGATCCTGCTCCCATACAGTTACCATTATGCCCCACTGATGATGATGAACTTTCTAATAAAAGGCTTCAGTTTGGCTTGAACAGAAAAAACTGCTCACAGCAGAACATCAGCATTTAGCAACCTGCAGGGTATAGCAAAGAACAGTGGTTGCTCTTGGCCTCCTGAAGCATACCTGGGGGAAAATGGTTTTCACTGCTGATGAGTAACAGCGTTTACTCTTGGGCAGCTGCACAGGATATGTGGTAGAGCTGCCAAAGCTCCCATCTCATCTCTTTCCCTTAACTCAAAGCCATGCACAGGTATGATCCCTTTTCTTCTAGGGCTGACCATGGTGTGCAAAATGTCTCTATGAACTGAAGATTCAAGACCATATCACGGTCCTTCTTAGTGTTTCCTTGGGCAACCTTGACTTACTGGAAGAAAGGGACTGCTCTTTTCTAAAGGGAAGTTCAGGTTTGGGGTTTTTTTCCCTAGTACTAGCATTATGTGTTTTGAGGTCCAGTGTTTATTTTGGACACAGTGTAGCTTCATATCTCTCCCAGAACTGTGTCTTAGAAGTATATAGTTCATCCCACATTTTAATTCTGTGGTATTTATTTAAAATATTTATTAAACCTAAGGCAGTTGCTATCACCAACACTTCTGTGATATGTCCATGAGATGTGCTTTAGAAAGCAAGTTTACAGCCACCTCACTTGCAGTCTGAAGAGCCCAGACATCCCCATAGGTAAGCCTTACATACTCAAAATACATACACAAGAGATCAAAGATATCTGTTAATAGCATCTTCACTTTTATCCTGAATATGTGGTGTAAGAGTGCTGAAAGAGAGAGATTGCTTTGATTGATGCCACTTTTGCACAAGTTTTTGCTTTTTTGTTGTAGCTTTGTGCTCACCTCCACTCTTCAGGCTTTTCATTCATTTGTTCAATCAATATAACTGATTAGAAAAGCCTGAGGTTAATGGTCTTTCCTACCCTCTTTTTCTCCTTCCCCTGGGTCCCTTTTATAAGCAATACTTCAACTGTGACCTCTTCCAGCACAGATTTGTTTCTCATCAAACTGGACCTGAAGATCAGTTGAACTGTTGCTGTCCTGTCCAGTATCTCCTGATCAGCCTGAGTTGCCAGTACCAGTTGGGCTGTTCTGACCTTGCCACGTGTCTGCCTTGCCTCTCTCCATCCTGGTGACTTAGAGGTGGGCAGGTCTTCCTTGCCACAGACACTGAGTGATGAAATATCCTTTTCCCTTCCCTGTTCTGTCCTGGTGACTTCTGAGAATCAATAGAAAGAAAAGAAGAAAAAAAAATGTGGATTTTTGCACAGAAATTATATCAACACTATATTTTGTCAGGAGTAGACTTGCACTGTTTGCAAAGGGTTGTTACTGTAAATTCCCACTACTTAATTTCGGTCAGTACTCTCATGCTCTGAAGAAGCTGCTATAGAAGATAAAGTGTTTTATTCAGAAAGCATGGTAGAAGTTTCTATATTAGATTAATTACCTTGGTTTCTTTTTCCTTTTTGAGTCCTGCAGAGCTGGATTTCTGTGTATTTAGTTAACCAGTTTCTGTGGACCTCTGGATTGGGAGAAGAAAGAGAACACACCAGGTGTTTGAACTTTTCTTGTGCAGTTGTGAAATACATGTTTACCTAAGGTATATTGTACAGTGAATGAAGTTTATCTGATGCTGCATTTTACACTCCCTTATTCCTTATCTTCTGCAAGGAGTCTACTACAGAGGAAATCCAGACTGTTAACCTTCACAAAGTCAGAAGCATCAGAGATACAAATTTTGTACAGCTCTAAATGATTTAAGGTACAAGGTGACTACAAATCATCCTGAAACCCTTAAGCTATGATAATCATTATATATGACTGCTGCATTAATTTTGACACAACAGTCATGCAACGTATATTCATGAAAAACTGCATGTGTACAGAATAATTATACAACCAACTTTAACTCAGGGACATTCTAAATGATAACTTTTTGATACAAATTTGGACTTCTTTCACTTTCTGGTGTTTCATAGACTTACGGAATAATGTAGATTGGAAGGGAGTTCTTGAGTTGCATAAAGCAGAGCCAACTATACCAGCTTGCTTAGGGCCTTGAGCAGTCACGTTGTGGATATTTGGATGGGTGGATATTTCACAATCTGTTCCATCATGACATACTGGAAAAGTTTTACTGAGTATCAAATCAGAATTTCCCTTGTTTCATCTTCTGAGTACTGAATCCCATCTTCTCTGAGAAGAATTTGTCTCCATCTTCTCTATAGCATGAGAGACATGAAGCCCTTCAGACTCGTAAGAGACATGCAACCCTTCAGGCTTTTTTCCCAAGAGCCTAGTCCAAAACCTGAACTGTCATTAGAAACGCTCCAGTTGATTTCACTGAACTCTGAAGGAAAGCTCCACTACAAAACTGGGGTCAGACATTCTTGTTTGGCTGTAGAAAAGGTCTCAGATCACCTGCCATTTTTGCATGGGTGAATACAGAGGACTGAAGTGCTTATCTTGACATTTAGAGGTATTTGGATATGAGCCAGACCTGTTTGAAAATCCTGTTAGTCCAGAGAGTCAGGACATTGCCCTGAACATATTGCTGTGCTGATGTGGTTGATTGTGTTACCTTTGACAGAAGCTGGCTTGCATCTTGTCATTTTAAAGAGTGTTCAGAAGGAGTTCAAACTCGAACAGAGCTGTCCTGAGAATGGGTGTCCTGTGCATACTGTGCAGTGCCTGTCACCACAGCTGTCATTGTGCCCCGGAGTTCTGCTCAGGATGGGACAAGTGGATGAGCATGGTCCCTGCTGTGGTTCTCAGCTGACCTGCCTGTCCCTGGCTGCTCACCCAGCAGTGGCACCACAGCCACACACGTGCATCATCACTCTCTTGCTGCTCCCAGGAGGCAATACTGTGCCCTTTGGGGCATGTGTGTGTGTGCACTGACTGTAATACAGATCTGCTAATGTCACAAGCTACCTTTGAGCTGTCACTGAGGTGAAACAGAAAGAATAAAACATTTTAATTAGCGCTTTTTTTTTTTCCCCCTAGACAATGGGCACATTGTTTTCTGGTTAAAACTATGATGTTCAGCAACAAAATACATCTCATTCACATGTGGTGTGGGAGATGTTGATATCCTCTGCCCATGCCTGTCACTTACACCCACTCCTGCACTGCAAATTGCCTCCCACCAAACAAACCCACAGAAGTACCAGTGCTTTTGCCTATGCTGGGGTTTGCTTGATGTATTTCTGCATCACTGCTGTGCATCTTTCAAAAATCCTTTTCAGTCCCAGCTGTTATTTTCAGGAACTGACAAGTAGGTTTCTGTAAATTAATCAAATTTATTCTGAACATGGACATAGTCCTTCAAAAGATGATGAAAAGGAAAGAAATATATACCAGAACACATCACAGACCATGTGGAAGCTGGCTCTTGTAATCACAAGAGAGCTTTTAAGTGAGGGAGGAAGGAAAATAGCAAGAAAATTTTCAGAAAATACTTTTTCAGTTGTTCCACTTGTGCTTTTGTGACAGTGTAGCGTAGCTCTGGGATTTGAGAGAGAGTGATGGAAAATGGTGTTAAACCACTTAGTGTAAGCATAAGCTTGCTACCTTCACTGCAGTTCTCTGAAAGGCCACATTTTGGATACTTGTTACAGTGGAGTCTGCTAGTGATATATAATTTGTTTACTAAACAGGGAATGTAATTGAAATGTCCCTTTTGAGTTAATGAAAATATAAAATAGCTTTACAGAGTAGACTGAAACCTCTAATTTAATTATCTGTGAGCCTTATAGATTAAAGGTGTTCTTCAGCCACTCCTGGCAGCCTGAAGTAGATGGATTACTGAAATTCAAAGAAAAACCTTAAGAAAAGGAAAGCTGGCACATGAAAGAGCAAAGGACCGATCCATTTGTAAAAGGACTTGGCTACCCTGAGATGACTGTTGTCTTTACAGCAACTAATTATATGTGAAACTTCTAAAAATTTGGAAGCTGTGATACCCATTAAAGGGGCCAAGGGTCCCCATTGCCTGCAGGAAAAAACAAGCTGACAGCTCTTTGAAATATTGTTTGCTATGTATCAGAGGAGTTGCTTTTTAAGGGTTCATCACAAGCAGTAGCCTTAAGCACAGGAGTAGTTGCCAGAAAATCAGCAGAGGCAGTGGTACAGGTAGTGTTGAGCTTGCTAGATTATTATTTGCAGAATCTGTCCTTCAGACTGGTCCTAAAGCAGAGCCTGGAGCAGTGCTCCCCCACCACTTCAAAGGCACCGAGGAGCAGACAGAGCTCAGGTGCATCCTTGGTGGGGTTTGTTGGGGTGTGTTGTGTCCTGACACTGCGTGAGCTCTCTGCACTTTGCGTGGCAACACATTTGCTCTTGCCTCAGCCAAAAGCAAAGCCTGATGGAAGAGTCTCCCTGTAGCTGCTGAAATGCAGCAGCCATTCTAGCACACTTTTCGTCTGCCTTCACATTTAAGTGTGTCCCTGCTGTGTGTAATACAGTGTGCAATATACAGCAGCACTTGCCATCCCAGAAGAGACTGCAGTGTCCATATAGAAATGCAGAAGAATCATATTGACTTTGCAGAGGAAACCTGTGGCCAAGCAAGATGTGAATGTAGGTTTCCTTTGGTGTCAGCCCAAGCCTAGCTGTCACGTGGGTGTGCAGAAAGAAAATTAGGTTTCATCCCTGCCATAAATGAAATATTTTCTGAAAGGAAAATAACACAGTCCGCGGGTTTTAAGGAAAGGTAAACCAGAGAGGTGCACAGGGGGACATGTTTTGTGTGGGACATAGGGGCCCATGAGTGAGTACGTGGGGAGCAAAGAGGTATGCAAGTAGCAAAAAGGATGTTTTAATGCACTTGGGGTTTTGTTGTTAGAATACATTCTTCCTTTTCAGGCTTGTAGTTGAAAACTTAGATCTAGAGGCACAGTGTGTCTTGGAAAGAAATTTAGAAAAAAATGTTTCCTTCTGGTATGAGCATTTAATAGACTTGAAGTGGAATTTCAACTGGGAATATAAGCAGTGACCTTAACTGAGAAGAGCAGAGTATGAAGAATGGGCACTTATATGCATTACCTGAACACTGTCCAGACCAGCAAAAAACCTGTTGTTTTCACTGTATTGCACTGGGAGGTTTGAGGCTTACTGATTTTTCTTTTCTCTAGTTCACCTAGATTTGATCTAGTACTTTTGGTTTTGAAAAAGGTCGAGTTTGAAAAGTTTTTTAGAGTGGATGGTGATTTTATTTATCTGCAACATAGAGCAATGCACTTTGAATTGCAAATGTGCAAAGTGGAGGAAAAAAACTGTAGCACAAGTGCCAGAATTCTGCAAAATTCTGGCTAAGGAGCTGGCTCTAACCATTGTCCAAAATGGTGTGTCTAAAAATATCTCAAATTATATTTAAATTTATCCTAAACAAGAATTTCATGTTATCCTTGTGATATGTCAAATTTTGAAACTTTTAAAACTTAAACAAATCCTTCTCCTAGCTGCCTGTATGCAGCATGGCTTTTGCTTTTGTTTTGTAATTTTCTATTGTGCTCGTGCTTGCTGAGACACTTGCTTCATCTGGATTAATTTTCCATGTTGATTTGTTCTGAATGTGCCCTGTAGGCTAATGGTATGTTTGCAGCCTCTCCCTTAGTAAAATTTTCTGTTACCATTTATGGGACAGTGTGTTCTCTTTGACACCTTCCAGAAATGCCAAGTGCCTGTCAAGAAGTACATCAGCTTGATCCAAACCCCTGTGATATCAGGGAACAGTAATGCAATCCACGTTTTTTAAGGAAAGGCAATATACTTTATTATATCAGCTGTTAACGTGGAAAATAAACAGACAAGCTTTCAGGCACATAAATTCTTCTGCAGGTCTGAGGTAGCAGCAGGAGTGCTTACACCAGCATTCTCTAGCAGTAAGCTAGCTATGGTTTAAAATGTGTAATTAAGTGTGTGTGTATATTGACCTTCTTAATGAGCAGTGCTTCCTAGCAGGACATGAGGAAATATTGTTCTCCTCTCTCCCCTTCCCAGTATGCACCCTATAAACAGGTGATAACATCCTACAAGGAAAGGTAGTATAAGGTCACTTGTACCTGAGAAAAAGTCTCCAATACCTTATGACACAGCCTGTGGGATTTGCTGCTCAGGTGGTGACCACAGGATCCATGCTGGAAATTCTGGCTCCTGATGTTTATAGCTGCCCAGCAAACACTTGTGGAACCAGCTGGCAAAATGAATTTTCTTCCCTTTCTTGTGGTTTCTTTACAGGGAACAGTGTTTCCCAGAGTTTCTGGAGTCATATTTAACTGACCAGCCACCGAATAATAAAGCTTGTGATTGAAAAATCTGCATGGGCAGGATGGTGAACAGCTTCCCATAGTCTTTGGAGTGCCTGTGGTTACAGAATAGAAAAAGTACTAAGTAACAGCCCAGTATTCTGCCTGCTTACTTTTCCAGGTGATGGATCCGATCATCCTACTTTTTAGTTCTATGGGAGATTTCATATTTTTCTGCCTTTTCATTTTCTGGAAATCTTCAAAAGTGTCCTAAAGTCTTTCTACTTAACACAGGCAGGTGCTTAAAAATTAAATGTTAACATTAACTGTAACATTAATTTCCCACAGTAGGAACTGGGGTGTTGGCTGTAGTTAGTAACTGTGGTGTTAAGAATTTGAGGATGCTTTTTGTCTGTGTGAATATTTCCATGGTACATGGGCTGCAGGATGTCTGGATTTTGCATTCTTTCTGGAGTGTATTAATATGTGTGTTAACTATGTGGCTTCTTTATTCAGTCCTATTTGAAAATGAAAGGCTGCATCTCAAGAAACTGTTAGCACAAGTGAATTGTAAATAAGTACTGATGCTTCAGAAGAAATTAAAAAGATGAACCGTGTATGACTTTAGATTGATTTACTCAAAGACAAGAACAACCAGTTTGCATATAATGTTGTGAATAGGAATATGATTATTGGAAAATCCAGAAGGAAAAATACGTCTTAAAAATTATGCAAGCTAAAAATCTTAGTTTAAGATCTGCTTTGGGCATTAGAGTTCTGGTGTGAAGCTGCCTTACAACTATCTTTAAAGTCCTTTAAGATTTTAAGTTTGTGGGACCCTGTCTTCATATGAAATACGAGTGTTTTGAATGTGATTCTCATTCTGAATATGTCAGTTAAGGCACATGGTACCCAAAGATCTGAATTACCATTCCTGGATGTGACAATCCCAGTCTGGCCAATGTTTCATTGACCCCTTTTCCATGTTTCTCCACCCAGTGATGTGCCCAGTGACACACACTCATGTCAAAAAAGCTGGCATTAACCATAAAACAGTGTAGACAACTGCTTCTCTTCCCCTGGGGAGTTTCTAATGGAGAAGTCATGTAGACAACTACATTCTCTGGTGAATCTCAGAATTTGTTTAATTCCCTTCAGTACCCAACCAAGATATTTGAGTTTGAAAGCACAACTATGTTACTGTGTAGCAGGGTTTCTTTTTCTTTGTGTACACCAAAAGGAAAATGATTAATTTGTCTATGAGAAACAAGGACCTAATTCTTACTTGAACCTAAGTCCCTTTCATATTACCATGTATTTTAAGATACCTCTATGCTGCCAGAATAAGCAAAAAACAGAATCCATACTTGGTCCCCAAAATGGTAATGGTGTAGCCATTGGGGGCATTGTGTAGGCATGTGGGCTACCACATGTCTAACCTGCAAAATATAATTCCACATCTGGATTCTACAGCCAGTAAATTCTTCTGATGTCCCACTCTTTAGACATCTCCCACAGATGGATTTGAAATGTGGGTGCAGATTGATCACTGACTCAATGCTTCAGATCAACCTCATGTTTAGTTTGAACCTCTTTATAAATTGACCCTTGTAAAATTGAAAGAATGGTATGTAGGAAGAAGAAGCCATGAAAACATGAACCACTGAGGAAAAAAGCATCTGCTCCCAAACTACCCTTTTTTACTACGTGTCACTCTTCTTTTAGAGTATTTGTGTTGCAGCTTTTTTTCACATACTAAAATAGAAACTACAGCAACACCCAGGTTCATATCTGAGCTACACATGAATGGTGCACATTGTAAATGTACATTTAAGGTCCTTTCATGCATACCACAGCTAAATAACAGCCAGCTCTGTCTTGGTGTTCTTCCATTACTGGATTTATGGAGTAGCCTGTAGTAAGGGAAGGCTGCAAGGAGGGCTGGAAATGTCAGTACTAATGAGAGGAGCAGATGTCATTGCACTTTTCTCCATTTCTGCTCCAGCTAGTTACAAATTCAGGTGGGAGATGTTAAAAAGCCAAAGAAGTAAAATTCTCTTTTGTTCATAATCTCACCCAGGACTTGACATGTTCATATAATCAGGCTGTGCAGAATGGTAGCTTTGTCTCCTGTTGTTTCATTAAGACTTTGCTCTTTTTCAGGTGCCAGGAGACAACGAGAAGCAGTGGAAGCCAGTGCTGGTGGTCCTGACTGAGAAAGATCTCTTAATATATGAGAGCATGCCACGGATGAAGGAAGCCTGGTTCAGTCCTCTGCATACCTACCCACTGCTGGCCACCAGGTACCTGTGCTTTTTTCTTATGATTGCTTCAAGAGAGGTGGGAACACTTGAAATGTTGTGGTTTGAGAAGCAAATTCTTCATCAATGGGCCAATGTGATCAGCTTAACTTATCACTTCTGGATGAGGCTGATGGCCTTTTGGGCTGGATACAGAGGAAAGAGTGTGGAAAAGGGCGAGACCTTGATCTCCTTAGATATTTGTCTCAGTGTGCAAACCAGAGATCTTGGCAGAGGCACTCAGATTTCCAGCCATGCCTCCAGGCTGAAAAAGATGAAATTGTTGCCCTGAGTTGGACACTTCAGTGTGGCAGTTCTGCACCACCTGTTTGGGACTTCTGGGGGTTGCACATGTGACAGAGACTCTTAATTTCAACATAGCTTGTGTTCCTGGATTTTTAAGCTTAAAATTATGAGCTTGAATCTGGATTGAAAATAACCATTTGCATTATTTCAAAGGTATCCATCAACACTGATTCAGAGAGAGCTTTCCCATGGTTGTCTTTATGCAGTTGAAGCTGTGCTTCTTGATGTGAATCTTAATCACATTTTTCTGCCAGTATGGTCAAAGAGCTTGAGAAAGAGCTGCTGTTCCATTGTTTTGGCCTTGCTACAGTCCTCTATTATACCATTTTCAATGAATTCTTATTTAGAAGGGCTGGTAGTGCATAGCCAACAGCAGTGAGTCTCTTCCTGCATTCTCATAAGTTAATTTTTGTTCTTGGTCTCTTGGTTCTCTCTCCAGATGAACTGAGGTTTTGCTGCTAAATATATTTAAAATATAACCTTTAACTTTGTTAATTATGTTGATGGTTGTTTTGTCCCAGTCTACCTACCTAGGATGGAGCTTTCAAACTTCTTAGGAAGCTGACTTCTGACTCACCCTGTGTTACTATAACATAAGGCAAGAGCCTCAAGCTTTGCAATTTGTAGCCTGACACCTGTCATGGTGATAAAAGTTGACAATTCCTGGTGACAATTTTCAATTAAAAGTAGGTCAGGTGTTGAGACTGGAGGCTGTGTCTAGGTCTGTGATTAAGCCTTAGTCCAAAGGAGGGCAACTAGGCTGGTGAAGGGACTTGAGCACAAGTCCTATGAGGAGAGGCTGAGGGAGCTGGGGCTGTTCAGCCTGGAGAAGAGGAGGCTCAGGGGAGACCTCATCACTCTCTACAACTACCTGAAAGGAGGTTGTAGCCAGGTGGGGGTTGGTCTCTTTTCCCAGGCAACTACCAGCAAGACAAGAGGACACGGTCTTAAGTTGTGCCAGGGGAGGTTTAGGTTGGATATTAGAAAGAATTTCTTTACAGAGAGGGTGATCAGGCATTGGAATGGGCTGCCCAGGGAAGTAGTGGATTCTCCGTCCCTGGAGATATTTAAAAAGAGACTGAATGTGGCACTCAGTGCCATGGTCTAGTAACCGCAGTGGTAGTGGATCAAGGGTTGGACTTGATGATCTCTGAGGTCCCTTCCAACCCAGCCAATTCTATGATTCTATGATTCTATGAATTTGTGTATAGAAGGTGCCCCAGAAGAAAGTGATGCATGTCCTCCTCACTACTTTGGGATGTCATTTGTACATAGACCCAAGTTCTCCTCCTGACATTGACCAGAGATCCTGCAGCATACCCAGCCCCTTCCTGTCTACATGTTGTCATGTGTCAAAATAGCCCCTTGTTGGGAGTCACCAGCCCCAACTTTGATCTACTGGATCAAAGTATCTAAGCCCTTACCTCAGAGGATCTGTTACTGAATTACTTTTTCTGAGTAGTTCAGATTTGATAGAAGACTGGCTTGCCAAAGGGGGACAGTCATCTCCCTGTCCAATGGAATTCCCATGTGAGTGGAAGGTTGTGGGTCTTCAGACTGGAGGGGAATGAGAAGTTGATTGACTCAAGTGTCAGGCTGCTGAAGCATCTTTGAGGACTGTGAAAATAGTCAGCAAGGAAGACAGGATGCAGTTCAGAAAGGACAAGTTCAGAACTCAGTGCTGGGGAATAATCAGCTGTGCTAGCTGGGGTGGAAAATGAACAACAAAGTCGTTGCTCAGCCAGGAAGCATCTGAGCAGTGTGGCAGAATCACCTAAAACTTTGGTGTTATGTTTTTGAGAGGGCAAAAAAAAGACAATCATGTTGGGTTATAGCCAAGTGTTGCATGTTGGGTTGATGTGGAAATTGTAGCTAACTACACAGAATTATTAAAGCCTCAGGTGATACAGCACCTTCATGTGAGGCTTTGCACTACCAAAAAGAGGCCGGTTAACTGTGGAAGGTCTAGAAGAAAGCAATACAAGTGTAAGACCTAGAAATTACTATCAGAAGGGGAATAGTCCAGAAACCTGCATTGTTTAATCTAAAGAAGGCCATGGAAAATGTGTCAGTAGTTTCAAGTATGAAGATGAGATACATGGAGCGTGTTCTCCAAGGTCCCTGCTGGTTACACAGAACACAGCTGGCTGCATTTGTGACAGAGAAATTTCTGGGTAGGTCCTGGACGAAACTCGGTGTGTGTGGGAAGTACCAGATTAGATTCTCTAGAAAAGGTGTGTAGTCCTCATCACGGGAGATTCTGAAGGACAAGTGAGATTGTAATCCTCAGGAGTGTGTCAGCAGAGTTAGCCCTGCCCTGGAAAGGGAGATGCACTGGGTGACCTCCTAATAACTATTCCAGCCCCATCTCTGGGATTTCTTACTAGTTTCACTGTGAATTTAACACTCAGGAATACAGACAGCAGACACACCAAATGTGACATTCAGAATGGGGTTGCAATCTGATAAATACATATAAATACATGAATCCCTAAGGTGAGCAGATCACACAAACTGACAGATTCCCTCAATCATTACACCTACTGTTTTGGATTATTTTGATTAAAACCCTGCAGGATTCTGCTTTTATGATCTGTCACACTGAGTACATACAGTCATACAAAAAAATTACCCAGGGTTTGCTGTTGGTATTGACTGCTGTGTTCATTCTCAGTCAGTGATTACCCTTCTCCAGTGATTACCCTTCTCCTGATGGTTTTTTTAATCCCCTCTGTGCATTGATCAGTGCAATTTAGAACTTTTCACCTGGAAAGTTTGCAGACCACATGTTGTAATCTTGGCTGCTCCCATCTTTCAGATTTTTATGAGTCCTTGGGAAAACATTTTTGCTTAGCTAATGCATATTTGAAAAGGTGCTGAAACTGGAAAACTTCAGTGCCAGATACTGTACAGAGTCATGCTTAATCTACCCAAGGCATAATGAGCAGAGAAAATTGGAAAGAGTTAGAAGGATTACAATCTTTTTACTGTATTTTAACAGCATAATTTCAACATACCCTTTCTGTTTGTTGATAAGTTTGCCTTCAACCTATGGATGCTATTAAGACCTAAAAATATTTTTCAGTCAGTCTTTCTGAGCTTTGTGCAGCACATAAGTAATAGCTCAAATAAAACTGAGATCAGGAGATTTAAGTTATTCCTTTAAATCTGTGCACAGGGAGGCACAGCAGCTGGCTGTTAGCCCTGACTCCAAGGACCTTTCTGTCATAATCTCTGTTGCAGTGTTTCCTTATGCCTGAATAACAGTGCCTCCCTCTAGTTTGGGAATAGAGCTTAAGTAATTACATCTTAAATGTTTGCAATCACATTGCCTTATCTATCATAGCCAGATATGAAATGAAAAAAATAATAAAGTAGCCCATGTTGGACTCTGATTAAAGGTCAGGTAAGAAGCTTTTGTATAAAGCTGAGGTCTGTAACAAGAAAAGATTAAAGCAGTTTGATAGTTAATGCCATGGAAGGCTGGGAAAGGAGTTTGGGAAAGGAATTTGGGTACTGATTAGTTGCCGATGCAAGTGGAGAGAAGGACAAGCAGGCCCTGGTCCCTGAGCACCCCAGGGAATACAAAAGGGTGGTATGCAAACTGTGAAAGTTCTCTGCTCCTCTTTCATGAGCTAAGTCAGGGTAAGGAGTGGTTTCAGTATACTAAAAATGAGATGATGCCACCATCCTGCAGGGCAGACCTGCATGGCCATTGGTACACTTGTATCATAAGTGAATAAATCTCAAGTGAGCAGCTGAGCCCTTGCTTTGAATGTCAGTGCTGGTTTTGCTGTCTTTTTTGAAGAGGACATTAGATTTTCGTGTTGCATTAAATGCACAGGATGTTACATTATTGTTACATTAATTTAAAAATGTTACATTAAATGCATTAAATGAACTCTTCATGGGCTTAGGATGAGAAGCAGGTCCCAGTGCATCTCACCCGGCACCAGCACCCTGACCATCTTGCCATCACACATTTGCTAAGTATAATGCTAAAAAGGTCCCCAAAACATACAGAGACAAGGGAAAAATTAGAGAAGATGAGAAATGACTCCCTGGAGCACACCAGGAGTTGCATTTCACAGGTGCTGCCTGCTCTCCGCGCCCTGTGCAAACAGACTGGATCATGACCATCCTTCTCCTGCCCTCTTGTGGCTCTGGCTGCTCCAGGGATGCATGCTCAAGCTCCTGTGTGCTGGCAGACAGCTCAGGAACCTCCACAGAGCCCAGTGACCTTCAGGAACTGCTGGTGAATATTTCCAGAGCCCGCTCTGGGTGCATTTTTGGCTCTGGGGTGCACCCCGAAGCACGCACGGAGCATCCACTGCGGTTAGTGACAGGAGGTGGGTGCCAGGAAAAGCCTTTTGTGAAGTTTTAAAGACCATTCTTTTGCTTTTTAAGGTATTTTTTTCATAGTCTTTAGGATAAAGTATCTTTTCTGCAAATGAAATAGCTCATGTGAATGAAAATCTATTAAAGTTTGTGAATCCTTTGAATTTTGCCGAAATATATCAGTGCTGACAGCTGGTACAAAACTACCACCAAATGTTCTTCTGCATATGTCTAGCTCACGTTTAACTGCTTGATTTTCCAAAGCATGGTCTGGAGTTGTATTTTTAAATAAGACTTTTAAATAGTGAGAATTCTTAATAATGAAGGGATAATGTGAATGAGAAGAAAAGCAATAAAAAATATTCGTGTTCCATGCGTTCACATACTTTAATTTGAAAAGCAGTACATCTTCCTTTCTTATCCATGTGCTGAAAAACCCAAAATGCTGGTGCTATAGCTGAAGCATGAAAGTGTAGAGGGGGGTGAATTTGAAAGGAAATAAAACACTGTAAAAAATCTGTCTGTCACATATTCAGTATTGCAAGTATTAGCAAATTATTTTTAGCATAGCTGATGAATATAAAGGGGAAGGGATGGCCCAAGGAGATGATAGGATTGTTTTATTTTGAAGAACAAACTTGATGTGATTTTGCTTCAGTCCATCCTGGTAGAAGGTGGCAGCATGGGAGCAGTGGCCCTGCCTGAGCCAGAGCAATTGGCCAGGGACCAGCAGCATCAGCAGCCACTGGAGATTTCAGTTCCTCCTCTCCTGCCTTAATCGTCAACGTAGAACTTCCCATCACAAACTGCACATCCTTACACCACATGAAAGTGAATTAGACCTTTGGGGCTGTTTGTTTCCCACTGACTTTCCCAGCTGCAAAATCTGGCTGGGGTGGAGTTAGGAGATCTCAAGAATCAAAGCTGAGTGGGGCGGTAACAAAGATTTTCTGGAGGAAAAAAACATTTGGGGAATGTGGTGGTGCCTGTTAGGAAGCAGCTTTCCTGGCCAGACTCAGGGCAGGGCAACTCTGACCAGGATACTCTGCCCCTTGCCTCTCAGGATCTCCTGGGGTTGCCAAATGAAGGTGAATACTCAAAATCCAAAGGAAGTTACCACGATCCTGAGCATGTACAAATCTTACAAACCTTCTAGTGGGCAAAGAACGAGGAATGCATCTGTTTGGCACAATGCACATCTCAAATGCCAGCATGAACTGCCAGGGAACTGGGGAAATTTTCAGATGCTCTATGGTTTATGTTTCTATAACTGAAAACCTAAAGCTGAACTTCTTCTTTCCCTTCTGTGGTTTTGTGTTTTTTTGGTTGGTTGGTTTTTCTTTTTGTTTGGTTGGTTTGGGTTTTTTTGGTTTTTTTTTGTTTCCACCCCTTAAAACATCTCTGTTTGATGGCATACTTCTACAGTGTCAGCTAACAGGCAACTATTACTCTAAATGCAAACCAATAATTTGAGGGTGAATTAGCATTCAGTATATGATTGGTATTATCTAATGGTTTATGCTTCAGCATAAGTGTTCTACATACTGACAATATAGTCTGATAAGAAGTGTATTGTTTGCCTATAGAAAAAGAAATACGAGACACAAGACAGAAAAGAAGCTTTTTAGAAGAATTTCCCTGGTTTCATTTTCTGAATCCCTCTGAGGTTTAGCACCTGAGTCTCAAAGGGTGATGAACTCCTCTAGATTATTCTTTTTGGTTGAATTGGTGTCATGTCCCTGAGCAAATTCAATATTCACTGTCCACACTTCTGCAGGGAAAAAAAAGCAACAAACAGCAAGAGAACAAAGAGGACAGTTTTAAAGAAGAATTAAGTATTACAAGGTGTTGATTGTCTCACTTGGAAGTGTTCCATGCAGTTAGTGTTTGCCCAGATGAACAAACCTTTTCTGGTGATGGGGGATCAGATGTTGATGGCAGGCAAAAAAAAACACCTGTTAACTGCAGCAAAATGTGAGAGTTACAAATAGCTGCAGCATTTTCTGTTCTGCACTTCCCTTCTTTATGGGAAAAGTGAGCACAAGACAGTACTCTGGCATCTACATGCTTTACATAACTTCACAGTTTATCTGGTAACACTTAGTGTTGAGTTTGTCTGCAGATGGTTAAACTTTATGGCAACTGCAGCCTGACAGTGAAAGTCAGATTCAGCTTCATCATCTGAGCAGACACTCATACCTGTTCACCAAACCCCATCATCACAGACCAGCCAGTGATTTCTCTCAGTTGCTCATCAAAAGGGGTGTTTTGTAAAATTCATCAGGAATTTTTGAGACATGTCTGTCATCACTGGCACATCCAGCTGCTTCTGCACTTGCTGCCTTGGATCTTCACTTTTCAGAGTGTCACTAGGAGTCACTTTAGGCTCAAATACGAAGGAGATACGCGCTCTCATGCACCCAACCATGTGCTTTCAGGAGCAAACAGAGCAGAGCTGTATCTAGTTAGGGAGTTTGGAGCAGTACACTGTGCCTGTGTTAAAACTACCAATGAGTTTTCAAATCCAACTGCAGGTTGGTCCATTCTGGCCCGGGAAAAGGCTCACCACAGGCCGGGATGGATTTGTCTTTCGCAACCCGTACCGGTACAAGGCAAGGGATAGAGACCCATCTGTTCAGGACAGAGACCAGCAGAGACCTCTCACTGTGGACGAGGAGCATAGTGCAGGGCTGCCACAATTCTGCAGAGCTCACCACAGAAATCACCACAGGTGAGTAACACCTGCAGGCCTGTCTCTCTACACCTCCTCCTGGCATCTCTGGGTAGTTAAAGCTCCCTCTGCTAGAGGTGACTAATTTCAAAAATTGTACTTATTTGAGGTTTTATATGTATAAAATATTGTCCCCTTGATTTCCTACTCAGCCCTATCTGGTGTGGTGACTCTGGCCAGTATCCTAAAAGCAGGAGGCAGACACTGTCATCCTGACTTTTGGTCTTGGTTTTGGTACATTGTTTCAGACACAAGTCCATAGTCAGCTGTGTACAGCTGCTTCTCACAGAAGAGTGAATATCAGGTTTGTCCAGAAAACCACAAAACAGAACATTTTTCTGAGATTCAGGAGACTCCTGAGTTTCTCCTGCAGAGGGAAGCAGAGGAGGACTGGCACATAAACTGGCCATTTATTCACACAGCTGTGAACACGAGGAGAGCAAAAATTTACAAACTGGGCCATTTTGGCAGACAGTAATTTCCCTCCCTGAACAGCAGAGTGTCACTTCTCAGCACTTCTGTACATGCAAAATTGACAGGAATAAAAATAATTGTCTGCAGATGTTCTGGAGTGACATCCTGTTTGGCCAGGTAGCTGCTGGCCTGGAGTGGCTCTGGGGCTTTGAGGCTGCACCTTTCTCTCAAATGCTCCCAGGATTTGGTAGTCCTTCCCCCACCCACTTTCCAGTTGATAGAATTATTAAAGTTGGGTATTATCTTTCTGTTATCACAGTGCTTTTATTCCATTGCCGAGGTCCCTTCTTGGCAGATTTGTGGAAAAGAGAATTTGGGATGTTAACACCTAAACTCTTCATTTTTAGTTTGGCTCACAGCCTATGTTTCTGAGCTGAGGGGAAGAAGGAGGTTTTCTGCTGCAGTAGCTATTACATACAATTATCTGGGCCCTTTTTCAATTGCCACAACACTAATGAGGACTCAGGGGTGTCTTCATCTTTGTCACAATGCTTTAGGGAAATTCTTTACAGCTTCTAATTTTGTTGTGCATTGTGCACTGCATTTATTGATTTTGGCTATGTCTGTGAGATGGAAGAGGAGTAGTTGTGACTTTATCAAGGTTTGGAAGGAGGAAATGCCAACCTGAGCCACCTTAAACTTCAGTAGTTAGCATCTAGAGGTGCACTGCAAGATAAAGAATGCAGTGAAAAACTGAAAGGACTGACATTAGTTTTGTTACTGCCTAGTACGAGCCCAGGTTTACAGCTAGAGGAGGACTAGCCCAGGTTTAGGAAAGGTTAGTCTCCGCAACATAGAGTTGAGATGGAATGCAAAATGCAGATATCTGCAGTCAAATGAAATTTGTTACTTTAAAGAATGTTAGACTAATTTTTCTTTCCTTTTTCAGCTTGCACATATAAAAGTCAGGAGTGTCGTTTGACCATCCATTATGAACATGGATTCTCTCTTACAACTGAACAGCAAGATGGTGCCTTCTCTAAGACAATTGCACAATATCCCTATGAAAAACTGAAAATGTCCTCAGATGATGGTATAAGGATGCTTTATTTAGACTTTGGAGGAAAGGATGGCGAAATTGTAAGTATTGCATTTAGCAGAGGGATGCAGATTACCATCTCTCTGGGGGTCCTTAAGGTCATAGAGGTGGAAGAGGACAGAAAACTGGCCAGTACAGCTTCTAGTACCAGTATTTAGATGACATGCTTTCTGATTTAGCATGATTATCTGGCTTTAGAACAAGATAAGCTAAAAAGAGATATAGAATTGTAAAACCATGCAAAGAGAGATTTTTTCCATTTAAGAATTATTGCATTTATACACAGCCAGATGTTAGAACTTTCATATAAAACTGTTTCACTTTTTAATGACTGTAGGTGGAAGAACTTTAGTATGAGATATTAATAAATACAACATAAAGAGTTTAGTTGTTACAACAACAAACTATTTTAGACACATTTGAAAATGTGGTTGCTAAAAAAAAATAGATTTCATGCAAACTCTCTGCTTAGGCCTCTGTCACAATGCCTAAAAATATAGTGCTTATTCATACAAGCAGTTTAGATACCATAAATAATGCATGTAAACATGGTCTTTCCTGCCAATATTTTTCAGGAGTTCCTGAGCACATTAGTTGCTTAATTCTGCACATCACCTTCAATAACATGTACTCTATGAACTGCTTATTATCAGGCTTCCACAAGGAGATTTTTTTACTAGCTCTCAGTAAAGCTGACAAATAACTGGTAGAAAGGCAAACCTTGTTTGTTTTGATGTGAAGTTAGTGTTGAATCTGCTGCCCACACTGACAAGTCTGTCATGTTTAGCAAGCACATGGTGAGATCACCTGAACCATGACTATGGGAAAAAAAGTCTCAGTTCAGCCTCGCTGCTGGCTGTGTGACCAGAGGAACAGCCATGCAGCATCAGCTGAAGGTGCAGCATCCTGACTTCAGCTGTGACCAGCAGTAGATGCACTGGATATTTGGACACAACAGTCCCATCACCATCCCTGGTCAGGGACAAGAGCCTAAAAAGATGGAGAAGTCAAACCTCTTGGAAAATTCCTTGCAGCAACTGACACAATTTTCTGCTGTTCACCCAAGTGGAAGCAAGCCTAGAGGCACCAGGACTTGATCTGCTCTCAAGATGCATGTTACTTTCAGTAACCTAAATATTTGCATCTGTATGCAAAGAGAAGACACTATGTTGTGATAAAGGGCTGTTATTAATAGAAGCCTGCTAAAAATCTAGGCAGCAGTTAATCAAGTACTCTGTAAATTACTGCTTGTTTGAGCTGTAATCTAATATAATAATTCTCAATTTTATTTCTTTCTGCACTTTCAGCAACTGGACCTTCATTCCTGTCCAAAACCAATTGTGTTCATCATTCATTCCTTCCTGTCAGCAAAGATTACAAGACTTGGCTTGGTGGCTTAAGTGGGATACATCTTTCTTCAAAGAAAGTCAGAGGGACCATGCTTATTGGGAGCAGTCAACAGCAGCAACATGCACCACTTAGCAGTGTACACCAGCCTGGGGTCCAGTACCAGGCCTTGGTCATTTCTGCAGTCTTCCAAGGCTCAGGTTTCATTTTGATCAGCTAAAGAGGTGGAATGACAAAAAAACCCAGTGGATTTCATTGTAAATAATGGGATTTTTAAAATCCCTAACAGACAGTAAAAGCATGTAGTATCATACATGTAAATGTTTCAGAATCATAACCTGTGCCTATTTCGATGTATTTGTTTATAAAGAATAAGTAAAGGGCTAAGCAGACGAGTGGGTGTTGATTGTGATGCAAGCTCAAGGTTGGTGGAGTAGAGGTTCCCCAAAAAAGATGGTCCCAGCACCCAAAAGTAAAATATTTTTTCATGGTAACCTTTGCATCACTTAGAGAAGACTCTTCTTTTGGGGCACCATCAGAACCCGTTGCTTGAATACCCATCAGAGCATGCAACTATGCACCTTTGAGTCAGATATTCTAAAGTGATCCTGCTGTGGCCAGAGAAGAGCTGGAGGGTTCCTGCCAAGGGGCCCTTTCAAATTAAATGCTAAAGGCATCCTGCATACATTCCCAGTGATGGGCCCAAAACAAGAGTAGCTGTAGCAATGTTTTCAGAGCTGGCTGCCAGTGGGGTGGAGGTAGGAGCATCCTGTGTTAATGAACACACAGGATATATTTTTATGATGACTGCCCTGGGACCTCTGGCTGAGCTAAAAGCTACCCGAGCCCATGTTGAAGTGTGACCTAGGATTCTGCCGTCATGTTTCCATGGCAACTTCCCAACAAGCCATGCTGAGCTTCCTGTCCTCCTACCACTACTCCCTCACCCCCTCAGCTCTGCTGAGGCTGTTTGTGTGGTCCTCACAGAAGAAGAAAAATGGGAAGGAGGAGGAGGTTGTTTTGAGAGGTTTGTAGATTAGATCAGACAAGTTACTCAAGCAGCTCTGCACCAGTGAGGAAACACACTGGGGCAGGAACATGAGGTACTCTCCCAGAGAAGCCTTAACGTGGAACTGCTCCTGTGAGCATGACTTGGCAAGCCCAGATTTAGTCCTTGCTGGTAAATCATACGATGGTCACCTCTGTACCCATAACTTACTAGTTCCTGTTTTGCACCACAGTTTTCTTGTTGTTTTAAGTCAAAGAATTCAACTCACCACATTTTGGCCTTGTTCACAGTTATAGTGGGCACAAAGCAGGCAGCAGGCAGGAACAGTGACCTTGACTGATGGAGATCATACACACAGCTCAAACCTGGAACTACTAAACTGGTTTAATTTGGTTGGGTGGGAATACAAAGAAGCAAAACAGAACTGCTTCCTATAAGGGTGGGTTTTTTTCTTTGCTTTTAGAGTTTTGCTCTAAATTCACACTTCGAACAGGAGAAACTGTACAGGAAGTAACCCCAAAATTTCTAGAAGTTTCCTTGTCATACTACAACACTTATCTTATTCTTGAGAAAGCACACAAGTTTCAAGTTAATGTCACTTGACTGGTGAAGTTTGGTTCCATGTTGGTTTAAAGTCAAGTCTTGAGAACTAAGCACACATTGTGCTGTTTATTCACTGTGTAGGAATTTGTGGTGGTTTCTGCAGATATCTTGATCATCAAAACTACTTAAAAAGTTAAGATGATGGTCTTGATTTGCAAATACTGAAATTGGTCATTGAAGAATAGCTAAATTACCATTTGGAAGAGGAGCCCCACTCCTAGCACCTCACACCAGTCAAAAGCAAGCCATGGAGGGAATTCACCTACCTGTGAACTTTGCTTTTACTGCCATGGTACTTGCACTTCTTAAACTTAATTCCTTGTGCAAATTCACAAGGCCAGAGATAACCTCTTACATAACTTATCAGTGATTTCCAAACGGACATTTCTGATTCAGCAACTGCTGCCATCCACCTAACTTTCTGTGGCAGTTACTTGGGTCTCCTGTGGCTTGAGAGCTTCTAGGAGAGCATCTTTGGAGAAGCTGAGAGCAGTTGGCACGCAGTGGAACTGGGTCTTTGAGTATGAACTCACATCACACGTAAAACATTGTGTGAAGTTTCTAAAAAGTGATTCAAGACAATTTTATTGCTGTTCAACATAAAAATTTGGCAGGCTCCTTTAAAAGTTCCAGATGTTACAGTGAAAACTTGCATACTGTGGGTAGGCTAAATATGTATGTAAACTATACTGCACTATTTCCTTATTCCTTTAACACTTACAAATCACTGGAATGTTATACTTAACATGTATGTGCATTGTAAATTTTACAAATTCCTATATTAGTACCAACAATTAAATGACACAATATGTAATCTAAGGTGCTCAGTACTATATGAAGTATAAGTGAATAACTAAACAGTTTGCAAAGAAAATTCCTATTATATATATTTATAGAAAAATCATGGTAATTACAGATGCTATTTCTTCATTTTCAGATTTTGAATTGATTCATATTTGGATGGGATAGACAAATGAAATATGGACCTACTCCACATTTATAAGAGTATAGTGAATATTTATATTTTAGAGGAAAAGAATATATTTAATAAAGTCATTTATTGGATTTTTGTGAGGTGAGCTTACTTTGCACCCAAACAAGCTTTTTGGAAGGCTGTACACTTTGGGTTTGGGCTGGAGAAAAACACATTTTAAGCCTCAGTCATTCTGTTAAGTATTCAGGTTACTTAAGAGAACTATTCATCATATTGACAGAATAACTTTGAAAAACTTAAAAAAAAAAAAAATTCATGTACTGTCAGTGGCACATTGGTGTTTTCTATCACCAATGACAGTGGGACTGTTGATGACAGGCAGAAAGCAGGACTATGCAGCATTGGTTTTTCTGCTGGCATGTACTGAAAGGCCACAGGGATGTTCTGGGCAAAGTTGTTCAGATTCACCTACTGAAGCTACAGTGCTCTCTCTACTGCTTGTATCTAACTGGGAATTACACAAGTCATAAAAGCACAGAACAGAAACTTCAGCTCAAGCTTGCACACTCAAGGAGTGAGGCCAACATGCACATTGTTTAGTTCATATGAACTGTTAGGGAAATTAAGGGAGTAGTTTTCTTCTCTTCTACTTTAATTCATATCCTAGTGGCTCAAATAAAAAAAGCTAACTCTGAGATTTTGTCTGTTCTTTCAGTCTGACCTGAAGTATGGCAGACCAGCCTCATGGAAATCCTAAAAAGGGGTATTCTAGAGTTTCATTCTTTTCACAAAATATTGAACGGTCTGACCAGAAGGTCTGTATAGCAGCTTCACTATTAGAAAGACTTCCATATAGATTGGAACATTCATGTTACTGAAAAAATGTGATATAAGGTGTTTGTTTAAAAAAAATAAATGGAAATAAACCTGATCTCATTATGTTCAGGGAAGCATACTGGTGTTTCCTAAGAGTTTTGCTCTTTAAGTGGAACTAGCATCTCTCTTAAGGTACTCAATAAAATCAGAACACAACAGTTTATGCACCACCAAGTAAATTGCTACCATGATCATCATTAGAATTGGTCTATGCCTAATAATGAAAGAAGTGTTCTCTCTTTCTGTGGAAGGCACTTAGTCCCTCTTCCCACTGGACATGGGAGCACACTCCATCCAGCTTTTCTCCCTTGGAAGCATAGATGATTGGAAATTGAGGTTGATCTAATTTGCATCTGCAAGACATTTTATGTCCTCTTACCCATGTTAAAGAGTCAATTGGAGCTTCTTTGGTTTCAGTGGAAGAAGAATTGGACCCTAAACAAATGTGTTTCAGACTGCTACAATAGCATTGGCTTGTAAACTTATTTTCTGTAAGAGTCAAACTGGCAGGTTTACAACTGACTGTTTACTGGGGCTACTTAATTTATATACACATTATTTCTATACTATATATTATATATTACTATATATACACACAGTGCTACTGTAAATGAGACCACAGTGTTGTCTTACCTTAGTCTTGTATAAGGCAACATGGTTTACAGGTAAACTAGAAGTGTCTGCTAGGGAATATGACATATTCTGGCTCCCAAAAACATGAAAGCAAGTACCCAAACCTTCTGAAGTATGCATAAGGCAGACTGGATTTTGGGCTCACCAGCCACAAACAAGAAAATAATTTGAAGTTCAAAGGCAAAAGGGTGATGTTATATTCTCTGTCACTGTTGGCTGAGCTGTGGGAACTCTATGTGTGGAGTTTTTGAAATACAAAAGATGTAAGGATATTTGGTTTAGTTCTGCTATGGTAGACCAGGTCAAATTATTTTGCATGCTTCCTTGTAGGTTAGGAGTATGCACAAGCACAGTTATCACAGGTCAAACAGGGCACAGTGTTATTAAGCCATGATAATAAACTAGCTATCATTTACCTTGAAGAAATTAAAGATAATAACAAAGTGAAAATGAGACATGGGAAGCATGCAAATAAACAATACACCAAAATGCTTGTATTTCCCTAGATGCTTTACTGCTGATTATTGCAGGCTAGCCTTTGAGTCTGCAAAATTAATTAAAACAATAACCATTGGGATCTACTTGCTCATGAAGTAAGATAGTATCTAAATCCAGAGTTTGCTAAGAACACCATAGAGAGGTAAGGAGGAATGAGAAAATAATAAAAAATAATTTTTAAAAGCACCTTTTTATAGAAACTCTTATTCAGATACATGTAGATAGTTTATCATCAAGAAAGACAGTTGAACAGTATTAATTACTTTCCTGAAAGGGATTTTCTTGGCTCACAGCAGCTAGCTTCAAGTATTTTATATGTGCAGCTTCTGTACTTTTCCTTGTATAATTTATTAACTACAGAGGTTTTGTAACTACAAGGATTTTAAATGCCCCCAAATTAAGTAGGAAACACAATGTTCAGTGGTTTGCTTTAGTATTTTGTACAAAAGTATCAGCATTCAGGATGAAGATAGGAGATTACAATTTAAGGCTTTTCTCTGCTTGGATGCAGAGATTCTATTCAATATTAGATGTTAAGGAAGATTAATGTCTAATTAATCTCTTGTTTTCTGTCTTGAATGTAAAGAAATGTGAGCCATGCACAGCAATTAATACACTGGAGCAATTGCATGCATGCACTGACAAAATTATTTAAATATCTACTTTCATTGCAGTTCTATTTCATCAAATCAGTAAAATCCTGATGCTACAGTTGTGTGGCATTTTGCAGACAAATGTAGTCCTGCTTCTAAGTAGTTGTGTTTGGTCTGGGCTGAGACACAGCCCAGCTGGCAACCAGAGCCCATTGTCCAGTGAAATAGCCACAAGGCTCTGCTATTACTGTCCAGAGGGCAGTTAAAGTAAGTACACACCCACTTCAATCAATACACACTGGAACAAAGGATCAGAAGAGTTAATTGCAAGATCCTGCTACACACCAAAAAACTGCTTGGGGCTTGGCTACGCACAAGATACAATTAAGCAAAGAACAACATCACAAGATCAGGAAGGCTCTTGAAAAATTAGTAGATTTTACAGTATTAAGTCTAACCTAGACATGTTTTAGCTCAATTACTTTTCCTTAATATTAAATTTTGATTATATTAGTATTGTTTAATCCATTTTCTTTCCAGAAGAATACAGCAAACACCAACACTGCATGTCTATCAATTTCAATCATGTTAATGTATATGATGAATAGAAAATCCTTACACTGGAAATATAATATTTGTTTTGGAAAATATATTTATTTTGGTAGGAACTAATCTCAACAGAATACTAACTTGAATATTTACAGCAGTACAAGACAGCTACATGCCTGAGACTTGAGCAAATTGAGGCCAAATTTAATATTTTACTGTGCTTGCAACTCAGGTAAAAAGTATTCTTTCCATTACATTTCATGACAGCATACCAGCTCTTTCACAGCTCTCACAGCCATTGTTACTGCTATCATCTGGAATTTCTCCTCCCTTATGCTACAATAGAGAGATAATTTATGTGATTCAAATTCTAATTATGTTTATTTTCACCTACAGCATAGGAACTGTTATTAATTATTCCATAAAATGTCAACAACCAGTGCTGTAAACAGCTGTAGCAACAGCAAGTAGCAATAAATAGAAGCTTTCAGACAAAATGATAAAACACTAGTTTTGTTATTAAATCTGGTGGGTTGTTTATTCATATAAAACCAAATACATGGGTTGAAAAAAATACAAAGCTTTATCAAACCAAGTCAAGCTACATTCCATTTATCAACAAAATATAATAAATATGCTTATAAAATAAAACCTTTTTTCCATGGAATTTTTTTAAAATTAAAACTTTCAGTATAAAAAGTTTAAAAACATCCTATTGTGCTTGAGAATTGAGTCTATATAATTAGACTCACCAAAGTCCTTCCACTGGGTAGGCATTGACATGTCAGGCAGTATTACACTTCTGTTGCAATCAGAAGTGCTCTCTCTGCTTTTTCTAGGAAGGTGTGAATAGCAGCCAGACAGTACCTCTATTTGACACTCTTCTCCAAAACCCATTCAATCACCTGGAAAAATAAATGAGAAAACAATTTACATACCTCCAGTTCTTGAAAGCAATAAAGCATCTCACATACTGACATAAAGGGCAAAGTAACAAAGAATACAAATATATACAAATACATACAAATATATACATATATATTTATATATGTACACAAACACACAACCCGATAGATAGCACCTGGAGAGCTGAACAGCAACACAGCCAACAGGCAGTGGGAAGAAAAGAGGAAGGAGTTGCTGGGCAATTAGATTTTTTGATAAAGTAGTTTCAAAATACTCTCTAATACAGGGAGAGGTTGGCAGCCTAAAGAGATCCCCAATTTTAATGCCTCTGCTTACAGCAAATTAGAACAGGTGGTGAGAAACTGTATCAAAGCAACCCTGAGTTGACACCAAACATCACTACCCAGATAGTTTTTTAAACTTTAGAATCTGTTGGAAACAACACACAAGGGAAAGCACTACAGACCACAGTAAATACTGCTAGGATAGATTCCATGGGGATCTAGCAGCTTTCCTTAAGAATTTGGGTTTTCTTACATCACTACTCCAGTCCATATCCTTCCATGTAATGTATGATTTTGAAAACTATAATGTAAATAAGCGTAATTTTTTTTTTTTTTTTTTTTTTTTTTTTACAATCATGGAGTCACTTCAGCATGTTTTTCAGTCTGTAGATCAGTTTGCTATTCCTAAAGGACAAGAGTATTTATTCCTGTAATTTGCTCTGTGCTACTGTTCAAGTAATTCTCACCTTAACACTCAAACAAGCTCATGTGATACCCATTGTGCTTACAATTATTCCCAAGCTTAAAATTACTAATTTTCATTGCTTCTTTTAAGAAATTTATTTCCTTTCATAGATTCCTTTATTATATCCTAACCTTTGAAAATAAATGTTATTTCCTTCAGCACAAAAGAAAGAATTCCCTAATGATTCAGGCTTCTCTCAAATAATGGGAAAAAAAAAAAATCTTAGATCTCCTTTTTTTCCAGTAATGTGGAAACATTTATTGCCTTCATTTCTATTTCTCACCGTGGCAAATCATATTGGCAGCTATAACTAGAGTAGCACCTAAAACATTAATTTATGCAACTGGAAAATATAACACTGGAGATAAGTGTGAGATAAATGAGTGAAACAAGACAGCCCTAGGAATTCATCCCCTTTTAAAGCTGTGGACCAAACCATACTACAGCCATGCTACCTCAGCTACAGTGAGCCTTAGATAGCTACAGGAACAAATAGATAAAATCATTGTACCTGTTTAGCATTGTTATTTGCTGTTTTCTTCATTTCATCAAGCAGGCCTCTAGAAGTTTTAAGATCCTAAATACAAAATACAAGGCAAGAGAAATTAGCAAACTCAAAAGTTCACTCTTAAGTTGGATAATAAGAGCCTTAAAACATAGGGGAGTCTTGACCTTTTTACACCTTGTTCAGAACCACAGAAGAAGGATTTGACTTAACTTTCCTCTTTTTAACAAAATACAGTCTTTTCCAAGGGACTACAGCTTTGCCTACAGCAGTCCAGACCTCGTAATCATGCGTACAACCAAGCCACACTTTTCCTAACCTTCCTGCACACCTCCAGAAATTTCTTTATTAAAAAAAATATATATATTCAAAGTTCTTGGTATCTTGATTGGATTCTTACTTCTATATAAGCACAGAAATGAACTTTGAACTTGGATGGCAATACAGGTCTATGGTAAACCAACAGAGCCAAGGATATGGAGAAAGAGAATCAGTGCAAGGAAAGAAAAACCTACACTGGTCTGTGTTGTTGTGCAGTCCAATTAGTCCAACCTAATCCACTGTATTAAACAAAGCACATAACTTTGCCTGAAGAGAAAGGAAAATTAGGATATTTCATTTATTATGTGTCTCCAAAGGGAAATGATACCTACAATATCATGCTTCTGAAGCATGCAGAACAGAAAAGGATTCAAAGGACCCCAACAGACTTGGGACTGTAAGACAGTTCAGAAGAATAAAGTCCTGCCATACCTCTCCCTTGGTCAGCTTTCCGAAGGGCAGGATCACAGCAGTACTCTTTCTTTTGCTCTTTTACTTGGAACAAAACCATGAACCCATCTGATTTGCCCTACTCACTCATCTCTACACCCAGCTTTTCCTGATTTTGCATTAGATGATCTTCCTTCAGGGTGTATTTCAGGGAGATTTTGGGAGTGCTTATGGGATTACTGCATAATGGTGTTCCAATTACTTCAGTTGGTGCTCAAAAGCAAGATGTTCCAATTGTGTAAGCATTCAGCCCCCTTCAAGTGTCACTTATTTAGCCTAAATTGCCTTTACTGAAGTTGACTGAATGGAGTTCACAAACACTGGTAGGTGTAATGCATGCAAATGAACAGAAACACCCTGTACTGCAGCTTGACTCAATCGGTGCCCAGACAGTACCACAGGCTCAAGCACTAAATCACAGTCTCCTCAGTTTTGTGGAAAGAGTTCTGAGGTTGATGGAGTTTCACACGGTGCTGCCAAGTTAGTACGTGCTAAATAGTTGTGCACATTTACGATGAGTTTGCAAGGATTTCTGTGAGCATGTCAGGGAACTAGAATTTCCAAGTCACTTGTGTAAGCTATCCTTTGAGCCAACAGCCTTAGAAAAGGGGAGGAGCTGAGCTGTCACAGCTGTGGCTGGGAACAAGCACAAGAGCTAAAGGAGCACTGGCACAGGCTGCCCAGGAAGGTTGTGGAGTCTCCTTCTCTGGAGACATTCAAAACCCACCTAGATGTGTTCCTCTGTGACCTGGTGTAGGTGATTCTGTTCTGGCAAAGGGGTTGGACTCAGTGATCTTTCAAGGTCCCTTCCAACCTCTAACTTTCTATGATTTCTGTGACAGTACAAGCATGCCTTTACCTTACAGACCAATGCTTTAACATACTATCTCACATAAAAGACTATGCTTTTTAAGCTTTAAAAACAAATAAACAGCCATCAGGTATACATAGAGTTAGGTTATGGTTGGACTCAATGATCTTAAAGGCCTTTTCTAACCAGAATGATTCTGTGATCAAAATACACTGTAAAATTAGCTTCTGCCTCTGACAACAGCTCCATAGGTTTACCTACACGCTCAACACACTACTAACAATCCACTACAAATACAGGCTTAATCAAGTCTGAATATCCCACAGGCCATCCATTTTATTCAGGAATGGATTCACTTAACTAAGAAGAAACAACTGTAAGAGTATCTCCTAGTTACCTTTAAATAGAACTTTGATATCTCAAATAGACGCTGGCTGCATGATGCAAAGCACTTGTGATCCTCTGCAATCCCATGTTTTTGAAGACTCTTAGCAACCACCTCTTTCAGCATCTTGGAAACAATAGAAACAAATTCGAAAGTTTATCCCAATTACTGTCATGAAAAATTGTCAAAGGAAGGGAAAAACATAAAAACAGGACACCTGGTCTTTTCTGATCTTGCCTCTCTCATTAATCCATAGGCCAAATGCTATAAATCTACTGAACAAATTTGGGCAGTTATTTAAAAAACTATTCCCACTTCCTTCATCTCAAAACTTAAGGAAACACACATTAAAATTATGTAAAAAATCAGTGAATATTCACATGGGGCTTGGAAGAGAGAGAAAAATTGATAATGGTTTGGGTTTTCTCTTCTCCAAAATGCATATATAAAACTTTTCTTTACCTTGATATTCTTGTTTCACACATCCTTAATAAAATAACAATACATTAAAAAAATATCAGACACTACAGTCCACAGAGTAGAAAGTTTACTCTTCTTCATATCAGATGGTTTATATCAGAGATATTTAAACTGCTATAGGTCTGAATGAGTCACACCAATTTATGCTTACTTGGGTCATCCCAACATACCTTTGCCAGTACAACATCCCCATTCATACAGTGTCCTCTCTAGCACCCTGGCATTAATTTAAAAGTAGCATCACCAAGCCAGAAACAGAATTTTGTACTGAATTTTAAAAGTGGCATTCATAATATATACAGCTATACTTGTACAACTATCAGAATAGCTTTTTACTCTCAGGATTGCCTGTTCTTAAACAAGAGCTTTGACTTTTCCAGCACAGCTATTTCTTTGTTGCCTTTAGTTTTCATATTAATTTTCTACATTTTATAACTTCATTCATTGACATCCATTCCCACCTTTTTTATTCCTAGTTGTTTTCTCTCTCAGCCTTAATTCCCTGGGCATGATATTCCTTACATACTTCTTTCTCTCCTTGCTTCTTCAGTGCCCTTCTCAATGCCTTCAGGACTCACACAAGTGAACAGAATGAAATTTAATAATAACAAATAGAGATGGAGTTAAACAAAATCTAAAAAAGCAACCGGCATAAATTTTTACCCTGGTATGCTTCTGAGATCTTGATTCTTTAGCTGGCTTGGAAGTCTCAGATGCAGTCGCACTTGTGGGATTTTCTGAGCCAAGCTGAGTGGTTACTTTGTGGGGTGGGCCAGGCTGTTTCAATGGCATGGAAGATGAAGACATTGATCTTCCAGAATGATTCCTTGTTACAGCAACTGTACAGAGACTCCCACTACTTCCACTTGCCTGAGAGAGGAGAGAGTCTGTACTCTCAGATTTGGTTAGCCTGGAAAAAAAACCAAATGACAAACAGACAAAAAACCTTTAGATTTTATACTGAGTTTTCCAGTGGCTTTTTTCTACTGTAGAGGCTGCTGCTAAGAGCATTAAGTATGGTACATTCTTGCAAACAGCATCTGAAAACAGCAGAAAGCATTCTATTATCCAACTGTATTAGAATATTTTACTGACTGGTTTGGTCTCTGATATGCAGACACTTTGCACCTCTGATTAAAAAAGTCTAGAAATGAACTGAAGAAACAAGATAACTAAGAGGAACTGTCTGGAAGAAGAAGTAGTTTTGCACATGGATCCTTCACCTAGATAGGAAGACCACATCTTCCTGGCCTACAGTCTCAGGATAAGACAAAACTTGAAACTATTTAATGTCTTCTGGTCCTACAGAAACGTCACAACTCATCTCTAACTATTGGATATTGGGCATTACAATTTTACTGGAACATTGTAATGCTTGATCCTTCAATTGTAACAGTGTTAGTGATTCTGAAACTCTAGTTTTTGAGGTGTTAAGTACAGCCACATTCTCTTTTCTAACTACTCAGGAAGCTGCAAAAGATATGGATATCCCTAATAACACATCTTCTTAAAGGCTTACTGTGATTTTATTGAGTATGAAACTGGAAAGATGGAAGAAGTGAACTACTACAGTAAAAAATTCAGAAGTAGTGTTACATAGCAGCTATTTTTTATTGATGCAAAGAATTTGCACATTCAAGAGTGAAGACAAGGTGCAAAGAGAAGTCTTTAAAACTACACTTTGAGAAAAGACTTCAATAAACAAAACTGACAATAAGTTTGAACTTTGGTAGGTCATCTAATAGCAGCAGTCCTTTGGATTAGGAATTCAATTATTCTGTTTGTACAGTACTTGGCTTTCTAAACCTTTAGTTGTTTATTTTTACTGCAACAGCAATGATGAATTCAGCCCTAGAGGAGGCTGTCATCTTTTCAAAGACACTTGAGACTTTGAGAGATACAATCCCAAATCTCCTCAACAAAAGGTGCCTGTGTTGAATGGTTTTGATAATATAATGCTATCAATGAGAGATCACACTTAAGATAAAAAATGAACCTACAGAAGAGAATTAAACATCTAGAACATTTGTCTAGATAGCATCACTAAGAATATTTTGAGAGGAAATAAAAGATCAATTTCATAAGAGAATAATGAAATATTTCTTGTTGAAGATTTATTTTACTCCATGCATACCTTTTCTTGGGATAAAAGTAATCCAGGTCTTTTGATCTGCGTTTTAGCCTCGATGCCTCAGTTTTGAATTCACTTTGTAAAGATTCTCCATCAGGGACACTTCCAGGCTCTGACAAGACTGCAGGAGATGGGAGAGGGCTCAAGACAACTGGTACAGGGCAGCACTCCTTGGTGCAAGTAGTCTGAGTTTCATAGCGAATAAGACGAGCTTGAAGTTCAGCAAACCCCACATCTCTCTCTAAGGCTCTTCTGTTATCCAGACAGTATCTAAAATTGAAATTGGTAAGAAATTTGTGAGAGAAAGTCTCTGCTTTATTACACTCAGTGAAAAAAACAGAATAACTTACTTTTGACTATCATATAATCTCCAAAATTTTTTTTTTGTTTGGACTGGCATATTGTTCTAAAAGATACTGTAAAACACCCCAGTAAATTAACACATACCTGATGGGTTTATCTATATTTAAGTCTAACTCCAACAAAGAAGCTGAATCAAACACTATTTGCAAGTCTTTATCCTGTGGCCTTATAAATAGCAATGCTGTGGATATTAGCAGATTTTTTCCTTGAACAAGTGATGAATTAGGATGCTGACAATCGATTTTTTTGCTCCTTATACACAGGTCTGTGTTATCTTTGTATATTCAGTCTATTTTAGATTTTATTGGTTTTCACATTCAGTCCATAACAGACCTAGTCCTGTTAACAAACTAACCAGTGTGAAACTTTAATAAAACAGTGATGAGGATGGCTCTGAACCCAAATACATGAACAGCCCAGCACACCATCACAGATACAGTTTCTTCAGACCTCACACCTTGCAAGCATGTATGAAAACTCTGAGAGCCAGAAAATATCAGGTTATTATATATAAAATGATACACTCTAATATGATAATACAATCATACAATATGTCTGTGCTTCTTCCTGGAAAAATACAACTTTCCAAGTAGAAAATAATCCAAACAAATCAAACAAACCAACCCAAGATTTCTTCAGTGCATGTACCATAAGTGAATCACAGAGGAAATGCCTGAAGAAGACATCATAAAGTACAATATATGTTATTTGCAAGTCAGAAATACTTCAGGAAATGCAACAACACTACCATAGCTTTAGGAAGAGCCAGGTCATGTCAAAAACTAGGTTGCTGTGAGATTGTATTAATTGACTGCAAGTTTGAGGAAGGTAGGCCACAGAAAGTGTTTTAAATTCTACTTAGTATACATTGGTTGCTAACTGTTCTCTGGAAATGCAACATTTAGTTTTGTCAAAGATAAGCACTGTTCTATGAGAGATTCACATTTTTAAAAATGCTAACCATACAGAAGTGTCACTGTACAAGCACAAGCTTCCTAGCTTCCTATCAATCACAAAGAATAAGTGGTTTAATCAATCATATCAAAAGAAGAAACTGTAATAAATATGGTGGAGCTGAAAGAGAACAAATGAACAGTGCTAACTCAATGAAATGTACTCATGAGATTTCAGCAATACAAACTGCATTTTAACTAACTGTTCTCTTGTGTAAATGATTTCCAAGATTCCTTGCCAGATATCAGCATCTCATTGCCCAGTAACTTCTATTACCCCTGGTGCAGGGAAAGACAAGAGAATTATCCAACACCATTCCATCCTTTTCCTCAAAAACATTCTGAACAATGTGAGCCATGTCTCAGCCCACCTTACAAATTACTTAGCAATGTTTCCTGCTCTTAGCACTCTCGACTTAATTTTTACTTTTATCTCTTAACATGAAATTGTGTTAAATTGGTAGATCAAATTTTTCAGCATTCTTCAGAATATTTTTATATGCAGAAATTCACTTTGGCTGAGTGAGACTTGCCACTAGAAATAAATTCATTATCTGATAAGAGTAAGTTCTCTTAACTAACAAATTTCAAGGTATTTAATTTTCCTTACTTACATTCTCAGCCTCTTGAGTAATCGCATTCCCTACAAAGATAAAAACGTTTTTATCTTTAGAAGTTAAATTGCCATTTTACTCAATCTGCTTTAATGGCAATTACTTTCTCTTTGCAACACAGTATCCAACTGTTTGGAACAGTTTCATTACACCAGAAATTTGATTTAATCATAACTGCTACTCCTGGTTTTGTTGACAAGATTTTACTTCCAACTATAAATACAGCAGCTCTGCATATGGAAACTGCAATCATGACTGCATGCCACAAAACACATCTGCTCCACAAGACCACAAAATACACCATAATCTGATCACACACCTCCTTCTGACAGTTTCTCCTCTACACACTAGTTTCTACCACCTCACTGTACTGCTTCCCTCTCTTACTGCTAGCACATTGCCCTTGTAACATTATGTCAGTCTCCCTTCTCCTATCCCTTCTCCTAAACCAGTCTCCCTTCACAATATCCAGGCCTCTTTGGGGTCTCTACCTGTCAGACTTTGCTATGAAAAGAGGCAGCACAAGCTGTGCCTAACTTGTATCTCTGTGCACACTCCCTGCAGAGCTCAGGCAGGTCAGCAAGTTACCACATACCAGTAGAGAAGGGCTAAGTGCTTTCTTCCCTCACTTGGGAGAACAAATCTGCATTTCTCCTATTTACCCAGTTGCCTCTTGGTGCCTTTTCAAAAGTAAAAAGGCTAGCAGGCTCACAAGTTACCACTTCAAAAAAGAGAAGAAACAGAAGAAACAGATAGAATGACTGCTTCACTTCCCAATAGAAGGTGGCTAAAATTACCACATATATTAAACATAAACTTAATGAAACTATTTGTGCAGGAAAAAAAAAAAAAGGAAAAAAAAATACCAGCAGTATCATATAGTCACATCCTGATAATCTGAAAACATGATTTTAGGATGTGGCAGAAATTTTCATGAAGACCAAACCATCTACAGTTGATATAGATTGCATTTCTTAATATATACTGCATTAAGACTAAGAATCTGTCCACATGGAAGAATTATGCTGAGTTATCTGCTCTAGCAACTTTGTATATTGTTTTCCTCTAGCAATGACAGTATTTATATTTTTCTAAACAATTTTTATACAGCCATGTTTTACAGTGTATGCCCAACCAAAGACTTAACAAACAGCTAATGCTGGCTGGCTGGGACTAAATACTTAGCTGCACAGAAGGTCTCATAAACCTGGGCACTGTTAGCCTGAAGCGCCTACAATTTAATATCAAAATGGAAACTATCTATGTAGTTCACTCCTGTGCTGCTCAAGGGATTTGATATGTACTAATGAACCCTCTTCCCCTTGCCACTTCCAATTCTGAACTAAATTCTTCAGATACTGAGTATAGTTATAGCAGTACAACTTAGGGGAAAAAAATGTTTTTACATTACCACCAAGGTAGGAGTGTTGCTATTTAAGTCAGTGAATAAAGGTAAGAAAGGAAGAGGTCGCATGTGCTAATTGTTACAATGAAGGAAAAGATTAACATAAGATACATAAGATTTTCCATAGCTCTCATGGTTTCTAATTATATCTTTTACCCAAAAACAATTTTGGGTAAAGAAGCCAGGAAACTTACTCAAGGCCATGATAATGGCATCCAGCTGCTTTTTCAAAAGGCAAACCCCTGAGTTTCCGAGGAGTCAGCTCTGGTGTCAAAAGGAATCCATTTTCACTGAAAGGAATAAATACAAAACTATTTTAACTAGTTACAGTCAGGATAAATTAGACTTCCAGAAGCCATAAACAAATGCCATGACACAGGAAGACCAAAAGAGCATGTCTTGTAGCAAACTAAGCCCCTGGGGTACAAAATCAATGAAAAATTAAGTTCAACTCACTAATACCTCCTGAGCTATCATTACTACAGAAGCTCTTAAATATTTCAACCAGTTTAGAGGTCATTAATTAAAGAACTTATCAATAAAATGATGCAACTATAATCCCATTTCACAAGGGAGTACTTGAGTAGTAGAATGAACTGAGAGGAATCAGGAATTGAAGTATTATTTCTTAATCCAGTGCTATAATCAGTGAATCTTGATTTTGTCTTTATACTTTTCTTAGATATCCAAGATCTCCAAGTACTATGAGACAGTCACATTACAGTAATGTACTACTTCATCATCATACTTTCTCATAAGAACTTGCAGAAATCCAAGTAAACTGGGGCTAACTCCCTCAAATTCAGACATCACTCAGCTATATCTTGGAGTAAACAATTCAAGAGGCTCAAAGGCTTCTATGCTGTAATAGATTAGCTCCTAGGAAAAAAATGTTTACATTGACACAGGTTGCCCAAGAGATGGATGCTCCATCCCTGGAAATGTTCAGTGTCAGGTTGAACAGGGCTCTGAGCCATCTAATCTAGTTGAAGATGTCCCTGCTCACTGCAAGAAGTTGGACTAGATGACCTTTAAAGGCCTCTTCCAACCCAAACCATTCTATGATTCTACAAAGCTTCTCTTCTTTTCCAAAAGAGGCTTTTGGAAAATCAGGGATTGAAAAAAAACATTTCCGTAGTCAATAAATTATTCACTTCTTTCCCACACAACTAACTGGAATGAAAATATTTTACTTTATAGCCAAAATCCTAAATCATCCACATTCATTAACTAACAACTCAGTAAGAGACTCAGTCTTCACTGCATGTTTTCTGACTTGCTTCAATGCTCTGCTCAGAACATCTTAAAGCAAATTTCAAAACTCCAAGAAGTATTTTACAAAGGTCTCCAAAATTCTACAGAACCTTTCCCTCTCACAAGCCCTCCTAATTTATTCCATGTGATGAAGTTTAAAAAAGGATTGAGGACTATATCTAATCCATTATACCTTACATTATTAAACTTTAGAAAAGTAATCAAATGTAACTCTAGTCACTGAAAAGACTGTCCTGCTAACCTAGCACTCTATGACACTGCAAAAACAACACAGGCTCTGATTCTGCAAGCCCTATCTGACTTCCGTGTAAGTTTGCCTTAACTCTTTTTAGATCCTGAAAATTACTCCATTAATTCCTTGTATTGATCTTTCTCTTGAAAAAGCCATGGTTAATTTACTAACACTTACCAGCAGACACTGTAAGGATGCATACTTGCAGAGCAGTCAGAGTTAGACAAGCTTCCTTTAAGGAGCACCTTACCACATAAGGATGTAGATAGGAATGTCACACCATGCTAGCCCAGCAAACACAGTTAAAAGGCTCAGCTATTACCTTTTTTACAATCTGATTGTTTCCTCACCTAGTCTTCCCTACTCTGAATGAAAGAAAACATGCTGATAAAATTCAAGTTCTGCCAGTAAATTCTGTTTTGCAGAAATACTCTTTTGGAAATGAACACATAGAGTGGCAGCAGCTTTAGCATAGCCATGGCAAAGGTCTACTGGCACACTTCTGTGCAGGACCACCATCATCATCTCTGGTCACTTCAGATTCTGAAAAAACTAATAGCAAGACAGACTGGAGGCTCACAACAGTCGATTTCATTGGCAGATGTGAGCAAGAATGCTGCAAGTTACAACCTCAGATCCAGCTTGGCCATTCTGAGACTCTCATACAGTCATTATTCATATTCCTACACATCAATTCTGAGCATGCTTTTCACAAGTTTTATTATGGCAGATTTATACCGCTTGGGAATTTGTAGTGGCTGAAGATCACCAACTGGTAGCCCTTCTGGTGTGAAATATTTCAGTAATTCTTTAGCATCAAGCAACGTCAGTGATTCTCGTTGGCTGTCTTTATGCCCCAGCAATTGTTCAGATGAATGTGCAAACATAGAAACTCTGGAAAAAAAAAGAAAAAAAAAATCAATCTAAGAATATAAATGCTAAGAGCCAGCAAAATGTTAAGATCCAGCAAAAAATTACGAAAGTTTCATCTGAACTGAAATCAATAGGCTATATTAAGTGACACAAAGATCTACAGGTTTCACCTAAACTAGTGAAGGAAAAACAAAATAAATTTTAACTATAAAATCACAGGATCTTCCAAATTATTTGAGATTGGATACTAATTCCTGACTATTTAAGAAATATAATGAGAATAGAAACATACTGTACAGACTGACAAAACCTTCTGCACTACCTTTATTTTTTATGCCCAGGACATGTTGGGGGGAAAAAAAAAAGGCTTTTTTATCTTTTTGTACTAAGGCCACTATCTTCCAGTAGTGACATTCCAGTAATTTAGTGTCAGAACTATGCTACTTTAAGCTAGCTTTTGGCTGTAGTTCGTAAAAAAAAAAAAAAACAAACAACCAAAAAACCAGACAGCACTACTTTAAAAACCAATAAAATACACCTCTGGAAATTGACAGAAACTTAGTTTTAGCCTTAAGCAATGTTTCCTTTGAACAATTATCAATATACTTGAAAACCTGTTAACAGCTGTTATAGCTACTGACACATACAGCTCCTCCAGAGTCATGTTCAATGGAAACTAGAAATAAAATCTCCAGTATTTAACCATTACCTCATTTTTTGTTTGTTTTTTTCAAAGTTTTCCAAATTCTGAAGAACATGTCTTTCTGGCCATTCCAATGGATTTGTCTTCATTAAATCAGATTCTGCAAAAAATATATAGTGAATAATCCTCAAACAGAATTAAAAGAAATCTTTAAAGAAATACAGGTATATATACTCCTTTATATATAAATGTATATAGATATAAGGAAAATCTGTCTCCTGGTGCTGTGATTAGAAATGTTTTCTGCTTCTTTTTCTTTTTTTGTCAAGGAAAAGAAAGAAAATAGTTGATATGAGGAGAATTTTAGTTTACAAAAAATGCCTAGAAAGCCACTTTATTTTTTCCTCTCTTTTTCCCTCTTTTGGTAAACAACTCTCCTTCTTTTGGCATAACACTGACAACAGGTATGAAAATGTATGAAAAGAGATTAAGTAATGTATTTTCTAAATAACGATACTCACCAGAAGTCACAGTGAGTGACCTACTGTTACTGGAAACCTTTGGTAGAACAGGTTTAGGAAGATTGCTGCTACACAGGTCCAAAAAACACTCTCGTGTAAGTTCAAACAAGTTTTTGAACTCATCAGTAGAAATAATGGGAGGCTGCTTGATCAATTCCTTTTTCTCTACAAAAGAAAAGAGAATAAATAAATAAACTAAAGCTACTGCATCTGATATGTACTACAGAAAAAGTGAAGCCTGCTAAAAACCAACCAAACTAAAAAACCCCATCCCAAAACAGTAATACAAGTAAGATAACATGACACCTACTATAGTACCCTTAAGAAAGGAGTGAGTCATTTATTCCATAGACAAGTGAATAAAATGAAAAATAGCTGAAATCACATGTGAATCCTCTTTTACAGTCCTTTAATTTTTGTATATGTGCATTTCTGAGTATATCCAGGTTTAAATCCCTCAGAGGCAAACACCTGGACTTTCTGAGCCTAAACACTAAAGCCCCAGTCTACAGAGCCTCCTGCTCACCTATTTTTACTGTATAGTGCAAGTCTGACTCCAACGTAACTCAGGGCCTGCTCTGGTCTCTGGTCAAAATATCAAGGGTCAAGTAATTCTGACATAATTTATGACCAACAGCAAATCCCACCTTCTCCTATTCAGTCATCATCCTAACAGAACTGGGTGACCCACTGAAAAGAAACTAAAACACAAACTCTGAGGCAGCTGCAAGCTCAGGATTAAAGTAAACAGGAATCTGAGAATGGCTGAAAGTTGTCTGAGGCAGGAAGCTGAAAGGAAGAATATTAGCACAGGTCTTAGTTTTCTCAGGCTGGTACTCTCTTAATGATAATACACTTAAATTACCTCCACTGTATGCCATTTTCAATAATCTAGGCAATCTTTCAGAAGCGTTATTTGTTTTAATTTAATCTCTTTCAGCAATGGACTTCCATAGAAAAAAAAATCAGGCCTGTCGAAGGTGCTTCTCCGCAGACATGAAAAATCTCCAGAGGATGACCTTCCAGTTATTATTATAAACGATGTATCATGATAAATGTAACAAATCTCTAGTGCATACTTCTTTGTTGTTTAAGACTTTTGCAAGAAATAATAAAATAAAAAAATTAAAAACAAAAAAAATCCCAGCATTCTTATTTTTGCAGGAGGTGTAACCAGAAGGTTTTTCAGGGGAGAAAAAAACGGAAAAAACAAAGCAGAATAAAAGTTAGTTACCACTGAAATATTCCAAAACTCTTCTGAAACTTTAAGAATATTAAGTGTAACAAACACCCACAAACTTTATTTCAAGTTCAGGAGTCTTTGTTCCTCAGTATTTAAAAGTCATTATCTGACATAAAACCATAGGTATACTCTAAATCTTTTTAAAGCTCCACTTTTTTGCTAAACAGTGATCAACCCACCTAGGTTTTCTAAGGTGAGATATCACATTCAGTCTGAAATAAAGACTTTTTTCAAGACTAGTTTAAGAACTTCCAGTGCTCTCCCCATTACTTACTAAGATACTCCTTCAAGGCAAACACTTGAAGACGACACAGTTTCTTTTCTCTCTGTACTAGCTCCTCTCCACAAAAATGTGGCAGAGACTTGATAAAATCAGCAATGTGAAAACCTGTACAGATTAGCAGAAATCTATTATTAATATTCTTCCATAGATGTCAGAAACACCAGGTCATTACTATTACTACTTAGAGAAAGACATAAACACAGCAGAAAAAAAATTATAACTGAATTAAGACACTGAAGTATAACTTAGATGTCTGACCAGTATTTTTGAATTGCAGTACAAAAGGAATATAATAACATGGCAATTAACATGATTGACATTCAAAGAAGTTAAAAAGTTTTTAGGTTTGACACCAGGGAAGAAAAGTTTGTTTTTTCCCAACATATGGTGAAGGACTTTCAATCTTCTGACACCCGACTAATGGGATTTTAATTAGGATAAATGGTAAGCACTCAGTCATATCGCACACGGCTTTACTTCAATAATAAAAATTTAAGAGGATAAGATGCAGGTCACTGCTCTTTTTCTTTGTCAGTTTTATTGAGAGTAAATACATGAATTAGCAGAGTTATCCAGTCTGTGTGGTGGTAGCAGGACAACTACTCTAAGATAAATGTCTACATATGTGCTCTTACCTAGTGGAGCAGGTGATGATCTGCTAGCCCATATCCTAACCACTCTGCAGTAATATGGGCATCTGCCAAGTAACTGAAGACATGATCATGAAATGCCATTTGCCTACTGTCCTTGCAGTTTTTATTTTAAACCATCAGTGAAATAGGCTTGTCAACAGACAGTTGCTTAGATTTTAGGCCTGGGCTGGCCAGTCTTTACACCAACAATACATACTTTTTAAGCCTTAAGTTTTTGCAGATTTCATTTTCATTAATATTATCTGGATGTCCCTGTACATTAAAACATTTACAACTAATCACAGTTACGAGAAATGACTGATTACAACGTTAAGTAATTGAACTAAGAAATACGGTAGTAGTGATTTGTGTGAATAAATAAGCTATTATATTTTTTATCAATTTGAAAAAATATTGTTGAAAGAGCAGAGATACTTATCAAAACCTAATATTACTACTTGCTTTCTCCCTCTAACACAGCCTGGGGTACATAAAAGCATATTTTAGTAGGATTTGTCTGCGTTCAGATACACATAAATAAATAAGTAAAAATCTTACTTGACTCTGTTTCTTCTGCTTTTGCCTTTAGCTTCCCATTTAATACAGCAAGAGTGGCCATACCATTAATCTGGCTAGCTGAATGAATCAAGGTTGCTTTACATCCTCCAAAGCCATTGCCTTGTAACAAGAAGTAGTATCGGCAAGATTCTCCTTTCAGTTCAACCTCTGGAACTTAGAAGAAATATCAGGACATAACTGTGAAACACCCTTGGGAAAGCTTCTTTAAAACAAGCTATAATCCCTCTACCAAAATTCTTTCATGTGCTCTCTTCTGTTATGTGAGAAAATAGAAATGTTCCTAACATCTTTTTAGGAGACACACTAACTGCTGCTCATATTTACTTCTACAAATTTACCAACTAAAAAGCATGCAGAGTACATGAGCTACAGCAGCAAAGAGTGGGACTACGCTGCTGGCTTCCAGCAAGCATTTTATCAGCACTGAACTCCTGTGACTGCAGCAAGGAGCAGCTTTCTAATGCAGGCTACAAAGTACATCTGGCAACCCTAACCACCAAAAAAGAGAAGTCTTTTAATTTTTCTAAGTAAAAGGCAAAGTTACATTTCCACCATGAAACAATGAAGAGTAAAGCAGTTTGCTACATGTGAAATGATCAGAGAAGTGTCTGTTCTGCTAGGTAAAACCAGGCCTTTTTGCACATGTGGACTGAAATAATGTTTCACTGGAAGAACATATATCTGTACAGGAAAATAATGTACACACTCTTCCCAAGGACCTGCACTACTCGTTAATGAGAGTTTTGCTCACTGCTTCAATTGTGCATAGCATGGGTGAGAGATAAACACATCCTATTTTTAATGACAGGTGTATAGTATGCAGTTTTGAAAATAAATTAATGTAGGACATGATAAAAGCCTTGAAAAATGGGTTTGATGTTTTTTTCACAAATAAATATTTTACAGCACCTTGGTAGATGCAGAAATTGAGAGAATGAGCAATTCTCAACGTCCTGAGTTTTAAAGGTCAAATCACTTACATTTGCAGTATTGTGCCAATAAATAACTCAAGTAGAGCTGGATGGGTTTTAGTGTTATAAGTTTTTGTTAGCAAAAAATATAAAGTAATCCAGTTTTTCTTGAAAAGTTTACATTGGAGGGGGAAGGGAAGAGAGGTCAAATCCCACTACTTCAATACATAAATACAGAGAAAGAAGAGAAGAAATAAAAAAGGTGCCATATAAATTTTCACTATTGTCCTGTTGCCTATTCACCAAGTAATTTGAAATATTTTCCTGTGCCAGTTTATCTTGGCATGTAAGAGCTGATTCCTCACAGGAACGCTTTTATTTCTCATTTCAACCTTAATTAGTATTTGAGAGCTACCAATTCAAATTCCTCCCTCCCACTGATGGAAAAGAACACCTTTCACAGATCCTTAATACAGTGAGATTAGTGACAGTCACCGATAATAGTTTTCAGCTAAACAACATTCATTGACCTCACTAAAGCTTTTGACACTATGAGTAGAAAGGGCCTGTGGCAAATCTTGGAATGATTAGGACGCCCCTCCAAGTTCCTCAAAATGATCATCCTGCTACATGAGGATCAGCAGGGCCAAGCCAGATATAACTCTGATTCCTTCCCAATAATCAATGGTGTGAAACAAGGCTGCATTCTCACACCCATTCTATTCACAATCTTCTTCAGCATGATGCTCCAAAGGGCCATGACAGACCTCGATGAAGAAAATGACAGACCTCGATGAGGCATACAGCATTTCCTGATATTCTGTGTTTTCCTAGGAAGAAGATGAAATTAAATACAAGTACACTGAAGAACTTCTGGAAACACTTAATAAGGGAAGCACCCAAGTGAAGCACACTGGATTTCCACCTGGAGAAGCCAATCCCTTTGCTCACAGGCTGTACAATCTCACTACAAAGGTGTGAGAAAGCTAGATCTTAGCTGACAGACAGGACACAGAAATGGTTGAAAGAAGATAGATTGTTTCCTTAAAGCTTGCCATGATGTTATATTACTTTACAAGAGGTCTGTGAAGTGGAACTCACATTCACCAAAGCCTTTTGTGTCAATGAAGATAACAAGTGTTGACTTAATTTCATTTGAGAAAGAAAGGGCACCCCACGTTTACATTGAGAACAACCCAATATCATAAATATATGTACACAAACACATAATCACAACAATATAAACCTGTAGTCATCTTCTTTTTACCTACCAGTAATGACCTTGGGTTTCCTAGCCATGTATTCTTTCCATTTCTTGGCACTCAGTTGGGCAGAGGATGGGATCACTACACTGCTTACATTACATGGCAATGTAAACAAAGCTCCCACCTAAATAATGAGAGCAGATACAAAACATGAGTATTATTGAAACCTATTTTACCATTCATTCTTGAACTACTGATTTGGCATTATTTGAAATGTACCTCAACTGCAGGAAAACATCTGTATTCAACACTTTTTTCTTTCACATCAGTAGAACAGCATTTCACACAAAAGCTGTAAAAATTCTTTTTTTTTGCTCCAGTTGAAAGATCATTAACTGTGGAATTTCTAGTTCATACATAAAAAGGTAACTGTTACCTATTACAAATTTTTCAATAATCTGGCTAAAAAAACCTTCTGTAGAGTAGCACCCAGAATTCAAATATGTATTTGGCATCAATCACTCTGCATTCCTTTGAGAAGTATGTAATTTTTTTCCTCCCTACATATTTCACTTTCCAAATAATCAGATACTGGACTATGTTTATGTATCTCTGTAAATTTCAGACCAATATGCACTAATAGGAAAAATGCATAAGTATTTGAATATTCAAGCAATAAACCACTGCTTTTACAGCTATTAGAAAAGCCTACAAATGTGTCATATTTCTAGTAGTACACTGAAAAAAAAAAACCTACTAGAAACTATCTGGAAAAACATATTCAATTCAACATGTGCAGACTCTTAACAAGTACCCTGAGAATGAGTTTGGAAACCTGTTTTGGTTTCATCTTTAAATAAAAAAGCAGAAATGTAAGTTCTTTGATTGTAAAAGATATTTAACCAAATGTATTTAGTATTCTATGTAAAATGAAAATTACTTGGGATATTTAGCAATACATAGAAATATCATAAACAATATTTTTTGCCTATTTGAAGAAGGAATTCCTTTTTCTGGTTAAGCATAATGGAGAATGGAGTGACAGAGGAGGAAAGTAGTTACTAAAAACCTAAATAACAAGCTGAAGATCAAACTTACAGCCTGATAGTTGAATACCATCTCCTCAGTAAATGAAGAACATGAGTTATTCGTTAGAATTGTATCAGTATTTTCACATTGCAGGCTCTGTTTTGATTGGAAATTTAATTTTATAAACATTTTTTAAACTTCCCTAAGCAAGCATACATCATCTTAAATACACAGGAAAAACATCTTCAAACTAAATACTGTGGCTATGAATAATAATACTATCATCTGAAGGAGAAAAACCCAAGCCACACCAAACCAAACCAGTAGGCTTGTGTTTCAAGAGCTCTTTTTATCCAAAATCAGAATGGAAAAGCACAATATGCACATGCTAGAAGCTTATAACTATTTTTTTAGTAGCTTTATAGGATGCACACATGCCTGTCTTTTGCTACTAAAAAAATAGTTGAATTATGATAGCACAGAAATTATCTGTCAAGATAGGATTAAACATTAGAAAATATTTCAGGAGACTGAAACGTAGCTCAGGTAAAGAAAAAACCTTCATTGAGTTTGTAAATTGTCAGGATCTATATGCATAAACCTTTAAAAGTCACATTTGCTTTAGAACTAAATATTGAAGGAGCTTACACAGAGGCTAGATTTTAAAGTATCATCCTTTTATCTTTTATGAGCATTACAAATATCTTCATTTTTCTGCTATACCTAAATAAAAGTTTTTACCTTCCCAGAGAGAGAAGAAATCTGGTCTAAAAGCAACGTAGATGTCCCCTTCACACTCTTTCTTGACAGACTCTTGAAGAGAACAGTTTAAGGAACCTCATCTTAAGAAAGAACTTTATGCATCTCTATTTTACAAATCATGTTACCATCATATTTCATAAAAGGACTGCAAGTTTCTAAAACTTGACACTCCAATACCACGAAATATGCAGAACACACCTCTCCGGGAAAAATGGTACACTTGGAAATGTTACATAATGAAATGTACCACTGACATCTTTAGTATAGAAAGGCATAAACAGATATTTATATATAAAAAATCCTGGCAGGACTAATACAGCCTAAGGCTACTACTGTTACACTATGACTAGTACCACAAATACATACAGCATACACAATTCAAGAGAATATTCATCTGATGTATCTTGCCACAGATTTTGCACCTACACAATAAAAATGTGATTTGTGAAAACATGTTTCTATACTAAATATTTCTTTATTCTTTCACCACCAATAGCATACACATCAACAGACAAATAATTTGTGCAATAGTATTTAAAACAGCTGGTTATTGTGTAATTTAAATCTAATTTAAATTTCAACATTAGAAAATCAAGTTGTGAAGGATCACTATGATTGCTTTGGCAGGCTAGAATGGAATGAACCTTTGCCAGACCTCATGTGTTGTGTTCATGGGTCGATCCCAATTGCTTTCTTTCTGCTATAGACCATTACCAGTAGTGATTCAGAACTTTAAAAAAGGATATAGCTCGAATTCCAGATCTGATATAAAAAAGGAAGGTAGATCAGAGAGCACCACCATCTGTAAAAATTCTAGAGCAGGACCATAGTAATGAAAAACCTGAAAAGAGATCAAATAGAAAAATCTCTAACGTTATCTGTGATGGTATCTCAGTGGAACTTCCTCATATATTTTGCTGGAGCCTGAAAAGTACAGCTGGAAGAGGTATAAGATAGTACCTATCCATATACATATATAAATATAAAACATTTCACAATACCCTATTAAAACATAATTATATATAAAAAAAGAAAAGTTATTTAATTCTGTTTGATAAAACTTATTTAGAAAGTCAACCATTCCATCAAATGGGTGGTAACTTTCATCCAAATCCAAAGAAAAGTAAGACCTAAGAGGAACAGGTGAATGCAATCCAAATGCACATACTTTAACAATGATAATTATTATCTCTCAAGTGAAACCAGTTTTCATAAACACTCATTTTTGTTTTAATCAACAAATATGATTCTGGAGTTCATATCAAATACCTGCTTCCAATGGAAAATAGGAAATGGCAACAGTAATTTTAAAACGCAAAAATTAACAAACAACTTTTTAAATTAAGTGGAAAAGGTTAGATAAATACAAAATTTATTAATAAACTAAATATTTTGAGTATTAAAAAAGAACAAAGTCTCAATTTGTACTTGAAAAACATCTTGGTATGACATCCCCTTATAAGAAAAAAAATTAAATTTTAAGGAGCAGTTTTGGGAATACGCATGAACAAAAGAAGTATTCTTTCACCTTATGCAATCATTACTTTTACACTTAATTTTCAATTCTGACTACAGTTTCTCCAATTACTAATTTTCTCAGGAAAGTAAAACATTAATTCTAGTGGCTTAAGGAAAGATCAAGAATATTACTTGCCTCTGGCAAAGCATCAGTATTCTTCAAGTCTTGCTCTTTTTTAACAGCAAAACAAGAACTTAAATGTGAAGTGCTGAATGCTTTTGCTGAAATGCTCTTTATACAAAATTCTGGAAAAGTAACTTCTGATCCAAACTGAAAAACAATAAATGTGTGACAACAAATGTGTTAAAAGAGAGAGAAAAATATTTGTCTTCTGCTTATCATGTGTATTATTATCTTAAACGATTAATATTATATTTGCTTCCAGTAGATTTGAAAAACTAGGTAGAAGTATTAGACTTAGCTATCCAAAACCTTAATACTAAAAATGTAAACAATGTCTTTCATAATCACAAAGCTATTAGTCTTTGTAGAAACATTAGACATATATTTCCACCCATGAATTAAGTTACATGGTAATGGTTTGTGATAGAAAAAACCTAATTTTGGACAAGAAGTTTTAAGGCAAATATTTCAGAGAGCATCAAGACTTAAGAAATTAAAATCTCAGTGTCTTGATCTCATGTATCTTTTAATCATGTTAAAAGACAATTTGTTTTCCACCCATGTATGTTTCACATCACCTCTTTGAATACTGTCAAAACCAAATTTGGCTTAAAGCATAAAACACACTGTATGACACATGCTTTAAATGATGAATATTGATGCTTTAAAACAACTATAGCTGAAAAAAGTTGTTTTACCTTTCTTTCCCATATCTGAATCTTTCCTCTCCAGAGCTCTTTTAAATCAATAGCATTCATTACACTCTCTGGAGATACAAAGTCTGCTGATAGATAGTCTGCAATCTTTTGCCAGCTACTGTAAAAATAAAGAAGAATTAATCTTGGTGAATACAGTATTGCAAATTAAATGCAGTGTAATATGAAATCACCTATTACTTCTTCACACTGAAATAGTCATGTGTATTAAGACAGACATATATAGCTTTATATCTTACAAAGTACAAGTTATAGAATTGCTGGTTTGGACTCTGTAAAGGAAATTGCTTCTATCCTCCATGAGTGACTGTAAAGAACTTTGCCAGACATCAAGTAACAGCAAACTGCAACTGCAGGGATACCCAAGTGAGGTTGGATGCTAGAAGCTCATTTACACTCCATGTTTCAAGAAGGAACAAATCAGATGCACTTCTTCCCCTCTTAAATGTAAAGTCACAGGTAATATAAAATGAAAAGTAAAACTAGGGGAGTTATACATTCATTTTACAAAAAATGCAAAACTGTATTCCATACAAGTTATTGGGTAGCATACCAAATCTTTTTAAGATATAATGCACACTTGTGATGGAAAGTGAAAAAAGAAAATGTTTTCCTTTCTGCTCTCACAGAAGCAGGTACTTGAGGGCAAGCTTTTTTGCCTGCCCAGTCAGGACATGTATTTACAATAAATTAGCATGAGTAATTCCTCTCCTTAAAACTAAAACAGAACACAAACCTATGTATTGGCAAAGTATACATGTAAAGTACTGAAGACACTACAGTGTCTTATTTTCAAATAAAATGTTTTAAAACAAAATATTGACATATGTTAACACAAGAGTGACCTTGCTCATAGACCCAAAATAAAGAGCATACCCTTTAGAGTCATTCACTGCAATGGTGATTTGTGCAGAGTGCCATTCTCTCAGGTGTTTCAGGGCACCAACAGCAGGTAAGCAGTCTTTTAACTTCGGTCCATCCTGTTCAAAACCCTGTAGTATTACATCAACAATTGCTCTGCCTATAGAAACAGTTATATAGGAATCAAAGTACTATTATTCAGTAAATAGTCCAGTCATTTACAGATAGAAAAGTACTGATTTGCATTGACTGCACTGAAATAGCTTGAACAGTGACTTCAGCAAGATTTCCACACATTTTAATTCATCTCTCACTGCTCCTCTTAGATTAATACAAAGTTAAATATTTTGCCATTTGCTCATTTACAGTTCTGAACATTTCTCCCCTCCCAATCAGAACTGCCTTTGACAGATTAGAGTCCTATGTCCCTGTTTTGAGTACAACTGTGCTATACCATTTTCCTCCTTCTAACATCTCTCAACTGCTCATTTGTCACTCTTTCCACATGCAATGAATTTGCTATCCCAAATGCACTACTGCAGTATCACATAACTCTTAACATGCAAGGTGACACACATCTCCAGTTTATAAAATCTGAATCCAATAGTTCCTATCTAGGCTCCTTCACATCTTCTTGACTCCTACCCATAAACAATCAGCTAGGAAATCATATGTAAGCACCTTTCATTTTTTTCACAGAGATTTCCCATGGCCACATATTGAGTTTTGTGTTGCCCAGTGTCTATTACTATTTTGCTGTGATTTCAGATGGAAAAATTATAAATATGGAAATATGTGATTTTCAGATGGAAAAATATAAAGAGCTGCAATAATCTCTACTAGAAATACAGCCTTCCAAAGACACAAGTGATGAGCTTCATAAGATGATTTGTGAGGCAAATCATGCTCAGGTTCCTTAAACTACTTAGAAGTGCTGCATACTAATTAGTTCAACTAATATCCTCTGAGTTTTACCATTTAACTATGATTTTACCACATGAGTTTTTAGAGTAATAACTCACGGGACAAACTCAATAAGAGATTGCTCTTTCAAAAGAGATTACCTGGGGCAGGAAGTTTATCAGCTAACTGATGCAGACTTTCTGCAGCTTCATCATAGACACTGAAAAGGAAGAGCCACATGGTTGTAAACATAAAAGGAATTTAGTAACAAAAGTTAAAACTAATTAATATTACCTGTAGTATCTTGTATCTTTAATATTCTACACAAACCTATCTAGACAATGAGATGTATTTATCTCCACTTTTACTGAGGCAGAAGTAAGCTAAATGACTTCAAAACAATCTTCAGTAAAATTGGAAGTAGGATTCAAGACAGTCAGCTTACTCTTATCAAGAAACTTCTTTTTGTATATATATAACTATCAACTGCTAGGAAACTGCTCAGTTATTCTCTAGAAATCATCCATAGCTAAAAAAAAAATAAGGCTGTGTTAAATGAAATAAAATTATTTTCAGTTGGAAGGGATTATTCTTAGTTAACTGTTGCTTTGGTAATAACTTGTATTTGTTAAAATTACTTGATTCGACTGGGTTATTACTGTTAAATGTCAGATTGCTGTATTTTGAGAAATAATAATATACATACTCAGCCACAGACAGTGACTCTCTACTGTTATTGTCTTCTTCCTCAAAGTTCTGTATGGCTCCCAGGCATTCATCAATACTTGTGTGGAGACAGTCTTCATTTTTCCATGTGTCAAAGTTTATTTCTTCCCAGTCAGAACTGCAGAACTGATCAAGGAAAAAGAGTTTTGAACATCACAGTTTTAACTTACACAAGAAACAAGGAGAGTGTTGAGGAACTTACATTCTCTCTTACCTGATAAAAACCACATATAACATGACTAGCAAAATACCATTTCTTTACACCTGGAATACCAGCCACAGAACATGCTGAAACAAGAGAAATCAATTATTTAAAATAATCAATTCACTACAATCTACTCTTCCTATTATAATGAGCATCTTTGTTGCAAGACTATGCAAGTCATTTAATGTGCAAAAAAGACTTAGTTTCTACTTTACTTTGGCATGATGACTCAGGTCCAACGTATAAAAGTGTAGGCGTCTAGCCAAGTGTCTAACTATTTATGACCCTCAACTGATACTGTCAGCCTTTCAAGACCCTTGCCTAAACACATTTAACCATCTCCTAACAGCTCAGCTACTGACATGACATCAGTTCTCCACAGAAACAGAAGCAGCAGACGTGCCTGCTGTTTTAGGCACACTGCAGAAGTTGGATTTCCTTAAGTTCCTGAGTTGTTTCACCGAGATCATAAAATGGGTCTCGGTACATTCTTTCATAACATTTCCTTTCCTTACTGTATTACTATATTTACCTGGGAATGTGCTCCTATCTGCATTTATAGATGAGTTACAGCCTTCTTTCAGGAGCTGATAAACGTTTGCAGCAGTCCCAGCTGGGAAAATAATTAAAAAAAAAGTTTTTCTTTAATACATTGATTAGAGAAACAAAGTCTTGATTTCTTGAAAATACCGTATAAAGTTCAGTTCAGTATTAGAAGTTTGAGGATTGGACTAGATTACCTACAAGTGTCCCTTCCAACCCAAGTTGTTCTGTGATTCTATGAAATTCATTTTTTTTTAAAAAAAAAAACAACAAAACCCAGTCAACCACAGATTTGTGGGAATTTAAAAAGACCGATGTTGTATTATTCCCGCTCAAATACTGCACATCTCAAGACCGTTCTACAGAGACATAGAGCAGTGTCTCAGTAAGATTTAAGGAGGCAGGGATCCAGAAGGAGTACAGAAGGGATCCAGAGAAGCCTGCTCGGGTGCAGATCCCAGACCAGCTACGGTAAATAAAAGCCCTTACCGAGGAGGCTCGGGCGGGCGCCGCGGCCGGCGGTTCCCCACACCCCGGCCCCTTCCCCTGCTCCGGCCCCTGCCCCGGCCCTGGCA
>JAAWXA010000015.1:16043699-16142771 GCA_038090715.1 Florisuga fusca | reverse complement strand
CCCTGCCCCGGCCCTGGCACCGGCTCCGGCACCAGCCCCTGCCGCCGTACCTGCTCCAGAGCCGCCCGCCGCAGCACCCTCGCTCCTGCGCTCCCCCCATCTCAGGATCAGGACGTAGCGATCCATGGCCGGGCGGGGACGGAGCCTCCGTCGCTCCAAACGGCCCGCGCTGTCGCCCTTGCACCGCCCCTCGCAGGGCAGCGCTTCCGCTTCCCGCCCTTGCTGCTGCCTCGGAGCTCCGTTTCCTCTCCCCTCAGCCGCGGCGGGCGGGCGGTCATGTCCAGCTACAGCAAGGCAGCCCAGGTGAGCGCAGCTCTCTCCCCCTCGGTGCAGGCTGTGCCAGGCCGGTCGCTGCCTCCCTGGGCGGCGGGACCCCGGCGAGACGCAGAGAGCAGCCCTGAGGGAGCGACGGGCCGGGTTGAAGGGGCTGTAGGCCCCCGGGGGAGGGCCGGGGCGAAGCGCTTATGGTATGGCCGTGAGCTCCGGTGTTCGCCCTGAGGGTCAGCTGGGAGGAGCCGGTAGCGGTCAGGAGGTGCGTGAGCGTCTGTGAGAGACGAGGCGACCCGGTGCAGGCGGCTCAGGCTGCTGGGATGCATAAAGCTGCGTTTGGGGGAGTTGTGCCCTTCCTTCACCCAGAGGGCGAAGGGCGTTCCGGTGCTTTGTCACAGAGGAGTTTTGGGTAGTCCTGCGAAGAGCAGGGAGTTGGATTTGATTGTTATTGCTGCCTTCGAACTTGAGATATTCGGTAATTCAGTGGCCTACCCCGATTGACAGTTCAGTTATCAATAATGGAAGCTTGCAGCAAGAGATGCTGATTTTTGTACCAAAACTCTCGGAGCTGGTAACTTTTAAGCATTAATTCCACCGACGGTGTTGGAACCAAGCGCAGCAGTGGGTGTATCACAGCGTGTAGTGGCATTCTTCATCCATTTAAAGATTATTTGGAGGGGGATGTTGTTAAATATTAAAATTTCTTCTGCTATTTTGGAATATAAGTTATTGATCCAATTAGAGACGCTAAATTCCTCTGTGTTAAGTATTGCCTCTCTCTCTTTAGCAATGGGCTACTTTTGCCAGAGCCTGGTACCTCCTTGATGCAAAGATGCAGCCACCAGGAAAAATAGCAGCTGCGACTGCAATCAGACTTGAAGGGAGGCATAAACCTATATATCATGCACTAAGTGAGTATTGCAGTAGATAAGAGCAAGTTTGCTTTCTTTCAGTTCTCATCTTTTGTTTTCATGCCCGTCTACAACCTTATGTCATTGTCTCTAACAATGCATATAAATCTTGCTGTAAATTCATAAATTATTTTAAGTAGCTGTATTTACAGTGGGTTGTGCTCCCATTTATTTTAAAATCTTGACTTTTTTTTCTTGGCGTTGATTTTAAACATAAAGATTTAATTCACGGTGTATGTAATGAAACTCAGGTGAGATTCCTGATCAGGAGTTCTGAAAGCTACCTTTCAGTAGCTACACAGTGCTATAGAGTTCTTGCAGTACTCTATTCTGAATAAGGTGCAGGGAAGTCCTGTCTATGAGGCAACAGGTACAAACTGAAACACAGGACATTCTCTTTGAACATCAGGAAATGAGTTTTTCCTGTGAGGTTAACAGGAAATGGTTGCCCAAGAAGTTGTGGAGCTGTTCAGAAGATATTCTTGGAGATATTTAGAAGCTGGTCCTGCCTGAACAGGAGAGGAGTTTGGACAACATGAGCTGCAGTTTCCTTCTGACCTCAGACATTCATTCTGTCATCACAGGCTGAAATTTGATTCTTAAATGGGAGACATAATCACTGTTGAAAGATACCTGCTTCTTTAATTCTTTTTTAAAAATTGTTTTCTGGAAATTAGAAGATGCATCCGTAAAGATGTGTATGTGATCTTCATTACATGTAATACTGTAGTGTCTGTCTAGTGGTGATAAGCATCTTTTAGATAATAAAAAGGTGATCCTTCACTGATGATACAAAATTTCCTGTAATACTTATGTATATTTTTAAAGAGATATGACTGAAACAGAAAGCAAGCATTAAACTTTGCTCGTACTTGTAGGGTGTTTGTACTAGTGTTACACTCAGTCTGTTCTTTATAAATGCAGGTAGTATTCCTAGTGTTTCAAAGATCGAGTTATGCTGTTGCAGATTAGGTTTTAGCCACAAGATGTCACTGGTGTCTAAGGCTGTCTGAAAAATAAAGTACACATTGAGTGGGAATGCTTTTGGTTGTCCTGTGGGAAAGATCTTTGCCTTCACATCTATAAAGTCCTTGAAAGTCATTTTAAAGATAACTTTATGTGGTCTAAAGTATTTTCTGAATCAGTGCCAAATGCATTACACCTGAGACTGATAGGTTACGACTACTGAGAAATTTGCAAAGTATGTATTAAGTTTTCATTGATTTATTTAATCCTTTCTTTGTATTTTTGTTTCTTTTTTTTCCTGAAGTAAAAAAAAATGTGTTAGTATCTGTGAGGCAGCAGTTTCTTAGATAGAATAACATTGTGGAGATTTTTTTTGTTTTGCTTTTAATTTGGCATCCAGATAACCTTCCATAAGATTATTTATTTATTTATTGACTTGAAAAGTATCTGGAGCTGAATTTCAGTTGTGGTTAGGGAAAGAAGGAAATCTGATTTCATTAATATTTATTTTCTGCTTTAGGGCTAATCTTTCATTACTTTCCAGAGTCTTATATTTTTAGATGCTGACAGACCATATTCCTTTAACAAAGGGATAAAGCCTTGTTTAGGAGATCTTAATCTGTATTTTTAGGTTTCTTCTGCTCCTCCCCTTTATATCCTCGTCCTCTCACATGTCTTTGAGAGCAGCTTCACAATACAGAATGAAAAATAGTGGGCCAGCTTTTTAAAATAGTTGTTGATTTGGTTCTTTTTGTTGGATTGTGAGCAAGTGCAGATAAGCCATTTCCCTTGCTTGGGCAGGACTTGCTGCTGTTCTTTGCATTCCTGAAGGAGCAAACTGGGCTGGGTGCAAGTGTCCCACAACCCTCATCTGGTCCAGGTGTTGCTTTAACTTCCATTGTTAGTTTATAGTAGCTGGAAGAAGCATCAGAAACTTGCAATGAAAAATTTGGCAAGTAATTTATCAGTTTTGTGAGCTAGCAGTTGACAACTTGTACCTTTAATTACCGTTTAATCTTCAATTAAAATGTAGGAAAAATGCATTTACTTGAAGCATGTGTTTTTACTGTATGATAAAATGGATTTACTGTGGCAACTTAGTATTATCTGAGGAGATTCAATTTATAATGCAGTATGTAAGAAATTGTATATATTGTAATAGAAGAGTACTGGCCTTATTTTATGTATTGTTTGAAAACATATAGATTTCATAAAGAGTGATTCAATATTATAGCATGGAAATTGTTGACATGCTTGAGGGTCCTGGACAAGTTCAGGAATCTAATGAAATTCATCAAGGCCAGGTGCAAGGTTCTGTTCCTGGTTTAGGGCAATCCCCAGTGTCAGTACAGGCTGGGGGTGGAGGGATTGAGAGCACCCTGCAGAGAAGGACTCGTTTGTACTAGTGGGTGAAAACCTGGACATGAGTTGGCAATGTGCACTTGCAGCCCAGAAAGCCAGGAGGTTGAGGGAGGCGATTCTGCTCTTCTCTTGTGGTGAGACCCCACCTGGAATACTGCATCCAGCTCTGGAGCCTTCAGCACACAAAAGAGATGGATCTGTTGGAGCAGGTCCAGAGGGGGGAAAAAAATTAATAGAGGGCTGGGACACTTCTATGAGGAAAGGCTAAGGCAGCTGGGATTTTTTAGTCCAGAGAAGAGTGAGCTTTTGAGAGACCTTACTTGAGCCTTTCAGTACTTAAAAAGGGCTTATAAGAAAGATGGGGACAAACTTTTTGTCAAGGTCTGTAGTTAAGGACAAGGGGTAATCATTTTTAACTGAAAGAGGGTAGATTCAGACTAGTAATACAGAAGAGATTTTTTACAATGAAGGTGAAACATAGAAACATGTTGCCCAGAGGGGTGGTAGATGCCTCATCCCTGGAAATATTCAAGGTCAGTTTGAACAGGGCTTTGAGCAATCAGATTTAGCTGAAGAATATTTTAAACAAATGAACCTCTTCAAATACTCACTTTGTTCTAATGTGGTAGTGCATTTGATGAACTTTGATGAGGCATTGCAGTTGATTGCAGCTGATCAAGATGATTACTTTTGAAACTAAAAACTATCTTTTTAATGTTTTCATCATATTTTTGAGATAGTTTGGATTTTACTAGCACTTCATTAGTAAAGCGCTATTAAAGTAACTGTTCTGGCAAGGTATTGGTGGCACATTATAGACCTTGCACTTAAAAAAAAAAAAGATGTGATAGTTACTGATGTAACACTAAACTCACTGAATGTGTGTAACATTAATTTCATCTTGATTGGGTGAAAATGTGTTTTTTCCAAATAGATTTATTTTCGGGTTTTTGTGGAGATTTTCTGCCTACCCTGCTACCCTGCAATCTTTTGTTTTATATATTTAGCCATAGGCTGTAATTACTTGAAAGAATTATTGTATTCCTCCCAAAGTATTCATTCCTCCAGTAAACATTGGTTCTGTTTTCATGGGAAAACTAAAATCAAACAAGTATTATGGGTCATCGTTTATAACTAATCTTTGTTTTTCTACTGGGTTTTTTGAAAGATAGGTGCATATGCAGCATAGTAAGTTGAATAAAACAACACACTTTCCTGTAAGCCCCATTTTTAGCTCTCGGCTACGTAATGGCAATGGTTTGGTTGTCTAGTATGGTATTTTACCTGTGCACCTGCCTTCTATCCTGAAAGTACTAATAAATACAGTAATTAAGGTCGGTATGTAAGTGCAGGTTTGGATGGTGTGAGTCAGAAATCTGAAATCTCTTAAGTTTGAGCTTTATGAAGTCTTTATATATTTGCTACTGTGTACCTGTCACAGTAGCAAAAATAACTTCTTAGCTGTTATTTAGGTTGAGTACTCCTATAATTCTCTTAATATTTTTAACTGATTTCTACCTCTTAGGTGACTGTGGAGATCATGTTGTCATAATAAATACAAGACATATTGCTTTCTCTGGTAACAAATGGGAACAGAAAGTATATTCTTCACATACAGGGTAAGCTTTTTAATAAATATGCAAGTGGGCTAACTTAATGTCATATTTTCTTAATATTAAAAGTATTTAGTATATTGGTTCAAAAGGCAATTCCTACTTAGGTGTTTTGGTTGGTTTTCCGTGTGTTACAATGTTTAAAATGATGCAAACCTTTTTCTAATTTGTTGTTTGTTTTTTCTTTTCTTGCCTTTTTTTTTTTTTTTCTTTTTTTTTTACCTTCCCCAAGTGTATGTGTTTAGGGGAATAATCTAACTCGAGAGGAGTTAGAGCAATTAAGTTAACAGATGTGGTGAGCCAAGTTGTTTTGGGTGAACCCATGAGCCCATTGTGGACTGTGTTACTTACTAAGCAGTAGAAGACATGGCTATTGGCACTGCCCATTTGACAGGTGTCCAATTGCCAAATTCAGTTTCTCTTTCTTACCACTGCCTATTACCTAATAGTAAATACCAAGATTAATATATTATTGAATCAGAGGATGGAAAAAAAAAAAAGAAACTGAAAAAAACTAGTAAATGAGGTGCTCTCAAGATGTACTGATGTATACAATAGTATATAATATATTATTCTGGCAGACATAACTTGTTTACCAATGGAGGTGCAATAATCACAGACAGCATGGCAATGTTCAATTCAGTCAAGTAATAGAAGTTGCTTCTATTTGGTACTGTGACTACACTAGATAATAACCTTTAAGTGTTAAAATGTTTCCAGTCAAGAGAGAAATCACATTGAGAAAGCTAATTTTGCTAGTACTGGTGTTTAAATCCTGAAATTCCTTTGCTGAATTGCTGTGAAGTTCTTGCTCAGAGTAGATGGAAATTAACATGCTTTTTCCCCTGCTCCTCCTATGACTTCTTTAAATTTTTAACTAAAATCTTATAAGTGAAAGCACTTGCATAAGTAGCTAGCTTGGTTTTGAGTAAGGGGAAAGAACAGGACAATTAAAACAAGTATTTAAATCTGTGCAGCTCCCTAAGTGGACATGCTTTATTCTGTTGGGTTTATTTTAGTTTCCCTAAGGCTGATACCTAGTGGTGTAATTAAATGAGAATGAAACCTGTAATTTCTTGGATCACAGTATTCATTCTTGCACCAGTGTATGCATGTAAAGTACATTCTTAAATGTTCATTTTTGTGACTTCACCACATCACAAAAACTTTAGAATGATGAATGCATTGCAGTACAGTTTTATTTACAGGAAGTCACATTTTATTTCTGTAGATATGTTAAATCATGCTATGGTTTATTTAAATTTTTAAGAAAATATTACATACTGCTCAAAATGGCTATATCATACTTTAGCCACAGACTGGCTGAGAGTCTTGATCATCTTGAAATATTTCCAAGTTTTGCATATCTTACTCCAATTGTATTTTGAAGCTGTTGTAGTTTATTTAATAAGTGGTTTATAAAACAAATCCATCTGCTTGTAAAACACCAGCTTTTTTAATACCAAAGCAATTAAGAAAGTATAAATGGCATTGACATTAGATACTTAACAGGATAAAGTCTTTTAATAAAATACTGTTGATGGCCTCATGAGAACAACTTCCTTTTTTGGAGGCTTATAATATCATCACACTTCTGTTCAAGATGGAGTGACACTTGTGTAAACATTATGCTTGAGCATTTAGTATTAAGCTTGTATAATTATTGTCTTTCTAGCTATCCTGGTGGTTTCAAACAAGTTACAGCAACTCAGCTCCACTTGAAGGATCCAACTGCTGTAAGTGTTTCCCATTCTTTCCTTCCCTTTGTAAAGCTGACAAGTTTTATTTAACTAGTTTTCATTTAACTTCTTTAGTTCCCACAAACAAAGGAGATCAGTTACCTGAATGTCCAAAGCTAAATTACAAGATTCTGCTTAGGCTCTTAGTAGTTTGGATTGTGACAGTGTTTTTGTAAGCAACATGTCTGGGGGTTCGATTAAAGGTTGTGCACATTTGTGATTTTTCTGTGCTGTCCAAATGAGCAAATAAAGTTCATTTGCTTCACTCATTTTTGATGGATTCACTTGCCTTCAGTTTCAGAGGTCTGACCTTTCTCATAAGCAAACTGCCTCAAGTTAGATTGAGCTGAGCTGTATCTCAGTTTAATGACCCTACAACTTTATGAGCCAGCAAGGATAATGATATTCTTAAAAATACTAGGAAGTACAAGTTCCACTGTCTCCTAGTAAAATTAAACTGTGGGTTTTGTTAAATTATATTTTTTTAATCTTTTCTGCAATGCTGTGTGTCCATGATCTGTGAAAAATTGGAAATGGTGATTATATTGAACTTAGCCCTCTTTATTTAATGTCTGTATTAGACATAAATTCTGAATGTCAGCATTGATGTATTTGTTACTGATTTAAAAAATAGGGTGCTAGATATGAATATTTTGGAATGTTGACTTCCATAGTTATGAAATTACTTTGAGTGTTTGAGTGGTCAACATTGGACGATTGATTTCTCCAAGTACTAGTGTTTCAGACCATGATATGAGGCCTACAGAGATTAGCAGATATCTGTGTTTATTTTTTACTTTGAAATGCTTTGACTTGGGTCACTCTCTATGTATAAAATATTAAAATACTTCTTTTCCTAGAGAAATTTTATCTGGTGTAAAGTTCATGTGTTTTGTCAACTATATTTTATTCATGATTTCGAAATCATATTTTATCCTAAAATTCTTTGTATAAAAGACATTGTACAAGTGCTGAATAAAAAAGCAATCCACAGTATGCATTTGTCTGGTTTCCATTTTTCCTTCTGCAATTTCTTTATTTAAAGTGAAACAAAATCCCAGAGTTGGGTAGTATTTTCTGTCTAAATTTTTTCTAAGCAATATAAATGCTGGTGAGAACAGGCTCTAAGATAGTTGTGATTTCTCTGGGAATTATTGGTAGCTCTATGTCTAAAATGGATTCTTCAGCCTTTTTCATTTGGGCTTCAAGCAGACACTGTGCACTGGGAGGCAGCATAACACAACTTGTTTGTTAGGGCCTGACAACTGGACACTATAAATTACCTTCTGACATTCAGTCTGAAATATCTCTTTTCTTGCCAGACTCATAGATGAATTTTTGTGGAAACAGAGGAGGATTAAATACATTGCCAATAACTAAAGCATGTTGGACAGAGGCTCAGCAAATGGTGATTTGGCTCAAGGCTTGCTCTAATTTAGGGAGAGGAACTTTCTTGAAACAGAGCCTTCAGCAATTAACTCTTTCATTCTGTTGAAGCTGAAGCATTTTGACCCTCTCAGAAAAGATACTGCATATGTATTTTTTTCATAAATAATAGTAGTGGATGGTAATTTGGTATGATATATTCTGTATGTGTAGCTGTTCCAGGTTTTCACTTGAAAGGTATTTTACTGGTTGAATTTTTTTGTTGTGAAATACATTTGTATATGACAAAGGCAGAATTTATGATTACTGTTAGAACAATGACTAAATAGCATTTGTATTTCCAAAATATGATCTAAAGGATGTGTAGTCATTGTGGAGACTTTTACAAATCACTCTATTTCACTTATTTGAACTAAAAAGAGACCTTTTTTATTTTAATCATGTTAAAATCAATTCCTGTGAAGCCAGTGGACTTAGGTAGGCTGTTGGAAGCAGAGTTTATTTTTCTGTGGTATCAAACTCTTCATTCTGTGAAGCATTATTTTCATCTTGAAGGCTACTTACTTTTTCTCTGCTCTTGGTCCTCTTGTCTCCTGCTAGATCATCCTGTTAGTGCTTCACTAGATGAGTCAACATTGTTTCTGGAAATCGTCCTGTTAGAGAAAATGAGGCATTAATGGAAGATGCTACTTTCAAGGAAAAAGGATGTTGACATAACACCTTGTAAACTTGCCTGGGATAGCACTGTTTTCAGTTTATGTAAGAAATAGATTAAAGCTTGTAAGATTCCATGAGTGTGTGTTTATAGTAGCACTCCAGTACTGCTTTGTATTGTCTTTACTTACATATGTCTAAATTCAAACATACCAAATCCCCAAGATAAATATTTTTCCATTACAGTTTTGTTTAGTTTCTAGTATGCAGAAAGACAGGTTTTTAATGAAAAACTGGTTCATAGTTGATATAGAATTCAAAAGGTTATGAGGAGTAATTTGATGCAAAATGGTATAGTTCATGTTTATGTGGGGGGCTGAAAGTCGTAAGTATTGTTGTCAGAATGTAGAAATGTTCACTGCAGTATGGTTAGGTAATCCTTCCTGATCATTTCTGGTTATTTCATAAGGTACCAAGATAGGGATGCATCATGATCTGATATTTTCACTTGTGGAGGTTGACATCATTGTATCCATCTTACTTCTTTGGAAGAATTTGTTCTGAATTTTGAATATTGATGTGCATTTTTTCATAGGACCTTGGGATGACTCAGGTTGGAGAAAACTCCAGATCTCTAGTCCAGCCTCCTATCCAAAGCAGTGTCAGAATGAGGTCAGATAATGCTGTTGGAGGCTTGTCCAGACTGGTCTTGAAAGCTTCCCATGTTAATATAGTACTAATATTATGTATGGCATTACTACTCCCTTAGGGTATATATTAGCAAACAATATAATTTCCATTGTGGATTGCTACAAAAAATCTGTTTGAAAGGTTTGGTGTGTTTTCTTTGACAGGAGCTTCTTTTGAAAATAAAGAAAAGAGACCTATTTGTTTGAGATGCAGGTGTTCAGAATGCATAGAAGATTGGGGTTTTCATGTTTGCTCTTAATAAAATATGCAGAAATTTTGTTTACCTGGAAAAATACTGATAGACAGGAGACCAGCTCTTTCAAAACTAGGCTTCAAAGTACTTGATACAGGAAGACTAAAATATGTACTTTTAAATCTTACAGATTTGAAAGAAAAAATTACTTGGAAAAAACTTTTTGGAAAAATCTTAGCTTTAAATTAAAATGCCTACAAAATATGTTGACAGATCTAATCTGTAGAACCAGGTAGTAATCGTGTCAGGACAAAGTTTTCAACATTTTTTAATTCTAGTTCTGGTTTTAAAAGTAAGCAAAACTTAGCTCATATTCATTTTGACTGCATTAGAAACTCCACCCACGCCCTCCCCCCAAAAAATAAAAAAATAAAAAATTAAAAAAAAAATTGGCTAATACCAAATGCTCAGTGAGAGGATTGATGTTTGCAGTATTCAAAGGCTCTATTGCCTCTGACAACAAAATAATGGGTAATAATTGTTCAGAATGAATGTTACCTGCTAGGGAAGATTATTAAATGAAGCAGGGTAGCTCTGAGGAAGCCTGTGGGGGTGTCAGGGCTCTGTTTTGTTCAACTGCTGGCACTGATATGAACAGGCTTTAAATGTTCTAATTCCCCTTTTGAATGCTCTCTAGCAATTGCTGGCATGTATAGACTTGTCATTATATCTGCATAATGATGATTTTTTGAAGAAAGGCTTGGACAGAAAACATGGTTAAATCTTGGTGTTGGTATTTGAAAGTCTATTTTCTTTTCATCCATAAGGGATAGTTGATATAGTAATATGTACATACTAAAAGTTAGTTACTGTATATTATACACCAGATATAATACAATTTTCTTTTATTACCATGAAGCAATCTTTTTTAATTAAGTAGATCAACACTTTTAAGTCCAGATCAGTAGGCAGGGGGATCCAGATCAGTAGTATGGTGTGGGGAGAATATTGTTGTATGGGAATCTGTTATCTTTAAACCTTTTGGTGCTCTAATAAGTTTTAGAGATGGCTTGGTCTTTTCCTTCATGGTAGACAAAACCAAATACTTATTTGTTTAAAAAGGTCTTAATTTCTTATTTGAATTTGCAATGCTAAATTTAAAGAACACATTAAAATTCTTGAGTTTTCAAGTGCTGAACAGTAGTAGTAAGCAAGATGGCATGCTATGGAGGTTTGTCTGTGACTAAATGATTCTTAGAGCAGTATTAAATGCATTCACCGTTGCTGTGCTACTCATACAACTCTCAGACATAGTAAGGTGAATTCTTTGTGGGCTTTTACAACATATGTGGTGAAAAGAGTGATACTGTGTGTTGTATACAGAACAGGAAACCAAGAACTGCTAGAAGGAAGCCATAGTATCAACTCTACCTCCAGATAACTGGTGTAGCTCCTGAGGTTCTTCCAGGCTTTTCTTTTTTGCATGCCCTGTAATAAATCACTTTGTTTTCTCTGGAGCACTGTGTGCTTCCCATGTCCTAGAGTTGCTTCCTGGCAATTATTATACTTAATTCAGCTGCTAGAGTGGAGTTTCTTCTGGAAATTTGGCCAATTATTTTGTGCTTCTCAGGAACAGGAGTGATGTTTCTCTGTTGATTTCCTTCTTTAAGTATGTTTAATCTGGCAAAGAATCTTTCTCAGAACTTGCTCTCCATCAAGTGCAGTCTGCAACTTGCATCTGAGCCAAAGCCTATCAAAAAAATTGAAATGTTCAAGCCTCACACAGTGTTTCAAATAGATATATTTTTAATTTTGTTGTACTCGTAAAATGTTCGACCCTCTAGTAAGGGACTTTGTAATTTAAAAGAAACTGGGGCAAAGAGCATTCCAGTACTTTAAAAATCCCCAAATATTAACACTCTGGTGGCTGTATACATCTGATGGTGGATATCTTTTCCTGATAGAAAATGTGTCACGGCCTTTAGGAGTGAATATTTTTGAGGATGTGGAATTTGAAAGGTTACTGGTATTAGAAAGGAGTGGAGAGGATGCAGTAGGAATCTATAATTAACAGAATAAACTGTTAATACTTCACTAATTTGTTTATAACTGAGGTCAAGATTTCAGACAGTGGTGAGTAGGTAGACCTTCTTGCTGGTTTGCAATCCTGCAGAAATCAACTAGGTTTTATACCTTTTGTGTAAAATTAAACTCTTGTTATTTTAATAGATCAAAGTAAACATAATTGCATGGAAAACAATAAGCATTGTCTTTTGTTAGATGTGTATTAAAAGCCTATAGGAAGATTTTCTTGTTGTTGTTCTTAATTCCTTAAGGAAAAGGACTGAATCTGGATCTTGCATGAGCTCAGTATCAGACTTTTTTTTGGAATTCCAAACATGAGGATTGGTGTATTTTTAGTAAAATATGAGTCTGTGCAGGTAACAGGAGAGCCCTTCCTTAACACCCTGTAAACACTGCTTGTTGGATCTGTATTTTTCTGTTACACAACCTAACTGAAGTTGCAAAAGTCGCCTGTACTTTACTGACTTTTTTGACTAGTCATGACACCAGTGAGAGTGACATTCTGGCTCTAGATAGGATTTTGGGCAAGGAGCTGGATGTAACCTTGATCTTTCCAGGAGATGGATTTGTATTTGCTTCGCCTGTAGAAAAGTCTTTGATGTAGAAGTTACAATGAAGGAAGCTAGAGGTTTTCTAGCTCTCAAACTTATCACTATCTGCTCTGTTCTGTATGGCCTTCTGTTCTGTAGTTGGAATTGCTACCTTATAGTTTATCAACTTGTGTTTCCAGCAAGGAAATGAAGATGTGCTGCAGAAGCCAAGGGGCTTTGTTCCCTCTTTGGCCCCTGCTTCTTGGGGTAGGGAACATGTGCTGAAACTCAGGGTTATTCACAAGAACCACAAAGTTAGGGGTTGGAAGGGACTTATATAGGAACATGTCCAGGTGGGTTTTGAATGTCTTCAGAGAAGGAGACTCCACAACCTCCCTGGGCAGCCTGTGCTTTGTCACCCTCTTAATATTCCTTTCTTGTTTTTTGCATGGGTGTAGCATATAGAAGAAATATTTTGATGCAGCATTAAAGGTTCTATGATAACTACAAAAATGTGATCATAAAATGAATTGTTTTGAATATCTGGTTGGTAAGTCATAAGTTTGTTTCCTGTGAGAGTTCATTCAGTTGCATTGAAGCTCTGGACCTGGAGAAATTGGAACAGTGAAGTCTGATTTCCTGTTCTGGATCAGGCAAGAATTTAGTATCTTTATCACTGACAAAAGCAGTAGGATCAAATGCACCCTCAGGAAGTTTGCAGATGATGCCAAGCTGAGTGGCACAGTTTATTTGCAAGAGGGAAGGGATGCCATCCAGAGGTACCTGAACAGGCTTGAGGAGTGGGCATGAGTATGAATCTCATGAGGTTCAACAAGGCCAAGTGTAAAGTCCTGTACCTAGATTAGGGCAATCCCCANGCATTCACTGTTGCTGTGCTACTCATACAACTCTCAGACATAGTAAGGTGAATTCTTTGTGGGCTTTTACAACATATGTGGTGAAAAGAGTGATACTGTGTGTTGTATACAGAACAGGAAACCAAGAACTGCTAGAAGGAAGCCATAGTATCAACTCTACCTCCAGATAACTGGTGTAGCTCCTGAGGTTCTTCCAGGCTTTTCTTTTTTGCATGCCCTGTAATAAATCACTTTGTTTTCTCTGGAGCACTGTGTGCTTCCCATGTCCTAGAGTTGCTTCCTGGCAATTATTATACTTAATTCAGCTGCTAGAGTGGAGTTTCTTCTGGAAATTTGGCCAATTATTTTGTGCTTCTCAGGAACAGGAGTGATGTTTCTCTGTTGATTTCCTTCTTTAAGTATGTTTAATCTGGCAAAGAATCTTTCTCAGAACTTGCTCTCCATCAAGTGCAGTCTGAAACTTGCATCTGAGCCAAAGCCTATCAAAAAAATTGAAATGTTCAAGCCTCACACAGTGTTTCCAATAGATATATTTTTAATTTTGTTGTACTCGTAAAATGTTCGACCCTCTAGTAAGGGACTGAAAGTGCAAGAATTTAACTAGAGTTGCCTTCATGTTTGTTTCCTCCTAATTGGTTCTTTAAATTGAAAACTAAAGACATAATTTCATGTAACTGCGATGAAGAGTGTGTCTTATGCAGTGAGCATATAAATTAGCCCACTTGGAAAAAAAGTATTGCAGTATTCAAGATGGAAAGTGTAACTACAGCCAACAGGAATTTTGTAATTTAAAAGAAACTGGGGCAAAGAGCATTCCAGTACTTTAAAAATCCCCAAATATTAACACTCTGGTGGCTGTATACATCTGATGGTGGATATCTTTTCCTGATAGAAAATGTGTCATGGCCTTTAGGAGTAAATATTTTTGAGGATGTGGAATTTGAAAGGTTACTGGTATTAGGAAGGAGTGGAGAGGATGCAGTAGGAATCTATGAATAACAGAATAAACTGTTAATACTTCACTAATTTGTTTATAACTGAGGTCAAGATTTCAGACACTGGTGAGTAGATAGACCTTCTTGCTGGTTTGCAATCCCGCAGAAGTCAACTAGGTTTTATACCTTTTGTGTAAAATTAAACTCTTTATTTTAATAGATCAAAGTAAACATAATTGCATGGAAAACAATAAGCATTGTCTTTTATTAGATGTGTATTAAAAGCCTATAGAAAGATTTTCTTGTTGTTGTTCTTAATTCCTTAAGAAAAAGCACTGAATCTGGATTTTGCATGAGCTCAGTATCAGACTTTTTTTTGGAATTCCAAACATGAGGATTGGTGTATTTTTAGTAAAATATGAGTCTGTGCAGGTAACAGGAGAGCCCTTACTTAACACCCTGTAAACACTGCTTGTTGGATCTGTATTTTTCTGTTACACAACCTAACTGAAGTTGCAAAAGTAGCCCGTACTTTACTGACTTTTTTGACTAGTCATGACACCAGTGAGAGTGACATTCTGGCTCTAGATAGGATTTTGGGCAAGGAGCTGGATGTAACCTTGATCTTTCCAGGAGATGGATTTGTATTTGCTTCGCCTGTAGAAAAGTCTTTGATGTAGAAGTTACAATGAAGGAAGCTAGAGGTTTTCTAGCACTATCTGCTCTGTTCTCTATGGCCTTCTGTTCTGTAGTTGGAATTGCTACCTTATAGTTTATCAACTTGTGTTTCCAGCAAGGAAATGAAGATGTGCTGCAGAAGCCAAGGGCTTTGTTCCCTCTTTGGCCCCTGCTTCTTGGGGTAGGGAACATGTGCTGAAACTCAGGGTTATTCACAAGACCCACAAAGTTAGGGGTTGGAAGGGACTTACATAGGAACATGTCCAGGTGGGTTTTGAATGTCTTCAGAGAAGGAGACTCCACAACCTCCCTGGGCAGCCTGTGCTTTGTCACCCTCTTATTATTCCTTTCTTGTTTTTTGCATGGGTGTAGCATATAGAAGAAATATTTTGATGCAGCATTAAAGGTTCTATGATAACTACAAAAATGTGATCATAAAATGAATTGTTTTGAACATCTGGTTGGTAAGTCATAAGTTTGTTTCCTGTGAGAGTTCATTCAGTTGCATTGAAGCTCTGGACCTGGAGAAATTGGAACAGTGAAGTCTGATTTCCTGTTCTGGATCAGGCAAGGATTTAGTATCTTTATCACTGACAAAAGCAGTAGGATCAAATGCACCCTCAGGAAGTTTGCAGATGATGCCAAGCTGAGTGGCACAGTTTATTTGCAAGAGGGAAGGGATGCCATCCAGAGGTACCTGAACAGGCTTGAGGAGTGGGCATGAGTATGAATCTCATGAGGTTCAACAAGGCCAAGTGTAAAGTCCTGTACCTAGATTAGGGCAATCCCCAGTATCAATAGAGATTATAGGATGAAGGAGTTGAGAGCATCCCTGCAAAGGATTTGGAGATTCTAGTGGATGAGAAACTTGGAATATGAATTAGCAATGTACACTTGCAGCCCAGAAAGCCAGTCATATCCTGGGCTGTGTCAAAAGAAGCGTGGCCAGCAGGTTGAGGGAGGTGATTCTCCTCCTCTACTCTGTGTTGGTGAGATCCCCCTGGAGTACTGTGCCAGTTCTGGAGCCCCCAGTACAGGATGGACATGGAGCTCTTGGAGTGAGTCCAGAGGAGTGGGCCATGAAGATGATGAGAGTGCCAGAGCACCTCTCCTGTGAAGATAAACTGAGAGAGTTGGGGTTGTTCAGCCTGGAGAAGAGAAGGCTCTTGAAAGACCTTATTGTGGCCTTTCAGTATTTACAGGGGTCTTAAAGGAAGATGGGGACAAACTTTCTATCAAGGCCTGTAGTGACAGAGCAAGGGGTCATGGTTTTAAATTGAAAGAAGGTAGATTTAAATTGGACATGAGGAAGAAGTTTTTTACAGTGAGGGTAGTGAGGCACTGGCACGGGTTGACATAGTTGTGGGTGTCTCATCATTGTTTGAGGTCAGGTTGGACAGGGCTCTGAGCAACCTAGTTGACAAATGTCCCTTGTAGCTTGTTGCAGGGCTATCCCCGAATGCTTTGCTGTCCTTTATAAAAGACTTTTTTTTTTTTTTTTTTTTTGTCTCCTACAGTTGCATGCCTTGTTTTAAATTTTAAAATGTTCCTTTTATTTGAAGTCCATAACAACTTATTTTGAATTTAACTTGCAGGCATCTATACAAGAGTCCAAAAGAAATCCTGTTGAGTTTTGTTAATTTTCAGTAAGCATCATTTGTTGTAGATGTACAAATTCTATTAGTTCCTGATGCTCAGAGGTGAGATTGCTCATCTGGAAGTAGTAAAAAAGGAATAAATTATAAATATACATAGTAGGTTCATAATGCAGTGTATTGGCATGTCAGCTTTGCTTAAGACAGGATGCATTAATTGTGTAGACATTCAAACACAGCAGAGTACAGTGTTAAACTGGTGGGTGAGAACAGCTGGTAGATTTTTAAGAGCAGGTTTTTTTTCCTCTCTCAATAATGTGTATGTAAATGAACTACCACAGTTCTTTTCATTGCTGAATGATCACAGGCAGTCCTCCACAATGCTAAATATAGCTCTTAATTGTCTAAGCTGAAATTTTCCATATGGCTGCTAGAATAGGTCTTGGTATAACTGGTGTTACTTCTTCCAAAACAGTAAGTCTGGAGCAACTTCTGAATGCAGTGACAGAGTGGAAGCATGGAAGAAGTTGACTAAAAAGAGGTTGTGACTAGTGGAATAGGCAGAGGGAAACACAGATTAACTTTTTCATGTTATTTGTAGCCTTCCCAATTATTTGTTCCCATGTTATCTTTCCTCAGATTGTTAAGTTGACTGTTTATAGAATGCTTCCAAAAAACCTTCAGAGAAGAACTATGATGCAGAGGCTGCACCTTTTCCCAGATGATGTGAGTAGTCACGCAGTTACGTTTTCATTCCTTTGTAATTTGGAGGTGAAAATTGAGTGTTAGCAATGACAAAATTCTTGTCAGAAGAAGGTAAATTAAGAAAAATCATGTTGGCTTTATTTATGAATCTAAATATAGCTGAAATGTGGGTCCTTTTTTCATTATTATTTCATGAGATTGTGAGAAATATGATGTGTGAGATTGTCTTCTGTGCTTAGGTCAAACATGTAGCATGAAGAATGCTGTAGTGTTGACAAATTTTGGTCTGGATTTGGGTGGTAGTCATGCTGGGTTTTTTAAACAGTCACTTAAGATTAAGTTAAGACTGTTCTTAATAACCTGCCTCAGGTTATTCCAGAAGACATAGAGAAGAATCTTCTACAAGAGATTCCTCAGCCACGTGCAGTGCCCAAGAGGTTAGATGAATATACACCAGAAGAAATTGCTGCCTTTCCAAGAGTTTGGACTCCGTAAGTATCTTAGATTTGTTTTTTTTTTTTTTTAAAGGACACTTCAGTTGAATATGTATTACATAGGCTCTCACATTATCAGTAAGAAAAAAAAGTAATGATTTTTCTGTCTGTCTCATAATTTTATTGAGAGGTGGTCATTAGAGCAAAGAATGGTCATATTACAAGGGCGTGGTTGCCAAGTTTGGTAGTAAGTGTGGTTTGCTTTATACCACCACATGCAGCATTGAGTCAGCTGCTGTTGAAAATCCTGTATTCCATTTGGGAGGTTTTCTGATTAGTCACAATATGTGTGACTATGTTAATTTTGAGAGTCGTATTTAGGCTCAGAAACCTACTGCAGTGGTCAACAGAGAAATCAGTTTTGATGGACTGCCCCTTTCATGATTATTCTAATGACATTCAAGAAGAAATGTAACAAGCAGGGAGATGGGAAAAGGTGTAAAAAAGCTAACACCAGGACCAACTTGGTGGTCTGTCTCCAGTTAGATTACTGGTGTTTCTTTTGCTGTAGTAGTTTTTAAAAGCTTGATTCTCTTTGTTTTGTAATAAAGTATTGCTCTGTACTTATTCAAATACTAATCCTAGAAAATTGACCTGGTATGAGTATCAAATGGTGTCCTATGGAGTAGTTCCTCTGAGTCAGATGTTAGCTATGTTTGGACAGAAGTCAGCTGCTGAAATGGTGTTAGCAACTTATTTCTCTAGAGTCAGCTTGAGATATGATCTGATATGATCTCCCAGGTGTCCTGATAGCTGAATGATTGGCAGAACAGTCAGTCTTGGACTGGACCCATGGAGGTCACCTGGTGCAGCCTCCCTGCTCAAGCATGGCCATTGAGAGCTGATTGCCCAGGACCATGTCCAGGCTGTTGGTATGTCCCAGCATACAGACTTGTGCACAACCTGCTCGGTGCTCAGTCATCCTCACAGAATTTCCTGATTTCTGTACCTTCCTGATTTTCTGGTACCTTCTGTGTTTCACTAAGTCTTACTCAAATCAGTAGGACTTCAGTGTCAGAACTGCATTTCCCATTTTTACAGGAGCATGTAGTAGGTTCATATGGTTTCCATATCCAGATGATTGTAGAACACTAGTAATGATCTGCAACAGCTACATTTTTTAGAATTGTAGCTAGAGTAGTTACTAGAGAGTAGCAAGCCTTGTACAGGAGAAAATCATGGTACAGTACGAAACCCAGTATGATATGCCAAAATCAAAACTAATTATGAGTGTTCCTTTTTTCAAAGGAAATAGTGTCATGCTACCTGAGCTTTTGAAATCCTTTTTTTTGTCCCCAGGTACTCCTGTAGTCTTACTCAATTTCATCTCTGCACTGAGCCACCTAAATTGTGTTGGCATGTAGATGTGTGTGGCAGAGGACAAGTAAACTTGATGCCATCCAATTTAAGTCATTGCTGTCAAATTAAGTTTCCTAGTAGCTTCATGTTAGCCTTGAGAAAACTATTTGAACATGTTGGAATGATTCCCCCCAGAAGTATTTGAAGAATAAAGTAAATATGCATGCTTTTTTTCTTTTTTTTTTTCCCCCTCTCTGCTCTGCAGATGATTTAGGGAGGTGCTGTCTGTATAAAGTCTTTTTACTCTGTGCCAGTGACACAGCTTGGTGAACGTTGCTGCCTTAGAAGCCCTGCAGCTGCAGCAGATTTGGAGGCTTTCAACTGAGAGGGTTGTAGTGCTTCTGTGGGATGGGTGGGTATGCTGGTGAGAAGAACCAGGGGAATAGGAGGACCTGAGAGGGTCCACTTTTAGAGCCACTTTTAAAGGCAGGACATACCTAACACTGCTAACATACCTTTGCTGTGTTGGACTTTGGTCCTGCCTTCTTTTCTGCTCTCAGGAACTGCTAAGTTCTAGCAGAGGGATCAGGAATGAAGGTGTTTGTCTGCCATCCCTCCACTAGCTTCAGGGCTCACAGCTGTAGTCACTCTTTATTTCACCTTCTTGTCCTGGCCTGCAACCAGACCATTGTGGATGTCAGATATTAGTGACAAATAGATGAGTTTTAATTTATCCTTCAGCTCACTTCTCTGGCAGTTCTGATGTTGGGTAGAGTTTCCATTTTGAAGTAATGGGCAAAGTAATAACATGCTTTTCCTGACTGACTGATGGGATGTATTACAGTGATTCTCTAGCACTCTGCTATGGGGGAAGGGGCTTAGTTATGAAATGAAAGATACAGGATGTAGAAAATCTAAGTCTGTATGAATATCCAGCTGTAGTAGACTATGTGTTCTGAACGTTTTCAGTGTGTGTGAATGGAAGAAGTAATGTTTGCATTATTCCCTCCAAAGACTGTAAAAGCAACAGATTTAAGCATTTATATTTTCTTTAATGATGCCACCTTTTCAGAACTCTACAGCAAAAAAGTAGTTTTTAAAGTTAGTCAAAAAAGGTAAAAAATATACAAGACAGCTTTGTTCAACAAACCAAAGGCAAGTTAGTTAAAATGTATGTGACTGTGTAAATCTGAAATGCTTTACAATTTGTGATATACCAAAAAAACAGCTGCCTGATGTGAAAATTGTTTCAGAGGAGCTTTAAATGTGACGGGTACATTAGTTCGTTTTTGGAAATACAAATATTGCAGGAATACATGTGTATCTTGGAATGCAAAACTGACTTTTTCTTTGGGTTCCTCATAGTTGGTTTTTTTTCCATCTGACAGGCTGCCCAGACAGGTTGTAGAATATCTCATCTTAGAGGTCTCAGAACTTGACTGCAGAAGTTCCTGAGAAACGAAACCTGGTGTGATACTGAAGTTAGTCCCACTTCCAGTGGCAGAGTGGTGCAGATAGGCTTTTTTGAGTCCCCTCTGATGCAAAGTATTTTATAGTTATTTATCTATGATTAAAGTAAACAAACATAGATAATAAAACAGATGAATATTCAGTAAGCTGTGCTTAAAAGCCAATTTATAAGGTTTGCTAGTTGTGTTAGTCCTGTTTGATTTTTCCTCGGGATACTGTTTGTTACTCTGTACAAGAAGTCTGGATGAGAGCACACAGTGCTCAGTGAGTAGCTTTTTTTTGTCCTGTGTGTCCTGCGTAGGGAAAATGAAATCCTAGCTGTTTACTGTTGTGTACTTTGGTCTGTGAGCTTCTTCAGAACCTATAGATAGTTTCCAAGCAGTAAGAATAGTCCCTACGATAAACCAGAAAGTGCAAGATGCAGAAAAACTGTGGACTCTTACAAATATTGGGGTTTTTTCTTCAGATGGTTTTATTAAGTCTTCCTGCCTGACAGAATTTGTAATTATTTTTTCTCTCTTGTTAAGCTCTGAGCCTGGTTACCACTCTGTTTAACAAAGGATAGGGGTTCAAAAGGGATTAAATTCCTCTGAGAATGATTAAAAAAAAAAAAAAAAAGGAATTAGAGGGGACAGTGTTTGTGGCACATATTCTTTCTATGGAAAAAAAAAATAGTTGATACTAGCCCTTTAAAAGTAGCTGTATTCTTTAATGGAAAAGATCAAATGAAATGTTGAGTAAAGGTATGTAAAGTTTTAAAATACATGTAAACACAGTTAAAAGAAAATTAGTATTATGTTTTTGAATTAAAACTGACACCCAAGAAATGTACCTCATTGTATATAAAATATCCATTAATAGGGAATGAATGTAATTACTGAATTCATATGAGAGGCACTAATATTAGGAGGAAAAGTACCTTTTTCTCTTTAATCTGAAATAATAAGTAAATAATTTTTGTTTGGAGTGTGAAGAGAACATGTTCATGCTGATAATGGTCTCACTGGACATTTCACCTACATTTTGGTAAATGTTTTGCTATAGATTATTTTTTTTTTAAGGGCTATTTTGCTGGTAATTGTAGACTGGTGTACTATAAGCAAATATAAAATATCCAAGCAGAACAGTAAAACAGATAAGTGATTTTTTTAAGCACAGGTCTGGTGTGGAAACCTAGCAAATAGTTTGTTTTAGAATGGAGAGTCTTCCCATCACTGCTCCTTCCACCACAGCAGCGTTCATGACAGGACATCAAGTGGAATCCTGCTCCATGAAAGCAGAGTATTTCCAGCAAGTGAGATTTTCTTTGAACATTGTTTCCTTTTATCCCTAACCTAAACCAACAGACTTCTCAAATTGTGCAGAGCTTCTCTTAGATCCTTGGTGGAGAGTCTGAAATAAGCGTGATGGGAAACTGTGTAGATAGAGGAAAGGTAAATTAGGTCTTTCCCAGACACATTTAGAGAGGAGAATGATCAAAACCTAGTTCCTGTGACAGTTTGATTTTGTAGCTTCCTAACATGAATGAAACCATTATTTCAAGTGTGTTTGAAGTTTCAGATGGTATGTCTTTTTAATGAGTTCTAAACAGAAGTCATTGCAGAATTTGCCAGTCACATATGACTAAGCAAGCAATAAAAGTTCCATAAAAGCAAGAATGCATCTGATTCATGTGTAAATTTTCCTCTTATATCCCGTTTTAAAGTTGCTTAACTGGGCATATATATGGTTTTAGACAGTTTTAAGGCGGGAAATTGTTTTTGAAGAAGTATTTAAATAAGAATGTTACCAAATACACAGAACAGGAGCTCTGTGTAGTTGCAGTCAGATAGATGTATTCCTGAGAGTTTCCCTTCAGAAAGCAGAGCTGTCTGATTTCCAGGAGGGCACTGGGGCTGGAGCTGGTGTGCATACTGGGCGCCTGTTCCTCTGCCAGCTTTGGTAGGGACTCTCCCTGGGCCAGACAGCCTCTCACTTGTCTTGCTGGGGGAAAAGTCTTTGAACTCTTTTGAGGTTTTAAAAACTTGATGTATTGTAAACTCTGAAATTTGGCTTAAGAAAACAAAACACCTTTTTAATGTTTATTTTTCCTGAGTAATTTGACTATTTTCTGGCCCCCATCTGTACATCCTGCTTTGTAGGGGGTTGCAGAACCTGGTCTGAAACTGTAATTTTGTTTGAACTGATCAGTCTGGGGCCATCAGGGTCCCAGTATTGACACTGCATGTCACCTCCAAAGCATGGCATACAGGTTCTTTAACTGCAGCGGTAGTTGCCTTGCCCAATTCTACTGTTCCTAATTAATTTCCTATTCTTAGTCATTATTTCTGGGATGTAGTAGTAACAGAGATGAAGAAGCAGCCAGAGAGATCCTGGATATATGGCTGAAATGATGTTACCAGCATCCTACATTTATAAATGTGGGATGCTTTATCAAGATTTTTGTCTGTTAATTATCTTCAGATAACTTTACAGGGAACCAACACCAAAAGATGCCTGCCTTATCATAGGATCATTAAAGTTGAAAAAGACCTGTACAAACATCAAGTCCAACTGCCTTGCATTTTATTGGATACAAAAATTATATTTGAATTCATAGTTTATTTCCAGTGAGGGTCAGGCATTAGAAAAGGCTGCCCAGGGAAGTGGTGGAGTCACCTTCCTTTGGGGTGTTCAGAAACATGAATGTAGCACTTGAGCACATACTTCTAATTGTCATGGTGGTGTTGGGTTGACTGTTGGCCTTGATGATTTCAGAGGGGTTTTCCAACCTTAATGATACTATTATGTACTGTGTCACAAAGATTATGACTTGCAGTTAATAACAAGTTTGTAAAATGCTTTTTATTCTACAGTGACAGATGAGATATAATAAGTGAAAAATTTGGGGGTGGTTACTTCAGCTATATGGAGAAACTCAAAAGAGAAAACCATAAAGACTTCCTCCAAAGATACTGAGTTCTTGAGAAAGTTTTGTAAGAACCATCTTAAGTTTATTCAGGAGCCTTTAAAAATTATTTATTGAAATAGACATGTTCCAGACATTTTCTTAGTTCCAGCTTAGTTTCAGAGTGATCTGCAGCTTTATGGGTTGTTTGTAGTGTTCCTCATGTCTTAGCAGTTGGTTCTTAGCTTGGGCTATGGGATGTTTCTGTACTGGGAATAAGCACTGCCCCTGCAAATTGAGGGTTCATCTTCTCTCCAAAAGCAGAGCTGGCATGAATCTGTTCAAAAGAGAGTTAGTTTACTTTTTCCTAAAATCAGAAACTGTCTAAACCAGGAAATGCTATCCTGCCAATATAGCCCAACCCTGTTCCAATGTACTTCTTGAGGAATCCCTCTGGAAGTTCCTTTTCTGTGGCTTTTTTGGTTCTTGGTGGGTATTCCAGTAACTACCTGGAGATTATTAACACCCATTAAAACCAAGGAATTTTCATTGCTAACTGTTTTTTAATAGTAAGGGCATGAAAAAAGTCATGATTTTGTGTAGAAATTAATAGAAGTTTTGAAGGTGACTGAGTCTCACATTTCAGGCTACCAGAGCTGGGTGTAAATTCCCATGGACAAAAAGCCACACAGATACTTGAGAATAAAATTCTTCTCCTCTGCATTAGGTTGTAACTGCAGGCAGCAACTGGGAAGGGTCAGTAGCTTAATCATCTTAAAAATCCAACAAAGTAATGTTTAGCTTGTTTATCCAATTAAAGTGAATTACTGGTGTTTCTCCAGCATGCCTAAAACATACTGACACTACTTATTCTTATAACCTTTCCCTGGGGGCAGTGTACATTGTATCCCAAACTATGAAGGTAAGGGCTTTAATAAGTGGGTCAGTGGGCAAAGCTATTCCTGCAGTCCTACACAGAATATCTGACTTAAAGAAAACCCTTTCATTTGCAAATAGCATCATCTTGCTGAGATGAAGTTTACATGTACCTCGCATTGATTTAACAGGGTCAGTCACTACAGCTGTGCTGGCGTGGCAGCATCACTAAAGCCACCTTTTCTTACTCTGTTTGGTTACTTCATGCAGCTTGTGTTACTGTGGTTTATTCTCCAGATGCAATGCTACACTTGCAGGAAGGCTTTTTAGTCAAGATGATAATCTGCATCAGAACCACACCAGTATGGGAGAGGTTCTTTTGCCCTCAAGCAGAGCAAGAAGTTCCCAGTTTAGAATAGGTGGCTATTGGAAATTTAATGATAGTTTAAATATCATGAGCTGTTGTACAGATTATTTCACCAGAGACATAGAACTACCCTAGGATAGTAGGTACACCCTGAGTAGAAAAAGAATTCAGTTCCCCCCTCAGCTCCAAACTATGTTGATACTTGAGTGTAACCACATAATTTGGGTTTGCAGAAAGTGATAGACATGTCTAATCCTTGATTTTTTATTTTTATTTTTATTTATTAGTGCAATCAGTCAAACAGATGAAATGTGTTCAGAAGTTCCCTTTAGCTGTCATGCACCTACCTAGTAGCTGTTGACTTTGGCACAACTTGGGAAGTACACCTGAAAAAAATAGATATTTCTTGCGCTTTTGAGTTTGTAGTAAATCTTAGCTCTGTGTTGAAGTCTGCCTTTTAAGTTTGTTTATAAAAATTAATCTTAAGATACTCAGAATTTTATAGTTGTGTTCCTGTTAACCTTTAAAGGTATGCCAGATAGACTACAAATTTCATTTATGTGTATTGTGCAAGTTTTATACAGAAACAAGTTATTTGGAACTTTTTGTTATTAAAAAAAGGCTAAAAAACACCATCTTGAGTTAAGAGTGTTGATCATAAGGTCTCCTAAAAGACACATTTATAAGCCAGTGGGTATCACTGGGCATGTACTTAAATCTGGGGATAATTTAGAAGTACTGCAACACTAATGAAACTATGTTTCTTTGTATGTTTTAGTTTTTCAGCCAAATTTGGAGGGATTTTATCCTTATTGTTACTTAGAATTCTTGAAATCTGTGTAGGAAACTCAAGCAGAGCTTCTGTAGAAGTCATCTTGAAGACTCATTGAGCTTCTCAAACAGCTCATTCAGCTGTTTGGGGAACTCTCTGCTATTCTACAGAAAACATGGAGTGGGGGAAAGCCAGTGGAAAAAAATCTATCATAGTAGCCACAGACCTAAAATATTATGTCATGAGTTACTCTTAAAACATTTTGATAACTATGAATTGAGACTTTTTTTTTTTTTTTTATGGCCTACCCATGCAAACTTGAAATTTTGCAAGTAATAGGAAACACTGCACAGGCTGCAAGTGGAAAAATGGGTGTGCCTTTCGTAGAGGATGGTTATTAATTTTTATGGGGTTTTTAATGCATCTGGAGTGTTTTCTCTCATTCAGGGAAGCACTAAAATCTTAACAGAATGTGAAGTCTATCCTTTTCAACTTTTGTTCTTATTACCACTGCTTTCATCTCTCTCAGTTTCATAGTGTGCAGCATTAGTTAGCCTTAAGGTACTGACCTTTCCCAATGCTGATGTGAGGTTAAATCCTTACTGAACACTCATTGTTATTGCTGGTGAGACTGCAGAAACCACAGATTATGCTGGCTCTCTGGGTCACGTTCTCCAAAGGTGAGGTAATTGCCTGCAGGTGAAAAGAAGAATGCAGCTTGAGATCTTCAGAGCTTCCAAACCAGGTGTGCATTGCTGAGTCAGGAGCAGGTATTGACAGGTCACTTCTGCAGCATTGACAAACTTACTTCTTAGCAGAGGTAGCTTTGAAACCATGCATTAGCAGTCATGAAGATAAGCTTGCAAGAATAGAAATGATTGAAATTCTGCGAAATTAAACTTCTGTACAGTTTCTTTTGAAATGCCTCAGCCAGTGTAACATAACAACAAAAGCATTCTCAGTAGAGATTGTTTATGGAGAGATGACTATCTGGGGTTTTTGAGCTTGAAAGCATCAAGTCAGGTTATCAAATGTGACTTTATGAGCAGCATGTTGTTGGAAAAACAGGCAAGTTTGGACCTTTTTTGGGGGGAAGAGAAATGTCTAGTATAGGTTACTGTTTTAACTACTCCCTGTGCATTTAGAAGTTCTAAGGAGCACAGTAACTTTTAATAAAATATGTAATTTTGAGGAAGTATTCTCAGTTATTAAAAATGAAGGAAAAATATTATTTAAAGGATTGCCTGAAAAGCAGAATGGTTTAAAAGATTGTAAAATAACTTTTCATGTAAATAGATAGTTTTATATATTACTCTAGTCCTTTAACCTTATTATTTCCTTGAGGTAAGTAATGCTATTTTTCATCTGTCTAGTGTAAGGACAGTATTACAAGGTTTATTCTCTTTCTCACTTGCCTAGAAATAAGGCTGACAAGTTGGCCTATATATTTTTGAAATCAAGACAGTTGCAGTATAACACAGATTTGTTGTGTTTACTTAGATCTGGCCTTCACAAACAGAGTAACAACCCCATTACTTTATGGTTTCTTTGAGACTGCTTTATTTCCTCAAAACATTGCTAGGCAAGGGGAAACATCTTTCCTGGAATGTGCTGACAAAAGTTTAATAAAGTTGGAACTGTATAGCAAGTCTGTTCAGACTTGATGGAAATAAATATTCGCTCCAGGAGTTGAAAGTTGAACACATTTAACTTTTGGAAAGGGTCTATGTTCTGTCCACTTTGACATGGAAAATACTTTAGGAAGAGCACATTTCAGTGGATATTGAAAAAGAATATTGAATATTATGTGGGGGTTCCCATCATAGTTGCAGCTCTGCAAGTAGGTCTCTTTGTTCATCTGAGTTTGCTGTCTGAGATATTCAGAGACTGAGATCATAGTTTCATGAACATTTCTTTTGGCAAAAGGCTGTTTTTAAGTGTCATCCATCACTTTTCCTGCCTTTCCATTCTGCTTGTGTAGCAATGGAATAAAGAGAATCAGGGAACTGACCTCAATTAAAAATAACCAAACCTTTGTGTAGCTGCATAACCTGGTGTATGCTGGAGTTGATGAGGGTTTGGGAGGCTGCTTATGTTACACTTCTCCTAGCAAGTATGATCAGCCAATGGCAGTGTTATTTTGGCATAGGTAATTTATGCTCTATTTGGGAGAGGTAAAATTAACTTTTATTTTAAGTTCTGTGGGGAAGCCATTCGTTTTTTCACTGACTTAGAGACTTAAATTCCTTAGGCTAAAGCTTCCCATTGTGAATTCCATCTTCAGTGTCTATGCAGATTTCACAGTTACAGTTTTGTCTGAAAACTAATTCCAGCTGTCCAAATTCAGTACATTTTACAGAATGGTTGAAATTTGAAGGAATCCCTGAAGATCATCTGGTCCAACCCACCCTCAAGCAGGGCCACTTAGAGCCACTTGCCCAGGGCTGTGTCCAAGTGGCTTTTAAATATATCTAAGGCTGGAGACACACAAATTTTTACTACACAAAGTTTTATCCTTTCTACAGAACTGTACACTTGTAGTGTCACAGAACCACAGTATTTTTAACTGTAAGGTTTATAATAAAGCTTCTGCTACTGCTGTCAGTGGTGGAGCTTCTCTGATGGGCGAGTTATGCTGGAGGTTAAGAAGACTTCAGCTGTAGGTGCATATAATTGGGGTTTTGGTATTTTAAGGGAGTATTTGGCTTACTTGGCTACCTAGGACTTCATTGCAGAGCTGTGTGGGTTTTCTAACTGTCTGCAGTTTCACTTTTGATACTTTACTGTTTCTTTGAATGTTGCAGACTAGGTTAACACTTGCTGATAGGATTACCATTAACAGCTGTCATTGGTCAACAGCTAAGAATAACAGTTGTCAAAATAAAGGCAAATTCAGGGCTGTTTAAGGAATTGATATCTGAGCAAAGAAGGTTTGTAGGGTATTGGTTTACAAAGAGGTGTACGTGTGTGAGAGGAATCAAGGTTATAAACAAGACTGAACCAGACCTACTGTGCCTCTAGAGAAAATCTTGGCCTGTGGTGTAGGGCTTAGGTTGATCATGGCTTTATTTTTGGGAGAGTGGGGCACAGAGCAACAAAATTAGTTTCCCTGTAAGCAGGGAAACTTTCTTGGTCTGTTTTATTTCTTCATTGTTCACAAGTGTAAGGCTGATATACTTCTCAAAAGACTGATTTTATATTGAATACCTTCATTCTGCAAAGTTTTGGGAAGAAGGAAGCACTAGCAGTTACAGTGGGGACCAGTAAGAACCTGTTGTTTTCCATAGCAGTATCTGATCCTATGAATTGCACATATGTGCAGATTTACCTATATTGTAAGGTTTGGTGAATGTGGATTATCAGAAGTTTACATCAACTGTGTTCCTCTTCTGACAGCTGTGAGTATGCAGAAAAGTTGAGAGAAGAGGTTTAAAATCTGTAATCAGATTAGGACCAGCTCTTTGGTTTCTTTTCAGTGGCAAAGTATTTGTCAAGAGAGAGAAGCACTGAGAAGCATGCTGTTGGGTGTTAATTTGCTGACTGCTTTGCCTAGAATTCAGTGTCTCAATGCTTTTTATGTGCAGTATAAAATGTTAGGGGGACAAATACATTTTTGCTTGTGGGGGCAGACATCTGCTGCACAGCCTAACGTTGCCTCTTTTCAGTCAACCCCTAACACTTAGTGTTTCAGCACTGATTTCAGCAATGTTCATTCAGACATTCTGCCTCCTAATGTCAATATACAGCAACCTGTTTTCCCCAAAGATGTTTAGAGGTCTGGATTTTTTTCTTTTGTTTTTAATAAAGAAAGAGATGCAGCTATAGGGAAGTCTTGCCTTTGGGTGAATTTCTGACCTGTCTCTTCTAGGAGATACAATTTCCTTTGTTCTGAATGCCTAATCTCAGTGCTTTGCTGAGGAATGGCAAAAGCTCTGCCCTTGAAGAACAGCACTTTTGCATGGATTTATGTCATTTATCAATGAGCAGTTGTCTATTGGGGTTCACAAGTAGTTCATAATTCTCTCCGAGTAGACAGGGGTTTTGTGGCTTCATATTCTTCAACTGACAAAATATTTCTAACACTTTTGCCAAGGACAGTGTTTTTCAAGGCTCAGCTTTCATAGTGCCAAGGTCTCTTTAAAAGCAGATTGTGACCTCCAGGAGCCAAGTACTCATAGGCATAAAAGCCTACTGTGACATTAGAAAAGGCTTTAAAAACTTTTATATTTGTTCACACAAGTGTTTCAGTGTAGAAAATCCTGCCTTTAAGCTTCATTAACTTTGTAAGAATGCAGACTAAGAATCCAGTGTGTTATGCATTTAATTTTAGGAAAACAAGCATTAAGATTGAAATACAGATTGCTAGCAAGAAAAAAAAAAAATTTGGATTTTCACCCAAGAACAAAGTACTGTGAAATCCCTAGCTCTGCAGCACTGTAATGTAACCCTAGGTTGAAGTTTTAAATGTGCCATTCAAAAAAAAAACCTTTATTTGGGCAATGCACAAATGGATTAATTTGCCTGTAAAAATAAGACAATGATGTCTTTACCACACTGCTTCTCTGAAATCCTTCAGCACTGCTCCAGCTGTCTGGGATGGATGCAGGGATAAAGCTCAAGTCACTGCTCAGAATTTTTCAAAATCCCTCTCTGTTAATATAACACACACCCTCTGATATAGTAAAATAGAAATTGTGGTATGCAGGGGTGAGATCTGAGTAACAAAATGTGGAATGTTTCTGAGGTCTGAAATCCAGGATTCTAGGAAATGGGACTTAACTATCTAGCACTTATTAGCTGTCAAATGTTGAGTATGTTCAAGTCCAACATAAAGCAAGTATGTAAACACTGGATGTGGTACTCACAGTTGTTCTTTCATGCAGGAAGGGTACAAGTCCAAATATTAATACAGAACATGCTATTTAAACGGAAAAAAAAGAAGCTTTGTGGTTCGTTACAGCATGAACACTTGTCTTTATAGTTGTTCTTTAAAATTCATATAATCATCAAATTTTATACAATATACTTGCAATAGCACAGACTGAATTCCAGAGTTGCTTTCATGCAAGACCCAGCAGGCTATTATAAGAATTGCATGAATGACTTCCCTTTGCAGTGCTACCAATTAAAAAGTGCAAGATCTGCAATGTATGATTTTAATGACTGATTATTAAATAGTTTTCTGCATGGCATCTCTGGAACCATCTAAACTCTATCCCCAAAGTAAGCACCCTTCATCCATTACTATCTGTTCTAATTTGCATCCATAAACAAAAGTAATGATAAAATTTACCACAGTTGTAAATTTAACTCGATTCAGTGTTGTGAATCACAGCTTTTCCTCTTTCCCAGAGTTTGCTTTCATTCAGCTTCACAGCATACCACAGACCTAGCATCCTGCAAACCTGTTACTCCATCTGTTGCTCAGCTCTAGTGAGGTAGGGTTCCCATTACCTGTTGTGACTGGGGTATGAGCAGAGCTGAGGGCAAAGGGAGCTGTGTTCACACCAGGCTGCAGTGCTGCAGGCAGCATGTTGGCCTCTGGGTGCAGCGTGCTGTGAAGAGCGGCACAGCCCGTTCACACGGTGCACACAGGGGCTGTTAGGGATGGAGACTTGCAGCTTGCCCTCAAACTTGGCATTCTTCAAAAACCCATGATCTGGTCTGAGCCTGTACCTCGCACAGGCCTTGCACAGCCTTGAACTCCTTGTTCAAGGAGTTTGTGGTTTCTACAGCCAGTGGATGTGTGGCAGGCAGAGTGAGTGACATACGCTTGAGCAGGAAATTGCAGAGGATTACAAGCAGCAGTTTCTTGTCTAAATGTTTTCCACATTTGTTATCCAAGCAGAAGGGGTTGCAGAATACTTAAGATTCCAAGTAGATTTTTATTTAAATCATTGGTTATAATTATTCTAGTAGTGTTGTGGTAGACTATATTGTTAACTTAAAACTTGCCATCTTACACGTGGATTATTCATTTTTTTTAAAGCAGAGAAAAATTAGTAACAGTGTTTAATGTCATTGTGAGACTGCATTCAGTTAAAGATGATTTTTGTTTTGCCTTAGGAAAGTAGAAGTGGTTCATAAGGAACACTTGGACCAACTAGCCCTGATGTCTGTAGGTTCTTAGAGGTCATAGTAAATTTTCTTTGATTTGTTCTGTCTTTGTAGTGTAATCCAGAAAATACTCATCAGCACAAAAGTTCAGGCACTGGAATAAGGAAATAAAAATAGACTTGGCTGTTACTGTATCCCTAAAGCAAAGCCACTTAACTTTCTATATCACTTCTTTTTTTTTCTTTTTTTTACAGACCTAAAGATTTTCGAAGGAAGTAGTAACAATAAAAGAAGAACTTCCATCAGGAATGTCTCCCCTCCTTGAAAATAAATTCTAACATGGAAGCATTGGAGCATCTCAGTCAACTATTCTATACAGAATGTTTCAGACAGGTGTTAGCAAACTTTATTTGGAAATATTATAAAAATTACTGTAGTTGAAACAGCTAAGAATGAATATTATGTTGTACCTGTACTCTGTGTTGTATGAGTTGGTATTTGTTAATTACATTTGTTTTAATAATATTATTAAAGAGTTATGCAAATTAATATTTACATCTGATGGAAACAGCACCTTGTTTCCTGAAATGAAGTATCTCAGTCTAAAAGCTTGAATTCCATGCAGTAAGAGAAGTGAATAATTGTGGTCACAGAGCTCCCACCAGCAGCAGACATTCAGTAAATAATCTGATTTCCTTTTCTAGAAAAACAAGTGAGCCATCATCTTGTGGGTTGGTGAATGAGAGAATCCCAATCTTTGTTCAGAAGAAGGGATTTGTTCAGGTAGAGCTCCTACGGTCTTTGGGGGATGTGAAAAAAACCCAAAGCAGCTTGAGCTGTGTATAATTTCTGTAACTGATTGTATGGTTCTTCTGAAAGCCTCTTCTGGAGTGCAGAGTGTGTATATCAAATATAATTAATGGTGAGATTTGCTGAGTGCATGTCTGGGCAGGCCCACGGTTTCCTTGTCTTTTTAGGTGAAGATACCCACTGAAGTTACTGTGGTGATGGTAAGAAAAATCAAACATCTTCCAGAGCCAAATGACATTACAGAAACAGAGCTCTTCAGAGAGAGCAGAGAAAGAGCTCTTCAGTGCAGTTACCAAATCTGCCTGCATGGGAACTGTGGTCCTGTTACAAAAAAGGAGAATATTGTTAAAAAATGCATCTTTGGGGAATGCAAAGGTGATGAAATTCGTGATGGTCATGTTTTCTGGCCCATGAGAGTTTCTCTTGCCATCTTCAGCCACCTTCTAGAAGAGTTCTTCTGCACAACATGCCTTGCCTGCTGCTTAGCCTGATCATTATGACCAAAAAAGTATTTGGTCACTGGCTGTAATTTTTCATCCTGAAGCTTTGGCCATCTTTTGATCTGGAGTACCATACCATGTGTTCCTAACACCAAAAATGAAGCCAAGGAGAAACTGGTTTATGCTTAGAGGGCTGCTTTGCTACAGGGAGAAAGACTGCACTATTTCACAGGGCCTGATTTTCTTGGATGCTGCAAGAGTTGACATTTCAGTTCCAACAGAACATAGTGCTGGAATACTGCAGAGAAGCAAGGACAGCATGAATTTCAGAGGAGATACTGTTGGCTAGGTTGAGCCAAAAAGCAAACTATGTTGGTGGGAAATGTGAACCTCCAGGAAGTGCATAATGACTGTAGGCAAGTGAGAGAGTGAGAAATACTTTTTAAAATAAGTTTTCAGACTTGTTAGTCTGCTCTGCTCTTAATCTCTAGTGTGCTGAATGACATCAGAGATGAATCCTATACTTTCTAGCTGCTGAATGCTATTAAATATATTCCTAACACTGTTTCATTCTAGATCTGGAGATGTTATGTAATTGTCAGTAGGAGAGTTGATACCCATAACTTTGTCTGCCTCCACAAGTAGACAGACCACACAGAAGACCACCTGGGCACACTTGGGGCTCGCAGTGCAGTTACCAACTAAAACACCCATTTGGGGCTGTGCCATGTATTTTCTTGGGTGATGTTCCTCTCTGTAGGCCTGCTGACAACACAGTATAGATTTTGTTAAAGAGCTTATTGCAGTAACAGACAGTAAAGGCCAAAACATACGGACAAAAACTATTACTTAATCTATTAGAAAAGGAAGCTGCAACATTTTTATTATGAAAACCAAATGAGGAAACTAAACTGAAGTCTGGACTAATGCAAAATAGGTCAAAATTACTTTGCTTCTGCAGATTGCTCCCCTGCAGTTTGTTACTGCTTTTCTGTACAGATAACCCTCAAGGAGAAGCTGGAGAGTAAATAAATGAACCACTCGCTGTTGAATCTACCAAATTTTACAGTATTTTACAATGCGGGTTTTATATCCATTTTATACAAGCATATAGGAAGAAAAATGTTGGATTATTTATAATCATATTTTATTATATGAAACAGTGGTTTGGTATTGGGCATGTCTGTGTCAGGAAACTTTCTTACCCAGTGAACATGCAAACTTGATTTCTAACTCAGTAACCCCACTTCATTAACTAGTAAAAGTGCTGTTTGTTTTTTTTTTTTTTAAAGAAACAGGTTAAAATAAATGCTGTTTTGAGTAAGGACACAGTCCATACACTTTATTGGGAAGGTCTGGGTGCATTAGCAGTTGTCATGTCCTGAATACCTCACAGTCAGCAACCTAAGTTTCCTAGGCAGTCTGGGAAAATAAGAGACAGAGGATGGATTTTGGAGAAAATATTTAAGATATGTGTTTGTGTGTTGGTTTTTGGTGTTTTTTTTTTTTCCAAACATGCAAAACCTGAATAATTTTTTGTAACTTGGTGATTCCTACCAGCTACTTTTATTACCAGGGCACACCCAGCATGTGAGCAGATGAACAACCAAAGATGTAGCATTCAGGTTAGTAGAGTGCCACTGACTGTCAATATAAATATAAAGTTAAAGCAAATAAACTAACTAATGCCACTGAAATCTGTGCTTCAGTACGTAAATCAAGTTATAAAATTGCAGTGAGCATGCCTAATTTATTACCCCATAGAAATCTCTGATTGCATGGACCTCCTGGATGGTGTGAGGGGAAGGTGGTTACCTTGGCAGCTGCTCAGGTGCTTGTCCTGCAGGCAGGGGGCACCCAGTTCCCTGGGGTCAGAAGGGTGCAGTGCTGCTTCCAGCTGCTTCCCCAGCCCAGGTGGCTGGGGATCAGTGCAGGAGCTGTTGGAGGGTCACAGTTCAGGTGACACAGGCTGTGCAGCACAGGCACACTCAGGGATTTGGTCAGGTTCACACCATTCGTGTCAAATACGGGGCAAATAACATCAATTGTCTGATTTTGAAGCATTTTACTATAATCAAATCATAGAATGGCTTAGGTCAGGAGGGAATTTGGAGGTCATCTACTTCAAACTCCATGCTATGGGCAGGGATTCCTCTCATCTAGACAAGATTCATCAAAGTGTCATCCAACCTGGCCTTGAACACCTCCAGGGAGAGGTGATCCACAACTTCTCTGGGTAGCGTGTTCCAGACTCTCAGCACCATTCTTACTGCAGAATTTCTTCCTAAGATCCAGTCAAAATCTGTTCTTCAGTTTAAACTCATTTCCCCTTGTCCTGTTGCTGGACACTTACGAAAAGGCTCTCTCCAGCCTCCCTGTAGGTTCCCTTCAGGAACTGGAAGGCAGCTATAACGTCCCCCTCTGCATCTTTTCTTTAGGCTGAACTATCAGAGGCTCAAAGTCTTTCTGAGACAACGCAGGCATGATTGCTTGAAGGCTGATTTTTCAGTGATGTTCTCAGGCACTTCTGCAGGATCTGTAATTTCACACGATGGTGGAGACCCTAGAAGCTGTCACTGCAACGTGGGGGGGAGAGGGCCGGGGAGAGAGTGATCATGGTTGGGGTAATTTCACACAGGAGTTCACAGCCAAGCACAAGCAGATGAAATGAAAGCTGAGCTGCAGCTGTACGCTGTATTTAATGTTAGTAACAGTCACAGAGTGCCCACTGTGTGCTGGGCTGTGGTATGAACGTGCTCACACAGCCACGCTTAGCTGGGGCCTCAGAGTTGAGTAAACTCAGGTTAAGCTGCTGCTCTACCATCTTCTACCTTAAATGTGAGTCCAGGTAAGGAATTACATTCACTTTGCTTGTCCACCAGCTTGTCTGACCTTTCTCTGAGGAAGTGGTTAGAGGTGAGAGAAACAATGGGAAGCCAGAAACACAGCCTAGGAAGTTACACAGCCTGTGAGCCCCAGCCTGCCCCCTGCATACCCAGCCGGCTGCGTTACTCACCTGTGCAAGTGGTTTGTGGTACCCGTGAGGCTGAATTCTAGGACAGACAATTTGAACTCACGCAGCAAAGGTACCAACCTGTCCTCTTCCTGGTGAGCCAATAGAGCCTCTGGCAGTGGCCAGAAGGAAAACCGACGGGTCTGTCCTCACTGAGCATAAACACTGAACCCAATCAGAGGCACAGTCCTGGGATCCACACGACCTCCACTCAACAGTGTCTTAAAATTGCTCCAAATCTATGGTTTCCACTTAAATAAGCACTTCAGAGCTTCTCCTTTAAATCTTGTTTTCATGCTGATTCTCCATAGTGCTGTTCAAAGCTGTTTATTGAGTCACACAATAATCTACCCCATTTGTTTTAAAATTGTGAGTTGCTTTGTGCTCCTGAGGTTGCTGGGTTGGCTTTTTTTCCTTCCTCTTGTCATTAGCTGATCCCAGTTGCCATCACAACTGCACAGGCAGGCCTTCTGACTGTAGCATATCAATATGTAAAATCTCATGTCCATGGTATAACCATCTCAACTCATACTCTCTGCACTTGTTCATGTATAGTTTTTAAAATAAGACTATATATTGTTTATAATAAGTGCTTTAAAATAAAACTGTTGTCCAAAAGTGTTGCAAAAGGAAAAAACATATTTTCTTGTCTTTACATTCTGTATCCCAAAGATCTAAGCAACTGTTCCAAATTAAAATCAATCAAATACAGAATTAATGTACAAAAGCTTGCCACTTTTATTTGCATAAAAAACAGAAATGAAAGAGGTTCACAATAAATTATCAGTGTGCTCCCAAGGAACACTCTTATGTATTTATATAATGTGGGTTAAAAAAATACTCCATTAACATAAGATTTTGTTGCAAAAGTAGTAACTGGGTTCAAGGAAACCTGATCATGCATTGTTCTCCAGTGAATTTATTAGGGTTACTCTGCTAGTGAAGCAAGTCATCCAAAACTAACAGAATGCAATCAACTGGGAAAACATGGACTAAAAAACCCCAAACATTAACTTTTCTGAATGGTTCTACATAGACCAAGTAGCTGCATGCAGCTTTTTAGATACAGTTTGAATAAGTATGGAACAGAACTCCAGAGAAAGATCTACAAGTGACCATCATCATCTAGCCCCAACTCACTAACATTCTAAGTTTCTGGCATGCAAGATAATTACCATGATTTGTTGTGTCAACTGGTCGTGTACAATTTTTCTTCTCCTTTTCTATAAGAGCCTGTAAACATCTTTTGTGACAGGTTAGGCACCTGGACAGAAGGGGAAACACAGAGCCACATAAAATGTTTCCCTTTTTTTAAACAGTTCGTTGAGAGGGGTTTTTTCCATTTGCCCTTTTGCGTTCTGGAGTCTTGATGCTCCTTTTGGCTACTTTCCTTGGGAAACGACTAATTCCTGGGGATCTCAGTTCAACGGCTTCCATTTCTTCTCGAACAGGAGTAAACTCTGGTTGAGCAAGATGAGGTGATGGATAGGAGGATTGGGAGTATGGGGATGGCAAGGGGTAGGACCCGTGAACTACGTACGGCTGTTGCTCACCATCATAAAGGTCCTCGGGGTCATAGATTTGGTAGGAGTTATGTGGCAACTGCACTACTGGGATGTCTTGATCAGTTGGCTCACCGTATCCACCTTAACCCACCACCACCAAGAGTATTCATACGGTTAACACAGGAGAAGGAGAGTAGAAAATTAAAGCACTCATTAGGAAATTGACATTTTATATATAGATATATTTATGTATAATGTGTGTGAGTATATATATATATAATCTTTAAATACACATCTTTTATTCACATAAAGGAACAGTGAAAATATTTAACAAATTAATAAGCTGGAGCAATTGGAAACCCACCAGCAGACAGCTGAGTTAGTTGGAAACCACCACCAGAATTTGAACAATGTTCAGTTATAATACTGTGCTTATTATACACTGCACAATATGCCTGCTTTTAGCTTGTTCCAATTATGGTCTAGAATACATGATTAACAGGGAAAATGGGTCAGACAATACTTTTTTAGCAGTGCAAGGAAGCTAAGTGCATGTACAGCAGCTAGTAAGTTTATTAGTGGTAGTCAATATCGTTGATGGAAAGCACAGAGCAGTTCAGCATCCACCTCTGACCTTCAGCCAAATGAGACCTGACCCAGAATGAGCCTTTCACCTTCTGGATTGGTAGCCATTGTAAGGGATGGGGCCTTCAAACAGGAAATGAACAACAGGGAGGGGAAGTGAGGAGGAAAGGACAGGAAGAGACGACAACAAAAACATTCAGGTAAGTAAAACATACAAATCAGCTCACAGGCAGATTAAACAACATCAAACAAATATGGTTCTGTGTAACACTTGCAGTAACTAGTGCTTCACTAATAAGTTTTGATTTTAGGCTGGGCAACATAACATTGGTAATTGTGTTAACTTCCTCCCTGTGGCCTCTCCCTTTTATAACCAAATGGGAAAGTAAGACAGAGAAGATGTAGAAAAGCATAATTTTCACCAGATTGCCTCACTGGTTAATGACGGACACGTGCATCCCTGTGTCAGTTTACACTACTAGGGGTTTAGTAAGGGTCATGCTCTCATGCCATCTGGAGGCACATGGAAGAGGAAGTTGAGCAACACAGTTGAAAAACTACAAATGTAAAATTTTGCTGTCACAAACACTGGGAGGTGGGGGTTCAACACACAGACTGTTCAGCTGAGATGGAGCACTCTGGTACAACCACACAAACGTACAGGACAAAAACCCACTACACAGGATCTGTTTCACAGGCTGGGATCAGATGGTGGACTTCCTTTGGTCACTATGCTGGGATCACCTTGTCTTCATGCTGCAGTCCAACAAAATACAGCAGCACTGGTCTCAGGTGTTTTTAGGGAGCTAGCACGTTTTAGCACAAGTAGCCTCCATCTCACTTTGGCTTGGAGAAAGTACCACCCCCACTTCCTCAAACAGCAGCTGCCCCAGGTCCTGGCTACTCACCTCCCATGCCATAACCAGCGCAGGAGGATGGATCACAGTACCCTGGTGGGCCAGAAGGACCCTGTGAGCCTGGGGGTCCCATGTGACCAGCAGGGCCTCGTGGGCCTGGAGATCCTGGTGGTCCTGGGCTGCCAGTTCGACTTTCCCCTGGAGGTCCTGTGTAGAAGGGGAGATGAAACATCTGAGCAGTATCTTTCACAACACAATGAGTCGAGGCCACCTTGGCAGGCCCAGTGCTTGGTAACCATGGCACTGAGCATGCTACAAACACTTCCAGGAGATAGTTTGATCAGGGGTGCTGGGCATGCTGCCTCCCACTTCCCCTGGCAAGCTGAGGGAAACACTGCAGCCTTCCCCTGGCAAAGATGATGCAGCCAGCAGGGAGAAGTCTCATTGGGAGCAGCACACTCTCCTCTCTGGCTGCTACCTTGTCTTACTTGCCAGACACAGCTTTTAACCAGAAATTTATAAAAGAACAAATGTTTCATGAATCATCAGATGTTTGGAAAGATAGTTTTGTGGGGAAACAGCCCTGAATGCTGTGCAGTTCTTGATTCACCCACTCCCTTTCAACACAGCTTCTGGGTAACTCTGTGCCTTGATACTGGTGCTTTAGTGACGAGAATATCCTAACAAAACCAACATAATTTTATGCCTGTTTCAGCAGGACCCTGGATATCACCTGGCTTTTGCAGAAGCTGGATATGAATCCCTGTGATAACTGTGCTTAACTAATACAAGTCTCTCTGTCAACTTACAGTTAAGCATGACCATGACTCAATTCGAACACAAAAGCAATTAATCCAGATTAATCTTTTTCCCCCTTCCCACCCCCATGTTTGAAAGAAATATTTAAAACTTCAAAAAAGAAGGGTTTGGAGAAGCAGTTTATCACAAGGAAAAATAAAATAATTGTGTGAGTGATGACACCATCACATGTCATATCACAATGTCATATAACATGGTAAGAGTGCTTGAACTGCTGATTCTTTTGCCTCTAAGGCTTAGAAGCAAAGGACAGAGCCAGCAGGTCTTGGCTGCTTTGCCCATGGGTCAGTGGTCTAATCCAGATGTCCCAAACATAATAACATTACCTGTAGATCCTGGTGGGCCTCGGGGTCCTTGTGTTCCAACACCTGGATTGCCTTTTTCTCCTTTCTCTCCTGGTAGACCTGAGGAAATAGTACTCATCAGAGTCACGTTTTGAACACAACTGTGTGCAGTGTTTATTATTTAACCAGAATTATAGTTCCGTTTGTTATTTTTCACGTAAAAACAGATGACAGAGAAGGAAGGAGGTAAAAATAAAGAAATAATTTGTTCTCTTTCCCTCCCTTCCCTGGCAGCCTCTCAAGGGAAATGTGGCATTCCTGGGGTCTTAAACATTCTTGCTGCCATGGTGGTTTCATGGAGGTGGTATGCAGAGCCACCAGCCAGTTTCCAGGCTGCAGTTCATGTTGGAAAGCTGCCTCAAACCTATACCAAGGTGCAACTATTGTAAGTAAAAAGACTTATTAGCTCCATAACTCAGAGCCTCTCAGAGCTGAATATAAATTCCTCGTGGTCCAGAAGAGTAAAATTTTTAATGTAGAAGCCAGTTTACCTTCAAACATTCACCCACCCAGTGGGTGCATAAATGGAGTTAGCATGGATTATTGCTAAAATATAAGAAAGGATCTTCAGCACAGACAAAAGGTGTCCCACCCAAATGAAGCCAAAACTAAGAGATTCCCATCCAGAAAGCCCTAATGTTTCAATATGCACAGCTGTTCAGTTGTGCTCCCACACTTGCTCATGGCCCTGAATTTCTGTCTTCAGGTCTAATCCATGTAGATCACAGGTCTAATAATCCAGCAAAGGGACTACCTTCTTCAGCTTTCCATCTCCTTCTGCACCACTGCTATGGCATCCTGTTAAAACACTTTCTATATGCAGCAATCACAGTGAGCAGTGTAGAATTAAAGTAGGTGTCAAAACTACAAATTCCAGAACCTGAGTTTCCAGTGGTGACTTGGAAAGTATCATAAAGTATGTGTTTGATTTGGATGGTTCAAAGACACAAAATCCAGGCTGGTTTGTGGGACCTTTGTCCCATTTTCCAGACCTCCCAGCACTGGTGATTGCTCTCACAACTGCTCAGCTTCCATGCTTTCAGAATCGGAGCCAATAGAAAGCACCTTCATTAAAAAAAAAAGTAGAAAGAAAACAGCTAACCCCCTTGATGGGGCAGTATCTACAGTTTCAACTGACTGGCCACTTTCCTTCCTTTCTGCTCAAGTTAGGAAAAAACACATGGAAGACACCTCATTTTTGCACAAAGGCACAGGAGACATTTTTTTTCCTCCTAAGCTAATTTCTGATGAAAGCAAGTAAGTAAGAACAAACTCTTAACTGTGAAAAAAAAAAAAATTGCAATTAAACCCCACCACTGACAAAAAATTGCTCACAGAGTTTACAAAATATGAGTCTACTGAATTACAGGGGATTTGCTATCTGCTGAGGAGTTCTAGCTCTTCTAAGTAACAGGTGGCTTCCAGGGCAATATATCCTGTAGCCCAGTCACATGGAACACACAGATCACTACTGTAAACACTGGCTCCATATTGAGCACACTGATTTTTACCAAAGCTTGATGAGCTACATCATGTCTTCCCTGTACAAGTCCTGGATTAGTTGGAGTGTTTCCTGTTTCCAATTTGTTACTTTGATTTCCTTTGATTGCAAAATTGTTGCTCAGCTAAAAAACATGTCATTAATGGTGACTGGTTATTTTAACACAGAAAAATAATATTTCTTATAAAATAATATTTCTTCATTAGGAGGTCACCAAAGCTTTCAATGTATTCCATGTTTTCCAGCTAGTAACATGTATTTTACAGCAGAGGAGAAATACCATGGCCAAAATAAATTATCAGGAAGTGGCAAAAGAGAGCAGGTGTGACAATCTGGGTGATGTTCATATGGTTATTTTTCAAATTGCTAGTATCTGCCTCTTGCTTTCAGAGGATATTGGGTGAGACAGTGAAAGGTCTTGTACACCTCATCCCTGAATTTATGGATAATGGAATACTTGTGCAAGTACTACAAAAGGTAAAACCTTTACTGTTTAGTCATTCAATTAATACAATCCTGCATCAGTTTTTTACCAGTTTAGTAACTGGAAGGGAACCAACACCACTGTTTCTTCTATCAAGCCTTCTTCATACCTAATCTTCTATTTTTGATCTTACTGGTGCTAAACTAGTTCCTACCAGCTTTTTGCAGGTAGATCATGTGCAGGCTCTGGCCAAACTACAAGGTTACTAAAAGCAATGTCATCAGAGTGATGAAGGTGTAGCCTTGAGCTAATACAACTTTGTTGCTAAGGGTGGCCTCAGCACAGTTAATACAACCCCTTTGGTGACCTTGGAACAGCAGAGTGAATTTTGTGTCTGGCTGCTGTGCACTAACATACTGCAGTACACCTGTCTTATCCCATGGTTGTACAGGATACTTAATGATCTTTTTGAGATTGATTTAGACTTTAAGATCATAATGTGTGCAAAGGTAAGTTTCTGGAATTTTATATTCCCAGTGACTGGTAGCCCTTCATCCTGAATCTCACAGAAGATCAATGGGTCTTAAGCATTTAAACTAAACATCTGGAAATTTGCTAACATCTTTTCTTTTGGGATTTTTAGCGAAATAATGCATGGGATCTCTGCTCTCAGAGACCATCCTCCAACTCCAGTATGAACACCCTGTTTGCAACCCAGCATTTGGTTAGCAGAGATTGCAGTTTCAGCCAGAAGTGCTATCCAAAACCTTTGATGAATAAATGCTTTGTTCACTGTGTGTAGGAAGCAGACCTAGGTGGCAGATATATGCTCTAACCTACATTTATATATCTGGGGGAACCTGCCAAAAACCCAATGATCAGCAATTGAATTCCAGCCATTTTAAATACAAGTTTCTCAGGCAAACCTCGTGTCCTGCATTCCACATGCGAGTTTCCAGATCCTTAAGGTTTGCTTAGCTCTGGATTCAAACATATGGAGAGACTCCTCTGCTACAGTTCACTACTCCTGCTGCAGGCCTTTCAGATCTAAATTGTCTCTTACCATATGTGCCCTGCAAGGAAATCACTGCTGTTTGCAAAAGGCAAAGTCTGGATATGTGCATTGCTTTGTCATTAAGACTGTCCCATGATAACCACCTGGGATCTACACAGATGTTCAGTACAAGGACCATTGCTCCTCCTCCTGTACAACAGCATTACATGGTGACTTCCAAGACAATTGCCACAACGTGTCCAAATGACAGCCTCCCAGGCACTCAGTTGTTATTCTTTACACACGAACAAACACCCATATGTGATGCTCACAGAATAAACTGAAGAAATTATAAATATGGAACACATCTACTCAATCTAAGAATAAAATATTCATTCTGGAACAACTTATGAAGCTTTTGTGAAGGCAAATCTTTGAAATCACATGGATATCAAATTCCTAAAGCACACATGCTGAAAGCCAAGTTATAAGTCTGTGTCAGGTTTCTTTTAGACTAATTTCTAGTAAAGTTTACCCAAGTGAAAGAGAACATAAATACTGAAGCAAGAATACCATACCCTACTCCTAAGCCAAAATTCATGAGAATTAAAAGCAAGCACTCCACAGGCTTCCCTGCTAGGTTTTTCACCAAAGCTCATTAATGAGAGCAAGTTAACAGATTCACAGACAGACACAATATTCACAATTCACCCATTTTGCTTTCTCTCCAGGCCACATTTGCATTACATTAGAGCACAGCTCACAGAAAGGCAGCCAGACAAGACATCACCCTCCACGTAAGTTACTGCAATTGTTAATCGCTCTCAGGGATACAAGTTTGTACCAACATTTTTCTCTTGAGTTAGAGTGGCTTCCAGTTCTAGTAATTGTTTTCGTATCTGTGCTCTGGACATACTTCAAAAATACCATCAAACTGTCACTCCCCCTTTACACTAACCAGTTTTTTATGTCTTGTCCCCATCCAAAAAAAGCCATGGCTTGGATTCAGCCCCGTGGCAATCACAATCAATTATTTCCAAAGCTCTGCTAAAATTACCTCTGATAGATTCAGTTATTACAAACAAAATCAGGAGTGTGAACACATTCTGTAGCAAAGAAAATTAAATATACATGGTTTCTGAACTAAAGAGAATCTTAGGTATTGTTTATCTATTTTTACCTTTAAGGGAATACTGTCCTTTGAGAAGAAAGTATTGAAATTAAGAAAAATTAGACTGCTAGCAAAAATCTCTTTCAGAGATGTTCAGTTGTAACCATAACGTATAACAACACCAGGTGATTTTTTTTTTTAATCTAGATAAATTTTAAATTGGAAATAAATATATTCAGTTAACTCAACTGGCAAAACTTCCATTTAATTCCATTGCTATTTTGCTGCTAAAAGCTATAAACATGTGGCTTTTGGTAACATATGTTTAACCAACTCCTTCATATGAAGCCAGAAATCTAATATGGATGAAGCTGTACTTGAGAACAGCGACTTCCCCAGTGACAGCTTAGGTATTTATTATATTTTAATCACAGTGGGATGGAGTGAGTAGCCTAAGTTTTGCACATCACTTCAGGACACATCATAAGAGAAGTCCACCCAGCAGCAGAACAACAACTGCATTTTCACAGCATCTGAAAGCTACCAGTGTCTCAGTATAATTTTTACTACATCTTTTATGTTTTCCACAAAGTTGAAAATGCTACCATGTATTATAAAAATAAGTGGGGAAAAAAAAAAAAAAAAAAAAAAAAAAAAAAAAAAAAAAAAAAACATGCTAAATCTTTGCCTCTTTATATTCTTTTGCCAAAGTCCAAGTACATCCTGAGCACTCAGAAGCCAAACATTAGTTAAGTCCCAGTTCATAAACATAAAATAAATTTTTAAAAAACATATTCAAATAAAAATAGAGAGCAATGCTGTGCACTAGCTGAAAAAATAGAGATGAGTGCTGTGAATAATCAGTGTTTGGTTGTTTTTTTTTCTGAACTCCTATATTTATGCAAACATGTAAACCAGCAAAATTCTAGTAATTTATCTGGGATTAGTTACTATACAGACTGATACACATTGTGGCCTTCTTAATTCTTAAATCACCAAGTTACCAAAGGTCCAATTCAAATCACCAAGATCCAATTCAAATGGTCCGTTGGGGCACCAATAAAATGTTAATCTTGCCAACAAATAATGAGATTGCCAGAGATGCTTCTTTCCACATGATTGCAAAAATACAACAAATAAGACCCTACAGTGCCTGGCCAAAACAATAATCAGCTGGGGATACTAAGTAACAAATGTCTGAGTGGATCCTAGTCCATTCACTTCTGTCTACATCAGAAAAAAAATAGATCGTAGCTGGCAACAGAGACTGAGAAATTATTCTGTCAAGAGAACGACTTATCCTTTCTCACTGAGGTGGTCTTTCTTGGAAGGACCAGCTCAGTGTGTTACTAGTGAGAGAATTCATCCAGGACTGGGACACCCTGGACCTAGAAGTTCAACTGGAGGTTTCTAGCCAAATTCCATGACACTGCCTCAGTCCAGACCTCCTTCAAAAATATTTGATTAATGCTTGGCAAGCAAAGTAAACAAGGATAAAGAAGGGATGTGAGAGGCAAGTTAGCAGGGATGTTCAGTGATGGAAGATCTCTCACTGGTGATGTTTCCCAGTAAAGCTCTCCTTGGTCAAAGGTGTCTAATAAATTTCACATGCTGCTTTCAGAAGTTTCCTCTTCTCACAGGCTGAGACCAAGTAGGCAAGAGAGATGAGCAGGAGGAAATGTCTATCTTCACCCCACTTTTTCTCTTCTCACTTTACCAGCACCTTGCCATTCAGCTCAGAGTCAGCAAGAAGTTCTTACTGCCCTTCCAAGAGTTTGAACTCCGAGGGGAAAAAAAAACATCACTATGCTAAATAAACAAACTGGTCTTTTTTCCCTCCTATTATCTTTTACTTTTTAGTATGCCCTGTAGGCACTGCTGTCACTGTCGCAGGGAATTTTCTGTACTTAAAGGTGAAGGGTGACTTTTCAGAGCTAATCTGTCACTGGATTTGAACATCAAATTGACTTCATATGCAACCAAAATGCTGAAGACCTCAGAAAAAAGGTACACATCATTCATAGACTTCCAAGTGGCTGGCTGGAGATCTTCAGGACAAGACTATAATTGTGGCTGCTGAACAAGTTAACACAAACAATGCTTCAGGACACAGAAAGGGATGGTGTCTGGAAAATACTGGAAAATATAAACCCATCCATCCAAGAGCAGAAGAATTTTAGTTTTCATTCCTGCATTGCAGGGTTAACTTAGAGCAATTCCTTAGAAATGGATTCTAAAATATCCCAAGGGTCTGTACAATTTAAAAAGCACCTTTCTGTTAAATAAACTGCTACTGCATCACATAGACTATCAATCTGAAATTTCCATTGCTTTTGAAGAAATTAAATGCTCAAGGTCTAATAAATTATTCTACATTTTTTCCTAGGCTCAGAATGATCTCCATCCTTTTTCTTCCAAGTTCTGTGCAAGGCTCCAGTTACATGAATGTCCCAGACACCATTTTCACTCAAATAAAGCCAAATATTATATCTTTGAGTTTACACACAGATTCACTTTTCTTAAAACAATCTCAGTCTAAGCTATAAATACTGTAAAACACTCCCACATTTGGTATCACATTTTATGAAAATCTGCAGAGTTCTGGCTGACTGATTATAGTTCTTGAAGTATGCTTGATAAGTGCTTTCTCTCTACCAAGTATGAAACTTCCCACAAGCACTACCTGCCAAAATCAGTCCCTTCTAACATCAGTTTTCTGTAGAGGCAGGAAAAGCATATTATTTTTTAAAGTGCTTTTACCCTTTCTGTACTCATTTTACTGCCCATAGTGGTTCCCAGATCTTATCAGCAGTGGGTTAACCCACATCGTGTTCATTTAAATTACTGTATCAAATCACTCTGTGATATCATAGTAATACAACAAATACAATGGAATATACATGCTAAATGCCAGACAGGTTTCCCTTTGTGTAGCCTGACATTTTTGTTAGTTCCTCCACTAAAGTCCCAGAAAAATATTCTGTGAAATTAAACAATTCCTGGATGAGAAGTCATTTAAAATACACTGTGAATTTAAGCAACTACCCTGAAATCTGCATTCAGTCTCTCTGGGCCAACTCTTTTGAAGTCAGCTCCTCACTTGCTTTCTCTTCCAATTTTCTATCCTACTTGCTTCCCACACCCTCATTCCTCCTTTTTTTCTGGACAGTGTCTGGTCTTCACTTAGCTGGAGCAGGCAGCAGCATAACTGAGAGGCTGATACCCTAAAACCTTAACTCTTTTTTTCAAGAAGGTAATTAAAGTTACAGTCTTGAGGGGAAGAAAGGAGGCACAAACTCACAGGTTCACTCAAAGACTTCCTTTTCAAAACCATGCTTTGACTCTGGTCATAATGGCTACAGTGAACTGGAACTGTTAAAGTCCTGAAATGAACAGCCTTCATACAAATTCCTTTTTAAAATCCCATTTTAGATTTTGTAACAGCAACATCAATTCCTTGCTCTTGAATATCACATTTGTCTCTTGAGTTTTTGGTCACCTCCTCTTGTGATGGTCTTCAAAGCACCTTCACAATCATAGATCCTCTCAGCACTGCCTCTCTAGTGCTGCTCTGGTACACCAAAGATTGCAGGGCTGCACAGAGAGGGAGTCAATCAAAGCACACAGCTTGTTTCTTTGTTAGACAATGCTGAAGGAGGAAAGGTGAAAGGGCTCTAGCTTACACAGATGAATACATAAGAAAATTACTGTAAATGAACAGTTAATTGTATTCCTTCTCTCTGATCTCACCATTTCCTCTCCTTGATCCTCTCAGCCCCTCAGAAACTAGGATTTTTTCCCCCATTCTTATCAATTTTGCTCCTTTCAGACAATCACAACTTTCAAATCTTGAGACTGACATGTTTGAAGCAGAAAAGCTTAATCTTTCCTCAACACAATACCAGTTTTGCAGCTGCCTTTTCCAAAAGCTCCTTTGCTTATACATTTACAGCTCCAGCTTATTTCAGAATCCTACTAAGATGAGGGAATGGAATGATATGCCCAATTAGATGCCACCAATCTTCAGCATTTTAGGCATTTAACCTCTGTCTGCTTCTGACAAATCTTATCTGGCAAAGCCTGCATTGCCTACAAGACTAAGAGTCTCCAGAGCTTTCATTATGGCTTGTGTGGAGCTCACCACTCAAACAGCAAGTAAGTTGTTCTCACATTTATCCAGGAAGCAAAACCCCTCAGAATGTATCAAGAAAGGGAGGTATATATTGTTTATGCAAAGTATGAAGCCTACCTCTTTCTCCTGGTCTTCCTGGTTGACCAGGACTTCCTGGAAATCCTTGCATGCCTGGTGATCCTTGTTCACCCTGTGGCCCTGGAGCCCCCGGCCGACCTGGCTCACCAGGAGGTCCTGCAATGGTTCGTGTTGAGACAGACTGGCTTGGGATCTGGTTCAGAATTGAGTTATATCTTGCCATATGACCTGTCAGGAAAAAAAATGTCTTCATTTTCAAGTTGCAACAGAGAATCTGGTTCAGCTAAGTTTGCACAGAGTACTGGCATGTCCCCAAGGCTGTGGTCTGTTGTGCTTTGATAATATGACATTGTGTGTTTGTTGGTGGAGAGACAGTGGTTTAGGAAATACATAGAAACGGAAAAGAACAATTGTGGAGAATTTTATTTCCTTGCTTTGATGTTTGATGTGTTGGGGTGGGTTTTTTGTATTTTATGTCTATAAAAACCTAAAATTGTAACAGCAGAAACTTCTCTAGACTATAATAAATTGGAGACAATTCTGGCTTTTTTTAGATGCCTGATGCTAATCAGCTCTAATTGGACATAAATCCATTTGAACATAAATATAGTCAGAATATAAGTCCTGACTGTGGAAAAAGATCCATTCTAGAGATAGAACCATGTGAATTACCAACATACTTACCCTGGATGAGTTGTTCACACACTTGCCGAGCAACAGCGCGCACCATTGCTTGGGACTGGAGATCACCCTGGATAACAACAGCAGCAGTGTCAGAACACAGTTTTTCTCAACATGTCTGTCTTGAAAATGCTTAGAGCAATTAAAGACATTTATTATTCCTGAGATATTGTATCCTCATAGATGAGGAAAAAAAAAGCCAAAGAAGTTGTGGGATTTCCCATTACTCTTACTGTCCAGCAAACAGAGGTTGGAGGAGATAGCCCTAGTGAGAAATTTGGGGACATGTTCAATGCCACATACTTCTCACATTGAAAACATTACTGTAGATGTATATAAGACAATATCTGGAAAAGCAGGAAAGTTTGATTGTATGGAGAATTCTGTTGTGCCTGCAAACACCGAGCAACATAAATTGTTGTAGAAAGCTTTTTATGAGACAGAAGGCCAGACAAGGAAACAAATGGTGGTTAACATGACCATAGACTTACCCGCTCACCCCTTTCACCCTTAGCTCCAGGAGGACCCTGTGAAAAGATCCAATACAAAATTAACTCTCCTTTTGTTCTTGCTTAAAATTTTTAACACCTAAACTTTGTCTCCCTGGCAACACCACAGTAAGAGAAGAAAACCCAAACAAGACACAGGGTTTCGGGAGGATAGGTGACAATAATGAATACTTGCTTCCTATTTCAGTATTCAACAAAATGTTGACTTTCAGCAATGATGACTTTCTTGGGGGTCTGTCACATACTGAGTTCTCTTGTTTAAAATGTCAGCAAGGCAGGCTGTAACGTGAGGCAGTTCACATGGTTGAAATAGGTTCTACCAACACTGAGTGTAAGGAAGAGAAAGCTAATGGGAAGCAAAACAGTAGTCTGAACTCTGTAGCATTTGCTGCTCTAAGACTCAGCATCCACTATGAAGAGTCAGCAATGGGATTAAACTGCACAGACTATTAAATAGGACATTAAAGATAATGTAACACTGTAATGGTGGCAAGGACCATTATTGATGGGAACAAGTTGTCTAGCACAGTTACAGCTTCATCAATGGAGGTTTTTGGAGTAGGCTAGACCCAGTTCTCCCAGGAACTCCTGAAGTGAGGAAAGGTCAGCATGAAGAGGTAACCAGCTGACTGATGCATGGTTAAAGCACAGCTTATTGTATCCTGGAAAAGAAGAAACTCCTACAAAGACTGCAAGATTTCTATTTCTAGGTACCTTTCCTATTACTCTTTGGGAAAGACAGTTATTGAAACTCAGTAATTTTTTTACCCACCTAGATATTTTTTTCAGAATTACAAGAGTCTAAACATTCACAACAGAGGTCTTACATGACTCACAGGAACATTAACGCTCTAGGAAATTCAGTTCAATATCTGGAACATGTGTTTGGACAGGATCTGAACAGTCAGCATGTTATGCATTGATAATAAGTTCCATAGCTCATCAAATCTCCTTAGTAGATTTCATGATTACACTTAGAAAGTATGCAGAACTGGGCATTAGGTTATCATCATTGCTTATATATTACCAGTCCTTTCATTTTCCCTTAATCGAATAATAATGCTTGCATTGGACTGATTCCTCTTCTTTTTTTTTTTTTTTTTTTTTTTTTAAAAAGCAACAAAGCAGCTATATTTTTCAAATTGGGTCACAAGTACACATTGTAACATTCTGTTGCCTTTAAAAATTAAACAGAAGAGTCACAGGAGAAAAACTGAGCAGGCTTTATAATTAACCAAGTGATCAAATATTAAAATATGAACACGCAATATTATCTGAACCATTACAGAGAAAGAGATCTTCTCTTTTACATAATTTACACACTCATTTTGTAGTTGAATTCCTTTCTTCTGTTTAAACTGTTTCTGGTTTTTTAATAATAATTTAAAAAATAATAACTGAAAGGCAAACTTAGTATTAAATATTCCTAATATTTATTTTCAGCATAGAGGGTGTAATTTTCCACTCAGTGAAAGTGATGGTAAAGTTTATAACACTCTAGACAAAGCCCTAATCATTAGTCAGTTGCCCTGATGTAGACCCAGAGTAACCATGAAAGCCAGATTATTTTTTTTCATCCAATATTTTCAGAGTTTGAAAGTCATAACAGTATTTTGGAAGTATTCAGGTTAATAAATGGCATACTTTAATTTCCTAAGAGTTGCCTGAAGTGCAAAGGAAAAAAAAGAAGTAATTGCACACAGACTAGAAAGTCACATAATGTTATGTTTTCAACTTCTCTGTTTTAATCTGGTGTTTTGATTCTCTATTCCCTGTATTTTGAATGTTGTATGGAAGATCAACAAATAAATTTGATTATGAAGAATGAACAAAGAAAAACCAATATGATGTTTCACTAAGCCACTAACAGGAAACTGATCATAACTATAAATACTGAGGAGTTCTGTAAAACAGTGAAGTCAGGATCAGAAACCAATTAATCAACAACTGCAAATACAGCAATATTAATTAATTTTACTCACAGGAGCTCCAACATCTCCTTGTGGACCCTGACTTCCAGTAATACCTGGAACACCTGGAGCACCAGGTATACCCTGCATGGAAAAAGAGAAAGAAAATACTTACTGGTGATGACAACCAATATTCATGAATCCTGATGAGAGAAAGGACTGTCTAAGGGAGAGGAAGTTCTGCAAGTCAAAGACTGGAGGTGCTGGGAAGCAGAACTAATTAGTACATCTTGGAGAAAAAGAGAGCACTGGAAGTCAAACTCTGAGAAAGGCACTCAAGAAAAAATGGACTTGTGTTTCTTGCTCTTTGAAAGAGGCCCAGATTGCTGAATCACAAGACAAATCCTGCAATGTTACTACCTTGCTCAGGGTGATGACTCAGAACATACTTTTTAAAAGAACAGTATGGTTTGGACAATATTCAATACCATCAGTACTTTCACCTAATGTCTTAAATCTATCAAGAAGGCACTTTGCCTAACTGGCCTATCTGGGAAGGATAACATTCCAGAGTCAACATACATCTTGTTTTGAATGCTGAATGTGGCCTCTGCTGTGCTCCTTGATAACTGTATGAGTGCATTTGAATACCAGCACTCATCTCCAGCCTGCAAACCAAGAAAATCTAGCAGTTCACTTTGACTTGCAATCCTAATACAGATTTCTTACAAAAGTAAAGTCTTGTTTCAAATGTTAAGAGCACTCATTCTCTTTATATAGTACAGTTACTTGACTAAGAACAAGATACCAACTTTTTAATGGAATAATTGTCTCCCCTTACCATGGGAGAAATTTTTTCTTGAACCAAGTAAGAGTGGAAAGAAATGACACTGGACAAGCAGCTTTCTGACAACCCTGTGCATCACAAGAATTTTAAACCCTTGGCCTAGTCTACCCACTGAAGTCTAGGTAACAGAGTGACCTACAATCCCCCAAAATCCTGCTGACTTCTACAGTAATAATTTATATGGGCAATACTCACCGTAGGGCCAGGAGGTCCTTGTGGGCCTGTGGGTCCATCTTTGCCAGGAAGGCCCTGTAAGAAATAAATATATGCAATTCTATCAGATTTTTTTATATACTTTGTGAATATGTTCTATTTCATGTAGGAGATTTTTCTTTTTCTTATTCTTCATTTTTTTCTTAAATTAAGAACTAGTGGCAGTGGTTTTTTAGAAGAAAATTCCATGCTTTGCTCTGGGGAGGGTTTATTCCTTAAAAGAAGCTATAGGACAGCTGATATTTTTAAAGAATCCAAGTCTCACAATACTTTAGATGTAAGAAGCAGCAATGCAATACTCTTTGTACTGCCACTTTTTAACCTCTGAGTGAATTTCATTACCAATGCTGCCGCAGTGAAGTAAAAGAGAACATTTGTTGTCAGACTTCTCTCCCACAAGACGGGTCACACTTTTGCATCAGTTCTCACTGGCTGCAACTATTCACAATCCCACTGATTAAGTGCTGAAAGATGGCAAGTGCTGGCCTCTCTCTCTGCCCAGCAATACTGCACATGTGTATGAGCTATCACCGAGGTCCTGATTCAGGCAGCAGCAGGAATGCTCATGTGGTTTACATTATGAACGTGCTTCAGAGCTTCCAGAAATCAGAGCCAAAACCTAAAGATAACTTGGAAACTGGAAAGCAAGCAAATCATAGAAAAAAGACTGACCAGATGTAGAAGAAAATACACTATTAATAAAATATTCTTGCAGATTAACCACTATGCACATTTTGTGTCCACAGGCTATAAAGTATAGTGTTCTGAAGAGCCTGGTGATAAGTCAATTCTTTAGTTATTACACAGCCTAAAAAGGAGAAGTATAATCTTATCTTTAGCTCAAGACCAGAATATGGAGCTGAGGCTAGAAGAAAAGAAAGGGTTTCAAAGTCTTTATTCCGATACACACAGTAAAGAACATTTTAGGAACCGGTACCTCATAAAGTTGCTGAAACAAATTCACATATATTTCATTTTGTACTTTTTTTCTGAAACTGTATTTCTGGCAGTTTTAGTAATGAATATAGCATGAACTACTAGTTTGGTGCTCTACATAATTTGGAAACTATGATTCAAGCATGCTATCACATGGCATTAGAAAACTGGTTAGAGAATATTATATGCCATATACCTGGAAAAGATTTTTTATATTTCCACATGAAGGGTATTTTGATGGTAAAATAAGTCACATAGTCAACTATGTCATCTATGCATCCTTAGCCCAAAAAAGGAAAATTTTTCCTGTTTTATAGTGGACCCAGAGGGTTTCTGAACCTTCAAAGACCAAAGCAGCTCCCCTTTCACAGTAAGAACTAAAACTTAGTGGCACTGAAATAAAAATACTAGTAGTGTCTCTGCCACAGTAGTTTTAAGACACATACACAGAAAAGACTGCAAGCCTAGCTCAGTTAAATGCATTTGTAAAGGAAAGTGTGTTCAGTCTTCAAAACTAAGGAAAAATTATTGTTCCAGAGGAAACAGAGAATGGCATAAGGAACTTTGAAATGCATTAAAATCATAAAACAAGGTTTCTGATGTTCTCTGGAAGAGCAATTAGTTGTGGTAAATTCAGCGATAGCTATTCACAATTGTATAATAACGTGGAAGTCCCTGAAAGATAATGCAAACTGAACTTGTTTTACAACAATAAACCCTTAAGGAAAACTAATATCTTCATATTTATAAATATTTTCCACATTTTTAAGCACAGAGTTAAAATCTGATCAGTCCTAAAGTAGGATGCAAAGTGCTTTGACCCTCCTAAGGACTTGATTTAACTAATAGGAGGGGAGTCGAGAGCTTTGTAATGACTTCTAGGATGCTGGGTGGATTCACACAAACTTCTGAAGAAAATTAATATCCTTCCCTTCTCCCATCCAAGTCAAAGAGTTGAATTAATAGTATGATCAAACTATTATGTTTTCTCTGAGTGTGTTTCACTAATTCTTTCTTCTGAGGAGTATTCTTACTTAGCTGCTCAGGAATCATCTCCTAGGACCCATTTCTCTTGGCTCTGTGTCTGCATGGCTTGGACGCACACAAAAAAATCTCCTCCTACTGCATTTGTTAGATGTGAAAATGGCTATTTACAAATTAAGTCAAAGAGAGGATAGATTTAAGAAAAAGCATGGCAATACCTATTCTCACACGAAGGTAAAAGATAAAAGATAAAAAAGATAAAAGATATCTGTGCTACTAACAGAGTTTAAAAATGATGTTGCTCAGATCATCTTATAGCTAGAATGATCTGATACTCATTCTGGACTTGTGAGTAGTGAGCAGAGGACATTAGTAGGTACCAGAAAATTGGCAGGAACACTGGGAATGTATTTCTTCTGGCTCTTTTTCCCATTGTTTTTGGTCTGTGTAATGTAGAAGAAAATAGAATACTGGGAGAATTCACAAAGTTATATTCAGAACACTGAAGCCTTACTGATGTTATCCACCATTTTTCTCCCTATTACTGAAGTCTTCTCTTTGCTTATCCAGCTTCTTAAGGGCTGGAGGAATTACAGAGCACAACAGCTCCTTTTATCTGATTTGGTCATATCCAGAGTAGGAATGACTCTACAGAGCCACCGAATCTCCTCCATGGAGACTCATGTCCAAGAGTAGCATGGGATAGATTTTGATGTGTGACCTCAGCTGTAGGGTGGTTTAAATGGAAAATGTATATTAATTTGGAAGGTTAACTTAAATTAGGACATGAAAATGGCATGAAAAACAGTTACGAAGAAATGGTGTGGCTATGACAGAATTTTTATTAAGGGATTTTATGGCATCACAGAATGGAGGCACCACTTAAATCCCTGGAAAATCTGAAGTCAGGTAAAGTGGAGGCTGCTGCTGACCTCACTGTAAAATCTTCAGCTTTCAGTGGTCTGGAATTTGTTTGGGGTACAGGTGTAGAGGCTTTGCTTGTGTATCTGTGTCCCTTTGACTGTGCCTTTGCTTGTAAATCAATCAAGTCCTTAGAGAAAACAATGTGACACAGCTCATATCAGCATACATAGGGGTCCCCAGGGGACAAGTTGAACATGAGTCACCAGCCTGGCCCTGCAGTAAAGGAAGACAGCAACAGTCTGGCTGTGGGAGAAGAGATTTGGGTTGGAAGGCACCTGAAAGATCTCTAGTTCCAACCCCACTGCCATTCACCTCTGTCAGGGACTTTTAAGACTACTTCTGGAGCTCTGTATCCAGTTTTGGTCTTCCCAGTCCAGGAAAGACTGACATACTAGAACAAGCTATCAGGGCCTGGAACAGAGGACATATGGAGAAAGGTTGAAAGAAGTGGGTTTGTTCTGCTTGGTAAGCTTATTGCTGCCTAAACTACCTGACCAGAGGCAAAAGAGATTCAGACTCTTCTCAGAAGTGCACAGAGATAGGACAAGAGGGAACAGGGGGAAACAAGACTCAGTCTAACACGACCATGAGCTACCCAATTGGACCTGTTCAGAGTGGAGTGTTGGATTACCTCTGAATGTCCCTACCAACCTTAATTCTATGATTTTATAAATTCCACTAAAGGAGCATTTATTTAAACTGCCTGCTGAAAATGTCTCCTAATCTATGCTATTCCTTGAATCACGAGCTGAAAGTATCCTAATGGGCCAAGCTTAACACTGCCAAAGAGGATCAATAAGAAACAGATTGCACAGGTCAGTAGCCAATGCTCAAAGCCATGTTCTGGCAACATCCAATTTGGTGGTCTGGATGCAGGCTTTGTGTCTCACAGTTGGTCTCCTTGCATTCCACTCCTGCTCTGAACAGAAACCATTAGAAGCTGAGGAAAAGTTAAAGAGATTGAATCCATCCTCTATCAGTTTACTGCAGATCAGAGTGTTCAAGCAGGATAAGATAGTGTTTGTTAATGCTTCTGGACTCCAATCCAGCTGCAGCAGCTGAACAAATCAATCCTTTGAGAGTTTATCTCTGTCCCACCCCTAACAGACATATGCAGAAGCACATCCAGCAGAGCTTCCTCCAGAACTTTTTAACCTGCTAAGGAAGAACCAATCTTATTTGCCAAAGAGAGGCTTAGCCAGGACAAGAAAACCATCAAGCAACAGCAACCAGTGACAACATCACAGGCACAAGAGATACAAAGGACTCGGAATGACAGAGATCCCTCCTTACTTGGTGTCATCAAGCAGAGCATGCTTGCCCCTCAGGATGATTTATGAGGTTTCTCTTGTTGAAGCTGTGTAGATCTGTCCTCTTGTATGGCTTGTACTTTGCAAGAACCATAGTATCATAGAATGTTTTGTGTTGGAAGGGACCTTAAAGATCATCCAGTTCCAACCCCTCTCCATGGGCCAGGACACCTCCCACTCTACCAGGTTGTTCAAAGCCCCATCCAGCCTGGCCTTGAACATTTGCAGGGATGAGGCACCCACAACTTTCCTGGGCAAGTTGTTCCAGCATCTCACCAATGTCATATTAAAGAATTTCTTCAAAATGCCTGACTTAAATCTACCTTCTTCCAGTTTAAATACTACCTCTTTTCCTATCACTACACACCCTTGTAAGAAGTCCCTCTCCAGCTTTCCTGTAGGTTCCCTTCAGGTACTGGAAGGACACTGTAGGGTCTCCTTGGAGGTCTCCTCTCCAGGCTGAACAATCACAACTCTCTCAGCCTGTCCTTATAGGAGAGGAGCTTCAGCCCTCTGATCATCTTTGTGGCCCTCCTCTGGACTTGTTCGAAGAAGTCTGCATCCTTCCTGTGTTGCAAGCTCCAGAATTGGGCACAGTACTCCAGGTGGGGTCTCACAAGAGCAGAGTAGAGGGGGAGAATCCCCTCCCTTGACCTGCTGCCCAAGCTTCTTATCACCCAGGATACCATTGATTTTCTGGGCTGCAAGTGCACATTGTCAGCTCACATTATCCCCAGTTCTGAAAAACTTGTAGAGATCTCCCAATAAACATCTGTCCCATACTTCTCTCCCATTAAAATCAGTGTGATTTAACCATCTACTTTACATCACTGATAATTAAAATGCTTCAATGAACAACACATACTAATGCAGAAGAATAACAGAGAAAATCTCAATTCTAGTAATATAATAGCTGCAAAACAGTTTGGCATCTTAGCTAACAGGAGGAAACCCAACAAAAGGAATATTATACAAAAAGGCAATTTACTTCTCAGGAATTTTCCAGTTCCCCATTTCTGTTGCTCTATTAGAATTATGCCTTTCTCCAGTGCTCAGCCTTCAAAGAGACTCTGATAAAATGATTGGCTTGAATCTTTACCCATTAAAAGCAATTTTATGTTGTCATAACTTCACAGGAATCAGATGAGTTACAACACCATAAAAATAATGGAACATAACTATTTGTTGCCATAGAAATAATTGCTGCTGGACAATATTGCACAAGGGTCACATGGAGACCTAATTTTATGAGATCTAGGCTATTACCCAGCCTCTTTGATTAACATCAGAAGAAAGGGAATGCATGAACCAGGCCTGATTACCATATCTATAAAAACTGGCAGGTTTTGTAATTGCCCTGGTCTTGGGCAATTTATTGCCTTATTATAGGCAATACTGGGGTATTCTACAGAATAAGCACTGCATGACCTTTGAATACTCAAAAGCCTTTTCTGCACTAGTCTTTCCCTTGACATTTTTATCAGACATAGCATATCTCTGCATCAACCTGCTCACTTCCACATGTGGAGAACCAGGTCAGTTCTGAGCTGCTGGCTTATATCCAGACATAGCTGAGGGCCATCACTGCTAAATATGATTTTAGAGTGCAAAATAAAGTAAAAATACTGAGTTATCTTCTCCCTGAATTGCAGAATTTTCAGTGTCTCTCATGATCAGGAATTCAGAAAGAGGAGGCACATACCACTCACATGTAGAGCATCTATCACCGAGTTGAGTTAACTTGGCTATGACCAAGATTAGACAATATGGTGACTAATGCCCATAGGCCCCAGCTCTTTATTAACCTGGACATAAACATACACCAACCTTGGGGAATCTAGGGGGAAAAAATTCCAATACAGGAAAAAGAAGACATTAAAAACGTGCAAAAAATGAGCTTTCATACATAAGAAGGCATCAGAGTATTATAAAGTAAGAGGAAAAAAAGATGTTTACCTTTAGATTTAACTGTAACTTAATTGAAGTTTAGAAGGCTATCCATCTGATTAGGTTGTTCATCTGATGCTAATGTTTTATAAATCTTTTTCTCAGTAAGATTACTTTCTTTTCTTGACATGAGAAAAACATCTATGCATTGCTCAAATTCTACAGTAACTTCAGTGGAATTACTTCTACACATAAAGATATGCCAATCTTTAAATTTGTAACAGTGACCTCAAACACGTATTTTGCTAAAGTTTTTTTCTTATTCTAACATTTGTGGTTAATGCCAGCAGTCAAAAAAAGGTCCACATTTCTTTAAATTTCAAATTATGTTAACTATCTAAAAAAGGATCATGAATATGTACTTAATCTTTTGAGTGTAACTGAGAAGTCATATTTAATAATGAACTTCTGCTATAGACTGTAACCTAGTATTACACTAAGGGTAACTTTCCAGATTCTCTCTAATAATGAAATAGAAGTCTCCCTAAGAAGAGAGGAAAGAGGACTTAGAGGTTTAAGTGCATGCATGTATATGAAGATTTTTTTATTAATTTGGTGATTGATATTAATTATCATGGATGGTAATTATCTTCATTTGTTTTAACAGAAGCAGAACACAGTTGACTAGATTTCATTATTATTCTTCACTTTTTCTCCACAGCAGCAGTTTTTATAGTTATTGTTTTACATTCCATGTTAAATTCCCTTGTAGTTGGAACAGTTACTCATTAATTAGCTAGAAAGCAAACTTAGATCATTGCATTGGGTTGCATGCCAATTAAGTACCACTTAAGCACCATCTAATTTTAAATGTATAAGCAAATTGACTAATTGGCAAAGCTGGACACTAGTAACATCTACTCCTACAAAATGCCTTAAACACAAACAGTGTTTAACTGTTTAACAAAAACATTGCTCCTCACTGTGAATCTGGTATTTCTCAACACTGATCTACTAAGTGGAAGGATATTCCTCCCTATCTCTGTCTTCTTTTCTCTTCTGACTGGCACAAAGATTTGGGTCTCCAGAAATGTTATAATATAAGTGAAAAAACTACAATAAATGAACCATGCTGGGAAACATACCCATTATGGCATGGAAACTCTTGAAACAAATGCAAAATATGTTAATTTTACCTTACCCTTTGACCTTGAGCGCCATCTCTTCCAGGTGAACCTGATGCTCCTGGGACACCCTAAGCATTATAAAGGAAAGGCAATTGATGAGATCAAGTTAACAGAATCCAACTAAATCACTTTCCAGCAAAACTGTTGCTTGCTTTTGGATAAATGTTTTGGATAAATGGAAGTAGGGAGTTCATTGATGTGTGGCAGAGATGTGTAGAAGAGATTTAGTATTTCTGTGAAATGAGACATGGTAAAACTCAGACTCTTAAAACGCATACCCTATCACTATAATGCCCAGTTAAGAACACTGATGAGTTCATTAATTTAGGCTTCCTCTGACATTAAGCTCAGGAAAGAGCTTCATTTCCTCCACCATCCTAGGGCCATGTCAGTGTAACTGCATTGCACAACATCAGCACTTTAACCTAAAAATATGATGGCTATTTCTCTCTCTCGTTACTAAAATGGAGTCTGCTACTACATTGTTTGAAATAAGTGCAGGAATATCAAAGGGAAAATCCTGCCTGAGCAGGATTGCAATTTAGGTCCAGCAGTTCCCTACTGTTCAGATGAAATGGTACTCTTTAGCTCATGAAGGTGGCAGAGCAAGAGTTTGGGACTAAGGTGGCTAAGAATGGCTGTCTAAGTTTACTGTCTTCAGCACATTTGAAAAAGAGGGGGAAACCTTGGAACCAACAAATACTGGATGGATACAATTAGCAGAAGAGGAGCATCTGAGAAGGGAAGAGCACACGATCCTGGAAAGCAGCAGTAAGTTGGAATGCAATCACCAGACACCAAACTGGGTAAGACTCATTGAGTACTACGATCTTGTGAAATACGGCATCAAAAAGATTGAGTGCCTGATCTGTCCTCCCAGATAAACCCATGACAAATTTAACGGGTTTAAAGTGGAAACAAGGAGATGCTAATTATTCCCTATGTAAGCAGAAATCTAAGAGTGGAGAGGTTTTAAGTCTACAGAGCCCCCACTTCAATGTTAAACAATGTCAAAAAGTAAATGGTTCGCCAGGCCCCGAAAGATTTGGTCACTCCACACCAACATACCCTGGATTTCCAGTTCTAAACCTAATTTCAAACTCACCTCAACAACAGGATTCTCAGCAGTTTCAAAAATGTGCCCTAAATTCACAAGTATGTCAATTCAACATCCAAAGTTAGTAAGTGACAGGCTAAATAATAACTTAGGGAATACCTGCAGACCAGGAAAGCCAAGATCTCCCTTCTCTCCCTTTTCACCTGGTGGCCCCTAAAAATTAAGAATCACACTTAATATATCAAACATGTGGTCACTTTCCTTTTTTAAGAGTTGCATTCAGCTTCTTTAGAAAAAACAACCAAACAATTAAAAAAAAAAAATTCTGCTGAAAACTTTTTTTCTGCTGAAAGCAAACTTTCAGACTCTGTTTTCAAAAATGTAAAGAAGAATTTACAAGTGTAGAAAAGTGTAGAAAATAAAACAAAGTTAATTTTAAAAGACTTCAGAAGAACCTGACAAAACTATAGCCATTATTTTACCAAAATGGTATTTATTTTCTTTTCTCCTCAAAGGAATCTGTATCTCTTCAGTTCACAGAAGTATTTCCTAAAATGATGAAGCCAATTGATTTCTATGAAAATTAGACGTATTTCTAGAGTACATATGCCTGACAAGGGCATACATTTCTAGATGATAAACTAATTTTAACTACACCTCATTATATAGAAACATGATTTTTCTCTTACAATTCTTACAATTAATGTATTCTGTATTATTACTGGATTATTATTATTACAAGATTACTGGTGCTGGTTCGTTATTCTACCAATGTGTCTTTATGTTGAAAGACACTGAAACTTATTTCACAATAGCACTGGAAACTCCAGATCTAATCATCTCCTCTGATGACAGACTCTGTAGTGAATATTATTGCTTAATTTTGGCAGCAAATATGGTGTTCTTGCTTGGGCACACCTTTCAAGTCAGAACTGAACTCCAACAAGCAGTTCCACAACTACGAAAAAGATAAAACATTAACATTTTGGTTTGGGGCCATGTTACAGCCCTCACTGCAATCTTGTCTCCAGGCTTGGGGTAATTACCTGGATTATATTCAACCTGAAATCAAATACCTCCAGCTAAATAAAATTCAGATCCAAATAAAACCAGGAATGTTGGCATTGAACCCACGTCCACTGTAGGTTAAACACACACAAATCCATGACTTCACCTCAAATACTGAAACTCAGATTCTGGTCAGGACACAAAAAGCTGTTAGCCTACTCTAAGATATGGGCTGTTCAAAACATTGCAAGAAAGAACCCTGTTATTTTATAAGTCTCACTGGAAGCCCTTGAATAGAAAGTCCACTGGGTCCTTGTGGTCCTGGAGGTCCTTGTGGTCCAGGAACACCAATTTCACCTCGAGGTCCATCTGGTCCCTAAAGCAGCACAGGACATAAATTAAAATCCTATTGTATGTAAAAAGGCAACTTCTGTTTGAGCAATTAAATACCAATCAACTAAAACCATCTGAAATATGGGTTAACATTTGTGACAGCAGCACTCTAAATTTTATCTCCTTTATCAAGGAACAAAAAGGACAAGCAATTGTTATGAAAAGAGACACGCCAAATGCCACTGGCATTTCACTTTTTCCTCAGTGATGTCAGAGAGAATCTGGAATTTATTTCAAGGTTTGCATGCAAAAGACATAAACCAAGAACCTGTGCATCTGACAGCTGCAAAGCACTGTACAAAGTACCTTTGGACCTGGATCACCACGATGACCTTTGGCACCTCTGACACCTGGACCACCCTGTGAAACATAAGCAGGGGACTTGCTGAAAACCAGACCTCTCAAATAAACAAAATCCAGAGAAGCCAAATTATTTTTTTCTTGTTCCTGAATCAGTGTTGAGGAATCAGTGAATATCCTGTCTATATTCTTCCACTAGAGTAATTAAACTGAGAGCAACCTTAAGTGTAGCCATACACAGAAACAGATTCAAACACAGATGTTGTTACTACTTTCTAGAGCCAAGAATGCACACCATGTAAGAATCAAAAAAATACTGAAAGCTACAATAGGGATGGAAATGTATACATGTGGTCATGGGTTCTCTCCCAGTTGCTGAAATCTCCAGCCATCTGTTCTCACCAAAATCACTACGTTGTCAAAGGCTGAGTTTCCAATTACTTGGAAATATTTTTCAGCAATGACAGCTCCAGGACCATACCTTGGTTTAATTTAGAGTTACTAAATGCTAAAATGCTCTTTTGCATTTGCATTTCTTTGCATATCTTTTCTTGTTTTTTTTTCTTTCTTCAGCAGTGCCTATATCTGTTAAACAACTGTTGTCTTTTCTGTTAGTATCAGCTGAGACACTAGAATTGCATATATCTAGAGATGGCTGCCAGGAACATGTTTTGCATACACATGTTGCATGTGCTTTGTCCTCTAGGACAACATAAATAAAGTGGCTTTTTAAAATTTTTTCAGGTCAGTTTTCCTGTTCCCCCATCTGAGTGAGGGATATGAGCCTTACAGAGATTTTGCCCTTCTTTGTGCTCAAAAAGAGCCTTGTACAACTGTGGACCACAGCATTGTTTAGAAGCTATAATAAGTACTTATTAAAATAACAGCAGTGACATGAAAGACAGAAAATTAGAAAATACGATTATTGGATTAAATGTACATGTAATATCCGTTATATAGGATTTGGAAGCACTAGAATACTCATGCTCTTCAATGAAGGTACTATAATAAAGTCTTCATATGTGTGCTCTCAGCATTTTTCTGTTCCTTTCCTGAGCTCTTCCAGTCTTCTCACTTCCATCCCACATCTCTATGGTCATGACCCATCCCATCATGGTCAGCTCCAGCCCTAAAATCACATCCCACACTCTCCACAGGCCGGTGTTCCAGTTGCTGCTTCCAAAATTCCAAGTCCTCACATTACTGCATTCCAGGCCAGTAATGGCCTCTGCCCTTCCTCCCGCTTCTCTCTCAAATTAAAAATTCCCATGCAAATATTCAGAAAAATAACTGCAACTTCCTAACATAAACAAAATCACATTTTTGTCTCTTTTTTCCTCAGATTACACTTTTACTGAGTATACACACAGATCACCTGACGCTGCACCATGAAATGATATATTTTAATATTCACACCAAGTTTGGAATGCTTATCCATGTTATGACACCAGTAACCTTTGCTTGGTAAAAGCACAAGTTCCAGAAAAGCTCTGATTTAGGATGAAAACAACACAAGAGCCTCCCCCATTTTTCTCATAAATTTGTTTTAGTGGTTATTCCTAAGCACTACTAAGTTTGTGTAACTAATTTCAAATTTCTCATTTATTTGGCTTCTACTTCTAGCCGAGAATTCCTGTTATGCTTTTTTCTTTCATTTTAAATAACTTCATAAAAGCCAGCATTTTTTTCTCTGAAACACTTCTTTATCAATAATTATCAAGCCACTTACTTATTTCTTTTTAATAGTTAAGGCCATGAAGCACTGAAAGCTTTTTATGACAATCAAACTTTTCCAGTCCTACAATATATTTTGTGTCTTTCCTCACCTCCTCCAGCTCTGCAGCACTCCTTTCAAAATGCAGGCACCAGGTTTGTGTGCTATCTTACTTCTACTCTGCATGGGGAGCTTCAGACAACATGATCAAATTCTACCAAAGATTAAGCCATAAAAGCACTATCCTTTTATGAAATCTCCCAGATGACCTTATCTCTAAAAAACACTTTGTCTTACCCAAACTGACCCACTTCCTAAAAGAGCATAAAAAATATTTCCAATGATACTATCCCACACAAATGGAAGCTTTCTATTTGAGGTCTTTTTAGTATAATGTCCAAAAATGGCTATGTAGTAGATTCCTGATACCTTAAACAGAAAAATCCTTGGCTTAGAAAAAAGTCACATGACAATTTAATAACCTGGAGGAGTACTGACCAGACAGAGAGCATGTGACTTTCCGACTTTTTGTTGGCACAGAGATGAACGCTGACTTTATTCTTTTACTCTGCTTTTTTCTAGGCCTCTTACTTTTTTTTCCAGAGCTATGCCATCTAACTGCCTGCTGAAAAGATATCACTTATAAAAGGTTGAATTCCACATTCACATACTTCAGTGCCTCGGTAGTGATTTTTCTGCTACATTGTAAGCCTCCTTTTGCATGGCACTATGCTACTCAAATTACTGTTAATCATAAATGTAAAAAAGAAAAGTGCATAGGTTTAGTGCTGGGTTAAGCTTTAGCAATTCCTGATCTTTGAATATTTTGAGCTATAGGAACACAGACCCTTTCAGTCAAAGAATTTTTAAACATTTCTCATTTTGCTGTGAAATGTGGTCAACATATTCAATTTCAGGTGCATTTTTGTGTGAATTATCCCATAATATTTTTCAAAGAATACAAATTAAACACCTACATACAGAAATTAAAACCTTCATCCATACTGGATTCATAACCTACATTCAAATAGGAAACCAAAATATTTTTTCCTTGTTTGAGATACACTTCTTCAGTAAAATTTCTGCTGAGTTCCTTTTCAAGTTTTTCTACCTGAAATTCAGTTCTTGCAGAAACACTAACCTCTGATTTGTTACTAGGAAAAATATCTGCTAAGATCTACTACATGAATGTTTTCTATCCAAGCTAATTTTGGTATTGAACATATATCTCATGTAATCTGCATACTTTAACCTTTTCAGAAATTTGTATTCCTTCAGTTTCCTCACTGGCTCCTTCTTTTAAAAACATGGTCCTGGAGCTTCCAGGACACAGTATGAACAGAGAAACACACAGTTCAAACTTCATTACAATAGAACCTTATCTCCAATTCAGCATGCAACCCTAAGGTGCCCATCAGAGTTATCAACCTAACTGTAAAAGAGAAAACACATGACCTTTCTACAAACAGCCACGTTAGGGTTCTCATTAAGCTAAGCCAGTAAAAGACTATTGGAAATAGAGCCTGCAACTTCTCTAAACTCCTGAAAATCAGACTTACACTGCAAGATTGAGTTATCTAACTGTAGTGACGCATAAATGGGGTTGTCATACCACATATCTTTAATTTATAAGAATACTGTAAACTGACCATTTCAGAAAGCTAAACTCCAAGCTATGTTTAATACACATGCTCTAGAGTAGACTGATAGGAGGTGATGAAAACATTGAAAATAAACAGCACTAACTATGGCATATCTACTAATACTGCAGGGAGGTAACAGGATTCAAGGTCTAAAGATTACTCCAACTCTTCCAGGTCTTGATTAAAGCACTAAAATTTTTACTGAATTATTGGGCAAGTTTTTTACAGCACATTATTTGGCATCTTTGGTATTAATAGAATGCAATTTTATCTCTTTGCCAAAACTTAAAACCCTAATTTAACCTTATTATTTATACAACAGCAGTATATACATGTCTTGGGATAAAGGTGGCCAGTGGACTATTTTTGTGTCAGTTAACTAGAAATCTGAATAAAACCTTACCGGTGGTCCAGGAGGTCCAAGGGGACCCTTATTAGTCTCAGAACAGGAACAAGCATGAGGAAGGGCAGGGCAGTTTTCCTCATCTCTCTAAGGAAAGATCAAGATAGGAAGAGAGTTATGTCCAAAACTATGATTCAGAAACTAAGAATTTTATGCATCTAAGGCATAGCACTATGTGGACATCTCAAAATTTTGCACCCACTTCATTTAGCAACATACATCCCATTGACTTGCAATAGGACAAGTAATCCAAGCAGACTTGGGCTTTTTTTGAAAACTCTTAATTATCCATTTCCATCAAAACACTTGTTCAGTAAAAGGGAAAATAAAAGGTTAATTCTACAGTTATTGAAAGAGGTTTCTTACCAAGCCAGGAAGCTCACAGCATTTGTCCCGATTGGCCCATGAGGTAGCACAAGCAATGTCAAACATCTGTAACTGCAACTGTTTCAAAACAAAGGTGATGTACAAGACTGTTAAAGATAAGTGCAAAATGGAGCCACCAGCAAGAAAAGCTACCTTGACTGAAGCACTCAGATTAGACAGATCATAGGGTATTGACCAAGAGCAGCTAGCCACAGATGTGCTAGCTTAAACAGTAAAAGGCTTGTGTTCTAATCAAATTGTCCAAATTATCAGACATTACTTGGCTTAAGCAAGCTGTTCAAGCTTCAATACTGCAGGCATTTGTTGGATTACTCCCACCTCCTCAATTAAATTCCTGATATTGCCCAATGGTTTCTCCCAATATATTTTCAAGCAAAGAAGACATCAAGAGACAGGCAGAAGAGAGTTCGGGTCTCAAAACTGAGTAATTTCTCTTAACCCACTCGTATGGTGCTCAGATTTTATGTGGGACAAAGTCTGCTGTAGCCTTACACTGGAGATGAGCCATAAATAATATTTATCATCTTCTCCAGTTTTATTTTACTTTAGAATATGCCCTCTCTTATACATAATATCCCCAGGCAATGAAAGCTGAAGAACGGTGAAAAGCTTGCTGAACACATGACAACATTGGGCAGAAAATTCCCACTATAGGTCTGGGAACATGGTTTGGACAAGAATTTAATCTAAAAGAACACACACATTTGGCACAAATAATGTCTGCTAGGTACTCAGAAGCAATATACTAAATAGGACTCAGTGGTAAAACCCATTGTCTCCTTTACAGCCTCAAACTGAACAAAGGGATCTAGAGAGATGAAGCTTTTTTCTGTTACTATTTCTATACTTTTTCCATGCATCATTTATGTGCATACTGACTAGAGAGGGGAATGGAATGGAACAGAACATCCCATTAAATTAACCCCACATGTTAAAAAATGTGAGGAGCTGCTAGAGATAGAGCTCTCTTTGGTTTTGTTCCCATTATTATTTTCAGCAGCATGACCTTAACACTAGAACAGAGGAGTGAATTTAAAGACTTTCCTAAACTTCATTGCTTCTAAAACTATTAAAAAGATCTACATATGTGAACCTTTGGTTTTACCTCATTTTTCTTCTTTCATAAGTCAACTACTGTATTTTTAGAAAGGAATAATTTCATATACATAGAAATTCCTTTTACCTGCCAGCATATTAGCTCATTTATAGATATGCTGCACCCCCAGATGCAGACACACACGAGCTGGCTCCGTGCTAAACACCTTAGAAAATTAAACTGCAGCATGAAGGCAGCTTTTGGACCTGTGGTTTGGCTCCCCAAGTCCTGCCCTGAGTCCAACAAGTCTGTGTCCCTAGCTATGTCAAATGCAAACTGGCTCCACGTGGAGCTACAAGTCTCTTCTCTACGTGTCTCAAAGCTAATGATTCTGGGAGCCTGAGATCCTTAGATTGAGCACTGAAACATGTAAACTTGTTATCTAGGATTCTGAATGACCCCTGGCTTTTGCATGATATGACACTTAATCAAATAAGATGTGTCAGAAAAGGACTGCAGAAAGGCCTGAGCTGGCTGTGCAGAAAGCAGCTTAGGTGCAGAAGTAGCATAGCCATTTTTATCATAACCCTGTCCATCCCAAGCTATTCTGTTACCCTGAAAAATGGAAGGTTGATGGTATTGTCTCAGTTTATGCAGTCCTACATAGGCATGTATGTGCATTAATTTTCTCTGGGCTAGACAATATACATATCCAGAGTGACAAAGCATGTTGGTGTAAAATAAAGAGCAAGCAGACATTCCCTGAATTGCTGAATTCACCATCCAAATGTTGAATGACTCAGTGTTCTTATTCCAGACTGTTATGTGGGTTACTCTGACTCAAGCTAAGTAACTAAAAAAAGCTTCCTTTGCTACCATTAAACATTTATTAATAGTTCTCTATATTAATAGTGATTTTGCTTTCAGAATATCCAGTCCTGAAATCAGTAAGACAGAAAAGTCTGCCCATCCTCATCTTATCAGACTACAGTTCTGTAAAGATTTCTCAAAGGAAGATCATTGCCCACATCACTTTTTTTTTTTTTAACAGTACATATACACTGAGGTAAATATGTTAAATTTGAACAAAAAGCAAGCAACAAACAAAAGGTTTGTGAATTGTAAATAAATAGTGTTAATGCTGGACTTTTCATTAAATTTCACTGGAAGAATAAGAAGCATAACCAGATGCCTGTCATGCTGATGTTTCACTGCTCTAACTGGCTCAAGTGTCTACCCCAGAGACATCTCACTATTGAGGGATATCTACAGGGCAGCTTCAGCCTAGTACAATATTTTGCATAATTCAGGTCATTGCACTGAATTTATTTATTAAAAAAAAAAACCCAAAAAAAGCACTAAAACATTCTGACAGTGTCATGCTGTTCCACATGAATCAAGTCAGAACAAAACATCCACAATTTTATTCCAAAGTAACTGCTTGTTTTTATGTTATGTAATAAGCATCTCTAAAGTTAATCTTAAAGCATTTAATGAAAATATATAAATATTTAGCACTGATAAAATTCAACAGCAAAGAGCTGCACTGACCTGTTGTGAGAACTTTTATTCTGCCTTCTACTAAATTCCTTTGATGTCTAGTTTTTGGAGTAGAGGGAACCAACTCATTCATGCCTTAAATGTGACTATTCACACAAATGCCACCCAACATGAAAACAAGCATAGAATGGAGACTTCACAGAATGGCATGGCACTCTCTTATCTGCCTGTGATTTGGTTTACGTGGTAATACTTGAAGGCAACTAAACAGTACTACAGAGTAAAGAGTTTTCATCTTCAGCTACACATTTCTAGTCTTACGTCAGATTTACAGTTCATTTGAACAAAACCAAATTTTTCAGTGAGGGGGCAGTCTGACTTATCTTTTATAGATTCCCGGTTTTTAACAAAAGACACCATTTCTTTTCACTTCTTTACAAAGCGTTCTCTAATTCCACGATTTCCTAAGTTTGCCTTTTTCTGTTTCTATGGGAATGCAGCTACAATGGTTTCTCTGTGTAATTGTCTTTACAGACTTCATATCATTATTATCCATAAGCCTGAGGCCTAAAGGCTTTTTTTGTACACAGATAGAAATATTCTGAGGGCTTGTTTTTTACTAAACAAGAGCATTTCCATAGAGTAACAAGTAAATACATACTGGAAACCTCATTCTTATTCAAATCAAGCCCTGATTTCAAAGTTCACATTCTTTGCTACCCTCATTCTAGAAAGTGAGCATAAGATACTGCACTACAAAGACTTCCTAACAACATTGCTAGACTGTAAATTCTTCTTCAACAAATAAATTTACCTGAAAAACACAAGCAAACCTTCTTAATGACATCTGAAGCAAAATGCAAAGACTCACATATGTTGCAGTGCAAAAAGAATGATCAATTACTGCTTCTAGAAGAATAACTGCACAGGAGTGAAAGAGTTCTTAATCTTGGGAAGTAGCTTTCCCATTAAGAACTAGATATAGTGATATAGGGGCCTTGTAGGGGGAGGGCTGCCTGTGTAAAAGTAGTTCAATTATTTAATGAAGAGACAATGAGCTTGGGGGCAAATAAAGAGCAAGAGACATGGAAAACAATTATCACTCAAAACAAAGTTTAATTCCAGGTGAAGGAGCTTTATATTGTATTACTCTGTGTAGCAAAGTTTGGAACACATGTCAGACCTGTATATATAGACCGTGTTCACATACATTTCTGCTGAGAACAATATTTTAACAATAAGGATCTAGTGATTCCATTTATTAAAATAATTTTAAAAATAGATTTTGCCCAAGTTGAGAAGTATTGCAGGCTTTTGCAGGATTTCTGAAGTGCTGAAACTTTACAGTTTCAAATATGAGTTCACTCCACTTCAACTTTAACTACAAAGATCCTAAACATTCATTTTTAGGCTATTTTAAAAATTATTTAAAGAATTGTTACTGTTCTACTCACTGGTGCAGAGTTGTCTCTTGGTCCTCTGGATCTGACCATTCTCCCAAGCACTTCTATGCCATCAGAACTAATATTGCCTGCTGCATTTATAGTCTTCTCGCTCACTTGCTTGCAGTCAATAATTATTTTGGCTGTAGTCTTGCTGATAACAACATGCAACTAAGTAAAAGAAAGGCTGTTTTAAGATACCAAAAAGTACACAGAATATATTACTTACCAAGCAAAGAGGAGAATTTTTTAAAATGAGGTCCTAACTCCGTGTCTGCTAACAAAATTTAGAGAATAGTCCATAGCAAATACTCTAGATCACAGAATCACTGAGGCTGGAAAAGAGTGCAGAGAGCAACAAGTCCAGCCTATGACCTAACACCCCTACATTGGCAAGACCATGGCACTAAGTGCCCTATTCAGACTCTCCTTAAACACCTCCAGGGATGATGACTCCACCACTTCCCTGGGCAGTCCATTCCAACATATGATCACCCTTTCTGTGAGGCAGTGCTTCCTGATATCCAACCTAAACCTCCCCTGGTTCAGCTTCATGCCATGCCCTCTCTTCCTGTCACTCATTGCCTGGGAGAAGAGCCCAGTCCCCACCTGACTACAACTTCCCTTCAGGTAATTGTAGATACTGATAAGGTTCCCCCTGAATCTCCTGTTCTCCAGGCCAAACAATCCCAGCTCCCTCAGGCTCTCCTTATAAGACTTTCCCCCTAGTCCCTTCACAGCCTTGTTGCTCTCCCCTGAACCCACTCCAGCACCTCAATATCTTTCTTAAAGTGAGGGGCCCAGAGCTGTGCACAGTGCTCGAGTTGTGGCCTCACCAGTGCTGAGTATAAGGGAAGAATTACATCCCTAGTCCTGCTGGCCACACTATTCTTGATACAAGCCAGGATACCACTGGCTTTCTGGGCTACCTGGGCACAGTGCTGGCTTATGTTCAACTGGCTGTCAACCACTACTCAGGTTCCTCTCTGCCAGGCTGCTCTCCAGCCACTCTTTCCCCAGTCTGTAGAGCTGCATGGGGTTATTGTGGCCAAAGTGTAGGACGCAGCACTTGGTCTGGTTGAACTTCATATGGCTGGCCTCAGCACACTGACCCAGCCTGTCCAGGTTCCTCTACAGTGTCTTCCTACCCTCCAGCAGATTGACATGCCCTAGACAACCTCTGGAGGTCCCTTACAATCTTAATTATTCTTGGATTATAATCTGTTCAATATATTTAGCTTATTTTTCTGCTTATGGAACATCTGCAAACTGGCAACTTACATAATTTATTCATTAAAAAAATATCTCTGACCAAATATCTACACAATATTCACAGATCTGCCACACCCTAAGGAAACCTTGACTTGCATAGTCAGTAATAATTCTAGTGCCTTGTATGACCCTACTACATAGCACTGGATTTCATCAATACATCACTTACAGCCACTTGCAAAAAGCCTAAACTAAACAGTAAAATGTACGCTGCAAATATACATTTACCCCGCAGCAAAACCTTTCACACTGAAGGCTGTACACTGAAAAAAAGTAAAATCATATCAAATGCAGTACCGAAAACCAAAGTACAGTAACAAAGTTTCTTCATTTTACTTTGACTCAGACTCTGCTGTCCATCACTGATGCTGCAAAGACATTCCCAGCAGAGAAGACTTATCCCATCATGAGCAAACTCCCAGTTAGGCAAAGAAAGGAACAAATTTTCTCGGGGGAGACCAGATGAAGAGCTTTTAGAAATGAGGTATCTGGTCTATACCAGTACATTATGTGGAGATCAGAGCTCAAGGTGAGAGAACACTGGGAAGAAGTGCTGTAGCTGCTTTGCTCTGGGCTCAGCTGGAGCTAAATAACTGAAAAGCTGCTGTGAATTTTGTCTCCTGACAAAGACACGTATAGCAGGAATCATCATTCAAAATGCAGAAAAATTATTAAGAGGAGTATTTCCTGGGGCCTCTTATATTCCTCCAAATCACAGTTTAAGAGTCAGAATTAATCCCCATCTCTGACACACTTTTCCTTTCTTGATCCATCAGCTAAAAAGAAGTACAGAGAAGTTAAGTTCTGTAAATAATGTTAAATTCTGTAAGTAACAGAAGCACCTTCCATAACAAATATGTGCTGAAGTCCAAGTACTAATATATCTGCTTTTGGAATGAATGTTACAAGTTCTTTAACAGACACGAAAAGTTCAACATGGCATAGCCCTTAAAATAAGTTTTAAAATAACAACTATAGTCAAAAGAAATTTTTTTTTTTTCTGGATTTGTTTCAATTTTGAATGACATTTCTAATCCAAACCTTAAAAAGAAAAGCCAATTTATTTCTAAACTTACTTTTCAAGGCAAGTATTTTTAATCAACTAAAATACATGCACAAAGCATGAAATGATATTTGATCACGTCACCATCATAAAATTATGATTTTTTTAATGTCAATTCAATATTGCAAAGTGAGTTAAGACACTTAGGTAGATGATTCTGCACCTGAAAAATACATTTCTTTTGGCTGCGGTTTACCACATGAAAGACTATTTCAAAACATAAACTCCCAAACATTGATTTAGAGTGGTTTTTTTTCCTACTACCATTACGAACCTTATGAAAACTCCCATAAAACATCTTCCTTATTTCAGGACCTTCGAAAGTCACAGTTTGAAAATCTCCTTTGTAGTCATAGTTAAAGAAAGTCAGAGTTTTACCACCATCTGTGTGAAGATTAAAATAAAAGCTGTGTTAGGTGAAGAAAAAGCCTGATATTATTTGAAGCATTCAGTTTTCTATTTAAAAAAGACAGCCAAGGATGTAAGATCAAATATTAGTAAAACACATTTATAAATGGTACACTGACCTGGAATTATCAAGGTATCTCCAAGAAATGCTTTTTCCTGGTTTGACAGCTGGGAGTCTACCTCACCCATGTCTACATGGTCCTATTCTCCCTACTAGTTTTATGTAGGACTTGGACAAGAAAATGATGCACAGATCCTTGAGCTAGCTAAATGCCTAATTTCCACCTATTTCAACTTGATGTGTCTAAAAAATTCTAGAAAACACAGAAAGTAGTAATAACTCTCTTTAAAAAATGGCACCTATGAGGAACAACTATCATTGTATCTACAGTTATTACAGTTGAGGAAGTCAAATCAACTAGAAATTAAGAGCCATCAAGAGTTCATGTGTCTAGGTCTAAGTCTGCTATCTGCCAGATTGCATTGCTACTATGCACACCATGCTGTCAACATCATTATAAGATATAATAAGATAGATTATAATAAGATAGATTCTGTTAGAAACAGATTCAGAAAAGTGGAAATTTTAAAAGTAAAATTTTACTTAGATTTACTTACATTTTACTTAAAAGTAAAATTTACCCTTACATCAATTTACATGCAGTAGAGCTCTTTGGATGTTACTATTATCGCTCCCAGTTTAGAGCAGCAAACTCAAAATTTGACTCTAACTCCAAATCAAACTCAGTTAAATTAAATCTAGAAACCACCTAAATCTAGAGACTAAATCTAGAGACTACCACCTTCCAGATTCAATTAATTGTTCTGGCAAAAGATTAAAACATTGACAATAATTAACTTAGACATACAATGAATCGTTCATAGAGAAATTTTTTTTAAAAAAATCACTGATAAAATATAAAATACATACTATCTAAAATAACTCCAACCAGTGGTTCATATTGTTCATTTAGAATCTCCCAAAGAGCAAACGGCTCTTGAGGTGTGTCAGGTAGTATACGAAAGAGAAATGTAATGGTGTAATCAGAAGGGAGACCTTCAGGATGTAAATATCTGCAAGAGAAATAATGGTTTTAAACAGAAACATTAAATCTGGTGATTTAACACACTTTCTGTTACTCTGTTTATTTCTTTGGAAATCAAGGCTGAGAAGCGAGTGTTTGAAAAATCTACTCAGTAATTATCAAAATACTTATGAAGAAATGAGAAATTTTCCCTTGAAATTTACAAAATTTCCTTAATTATTAGGTGTTTTTTGCTTGTTTGTTTGTTTGTTTTGTTTCTGGTTTTGGTTTTTTTTTTTATTTGAAGAACAAATCAGAGATTAGTTTCAAGTAAAGCTGAAATTAATTATATTAAAACCTTTTGAAAAACAGTAACTACTTGCAAGAACTTTGCTATTGATTCTTTTAACAGACAATGAAAACAGAATGCTTGGAAGACCAATCTCAATGGGCATGTCCTTTGTCATTAAGCCATCACTACTGAATAGAAATCAGGAGTGACAGAGAATGTCACAAGAAACTTTATAAATCAGAGGGAGTGTAGTTTGCACGTTTCAAAGCCAATATATAAGAAAGTGATGTCAAAACAGACCACACATACAGAAATGCAGTCTGTTCTACATTTCTTTGCAGAAGAAAGAAGAAATTTATGTTTTATTTTATGCCATTTCCTAGAATTTAATTTAATTTAACCTTTTGTTGTCAAATCCCAATGTAAGGAATTTGGACAAGTGTCTGAAACAACTGACTGTACTTTGAAAAATATTAATTAGCCTGATTCCTTAAAATCATAGTAAAGGGATCTGAAAGAAACCTGAAGAAGTTTTTAATCCATTTATTGTTCCCCAATATGATAAATTTCTTTCGAAGTGTTTCTGGTACATGGATGATATATAGATATGAAACATGTTGGAAAAGGAGCTAAATGTGATATATAGTGAACATATTCTGCCTGTAGATAATTGAACATTATGTTGCACTGCACATTTCCCATAGAGAAGAGAGAGAGGAAACTCAATAGCTCCAAGAACAAAGCCTTCCATTATGCTCATGGTACAAAGTGCAAATGGAAGCAAATTCAGTAAGCAGGGTGGGACAAACACAAGTTTTGGGATATGCAGAGCTCACATGGGAGAATAACCCTAATGACATTCAGTGTGCATTCAGATGGGATGATGACAAACAAGTGGTATTATTCAGACATACCTGTAGATCATTAAGAGAAAGGTATTCTCTCAACCACAAAAGGGAGTGAAAGCCTAATGAAGCAGCTGAGGGGACAGCTAGAGAAGAGCATATAAATGCAGCAGATATGAGTAGAAAGAAACAGAAAGGGAAAAAGAGGTGAGAAATGCTACTCCCTAGAAATTCCAGTCCATCTAGACCCAGGAGGCATCCAGCATGGAGAATGCCTCTAGCATGGAGAATGTGAAACAGCTCCTAGGAGTATAGCTCCAACATGAGAGGATAATCACTAAGATGATATCTAACATAAATCTTAAAAGTAGTTTCAGCTAAAAAGTATTTTTTGCTTTGATTTTTAATTCAGCAGGGCCATGGCTTTTTTCTCCTGCCACTTTAGCACAAAGTAGGGGACTGGACCAAGAGGAACCAAACACAACATACATACTGTTCACAGAAGAAATGAAGAATTTCCTTCACTTCCTCTGAGGAATGACTAAGAGTTCAATGGGAGGTTTTTTCATTTTCTCCTTCTTTTTTCTCCCTTCCATACTTGTCACTGAACAATGCCCTGCCTACTAGGAAGGTACTAGTTGGTGTTCACACAGACTTATTTCAGCATAAGGCAATAATCTTCCTTTGAGTGGTCACAGACTGAGGAACAGAGTGACTGAGGACACCTAAAGCAGGTTCCCACTCTGACTCAGACTTAAAAGACATTCTCCTCTCTATAAGACTTCAACCCACTCTCCCCCAGCATCTTTCACAAAATACTACAAGCTGGACTCTGACCAGACATACAAGCCTGCACAAAATTGTGTGGTGCTAAAGACTCAAACTGGCTCCTTTGGGAAACCCAAAAGAACCAAGTTGGGTTACTGACTTTTAACCCCAATTTGTATTTTGAGTGAAACTGAGGACTTGGGACACCAAACAGTCTCCCTATTCATCAGTGTAATGCAGACATACACTAGAATCTCTGATTTTTGATGTGAAAATACTTATCCCTGATATGAAGAATTGCCTGCACTCGACAATCATCTTCATGTGTTTTATAAGTATTCATATGTTAATACATACTTGGTAGGCTGGGATACCAGTGCATCCTTGTGCAGTCTGTAGCATGGGTAAACATTAAATGTACCAGGTTCCATTGAAACCCCTTCCACAGCTGAAAACTCCTTTTCAACCAAACCAAACATTTCCATCATTTTAAAACCTGGAAGGCATGAAGATATACATTACATTAATGTAAATTTATACCAAATGACAGGAAACAATAACTCGAGCTGCATCAGAGGGTTTCATATCACCATCTGTGTAACAGCTGTCAGCATAAGGAAAAATTTATTGCCTACTACAGTGAAAAATCAGGTGATGAAAGTGATTCCATAAATCAGGAAGAAAAATTAACAGAAAAATACTGTACCTGCAAAATTGTTGCCATCTTTAACTACCAATGGGCAGGCTGGAAAAGAAGGAAAGACATATTTAAGGATACAAGAGATGTCCTGCTGGATCAGAACAATGGTCCATTCAGCCCCAGTACTCTTCCCCTGACAGTAGCAGATGGAGATGCTCAGAATTCACAAGCATTGTAGCAAAGATGTTTATGGGTACATCCCTGCATGTTTCATATAATATCCCTTTATGGATCTGATGTCCATGTCTAACCCTTCTATGAACCTGCTCATGTGGCAACAAATACACTGCCTGCTGTGTAAAAAAAGAATATCTTACACTGGTTTTAACTAAGTACTTCCTAGTTCACTATTTGTGAGCTTCTCCATCTTAACTCCATCTCAAGCTCAGTTACTTTACCTGGCATTTTCTGTGCCTTTTCAGACTCCACAGTAGCCTTCATAAGCAGAATTGCATTCAGTCTTTTAGATAAGTGTGCCCATTTAATTTGTTTTATATTTTTCTTCTGACAGGGAAAGAAGTTAACTAATTTCGTCCAGGAAAGGTGCCCCAGGAAATCACAAGTCTAGATGCAGGTTGTCTAATCTGGCACCCCAGGATATTCTTATTTGTAGATCACTTTTGGCATACAAGCACAACTGACCAATAATTGCTATTGTTGAGAATTCTCAATGTTCAAAGTTGAAAGCAGAGTATATGGTCAAAAAGGAAAAACTGATGGCATACAAGCAACATACTTGTGTTCACCAGTCCTAGTAACTCAGTTCTGTGCACAAGAACTCCTTACAAACATGAATGAGGAACATCAGCTATATGATGCCTACTTCCTTGCTTATATAAAGAAACATATTGAGGGAACACACCTAAAAGCACATAAATTATTGACCTTCAACCATTAAGTGTTGTTCCACAATGTCCTTCATTAAGAGCTTGTGGCATTTTCACATATTCCAAAGGGTTTGGAATGTTTTATGCTTTTTCATAGCTACAACTCTTCTGCTTTCTCCGATAATACAAACATTAATTACTAGCTCTCCATGAATAAATTAACCATGCAGTTTGAGTAATAATGAATGAAGTTAACCTACCCTTATAGATGGTTAAACTAGCCTAGCAAACTAAATATAATCAACTTTTTATCAGTAAATTCTGAACCATCAACAATTTTTGAAATGTGAAATAACTTTCTGACTACTGATTCTGGATCTATAGCAAACATCCATTAATTATTTTGAAGTCACAACACCTTAATTTACTGAGTCTCTCATTGAAATAACATACTGTAATATCTTCAGTAAATTATGTTAAAAAGATCAAGAATACCTCTTAATAGAAAATTAACAGTTACAAAAACCCCCAGTATTTAGCACTTATTTTATAAGAAAGTAAAAGTTAAAATGGCTAACTTGCTGATGCAGTTTCACAAACAAAAGTGATCAGCTCATCTTCAATCTTTGTAAAGGCATCAAAGTCATCCACAAAGAAGACATGTCTTTCACTGGGCTTGCTGCCAATATTAACTAACTCTGAATAGTCAGCATCAGCTACTCCAATGGCAAAAAAGCTGAAACCTGTGAAAAAAAAACAAACAAACAAAAACCCAACACACTCTTGTGAGTCATTCATTCAGAGAGTAGAAATACAATATGAACAGAACCATATTTGTACTGGCTTTCTTCCTAATTAAATACAAAGATGGAAATTTTATTATTATTTTATGACAGAAGACAATTCATGCATATAGTATAAAATAAATCATGGAATGGCTTGGGAAGGAAGGCATTTTAAAGACCATCTAGTTGTAGCCCCTCTGCATGGGCAGGGACATCTTCCACTAGACCAGGTTGCTAAAAGCCCCAACTAACCTGTCCTTGAACACTTCCAGGGATGAGGCATCCACAACTTCCCTGGGCAAACTGTTCCACTGCCTCACCACACTCAATAGTAAAGAATGTCTTCCTAATGTCTAAACAAAATCTACTCTCTTCCAGTCTAAAGCTGTTACGCCTTTTCCTGTCACTATATGCAATAGAAAGGGATTTAAAAATCCCTTATAATGGAAATAAAATCTCTCAGAAATTTCTTTTGACTATCCTTAATCACTTAATTAAAAAAGCTAATGCTAAAGTCTTCTCTTGAAAACATACATGACTGCTCAGAAGTTTACTTTTAGCATATGTTAAAAGCTTTTCTAATATAACACTACACTATATTACACACAAAATTATCCATGTATCATGTACATCATACATACAAAACAAAGTAAATACTTTCCTCTTTGTTCTTTTATTACAACCTTCAAGCCACTACTGTCTCATGAGTGAACACTGAAATAAGTGCATTCTCATTTCACCAGCAACATACCTTCACTGGCTAAATCCCTTCTACATATTCTGCATGAACATATTTTGAAATTTGAGCCTGACTTCAAAAATTTAAATGAAATGGCTTGTATCCTATATGATTGAGGAGCAGCAAACTAGCTGAAAGTCTTTCAACATTTTCCTTTCCATAGAAAATAAAGGAAAACACCCTGTCTGCATCAGGCTGAGTCTTGTTAATGGACATACTGTTCTTGCATGGCACAGTCCCAAATTTATTCCAGCAGAGCAATATTGCCATTAAGTTTGAATGAGGCCCAGAGGCATTCATCACCTTCTGAAGACCTTATAGCACAACACAACTTTGACTTAACTCATTATAATAACATCTTCATGTCTCATCCAAGATTAGCACCTCTCCATGCCAGTCTCAGTCACAAATGCAATTCAGTAATTGCTTCAACCTTTCTGCAGCCTAAGCATACAGCATGCCCAGAAGAAAACGGGATATGAACTGTCATTTGTCCAAGGTGACACACCCCAATCAGCAACGAAGCCCTTGTCATAAGGTATCTCAAAGCTATCACCAGTCTAATAGGTAATAAGGAAACTGCTGCAAGGCTTACCTAACAGTTGAACATTTTTTGTTCAGTTTAAACATAGACTCCAACTTAATCACAAACATAGGGTTTTCTTGACTGCTACTAAAAACAAGTTATGCATGCTGCTCTACAATTTTGTGATCTGATTTTATTCATGAATGCACTGCACTTGGAACCTAACAATAACACAAGCAGGCAGTCAAGCTCAACAATTCCTTTGGGTTTCAGGAGTCAGCAATACACACTGCCAACTTCATGGCTGCTAAAGTCTAATTGCAAATTAAAAAACACAAATGTAATTTTTTCTTAGATCTCTTCACTTTAAAAAGATGTTAACTTTTATCTTCCATCTTTGTTTTGTTCCATGTGGCACACTGTGGCCTTTGGATCTTGATACACCCTCAGTATCAGACATTTCTACAAGTATACCAGTTCTTATGCTTAGATTCACAACACTGTGTGGCTGCTTAAGGCTCTAAAACTGGAGGTTTAAACAAAAATTCCTAAAGGTAATTAGTGTAACATGAGAGCAGATCAGTACCAGTAAAACAACACATGAAAGAATTTTCAAAGGACCTCTCGTACAGAAAACAAAACAGTTCAGTTTTCTGCTAATTACAAGACTACACAGATGACAGTCCAGATTCTCAGGATCATGTACTCTAAATTGTTCATCATGGGAGCAATTCCATTGACTACTACATAAGTTTAACATCGCTGCCAAGCTGGAAAATTATAGCATTAATAATAATAATAATAAAATGTCCAGAAACAAACCATATCCTAATGATATTCTGAGTTTCTTAGTATTTGCTGTTTTCTTTAAACTCAGAAATCTTCCTGGAGTAAAAGTTACCATTATCTCATGCCACACTCACATCATTAAAATTAATAAGTAAAAGCAAAATGTGAATAGTTCTTAAAACTACATGTTTTACCATCTAGTTGCATTTCTCTAGAAACTTTGTTCACATCATCCTGTGATCGCCCATCAGTAATGACAACCAAAACCTTTGGAATGCCCCTTCTCATGCCTGCCTCTCCAGTAAACAAGACTTCTCTTGCATGTTTAATGGCTCTGCCTGAAACAGAAAAAATTGACAATATACTGTTACTTTTACATAAATCAAATTTCTACTAGCTTCTCACATCATTTTAGATATCTATAAAATGAGAAATCTGTTGGGTCCTTAGTAGTCTGTGTATTAGTGCATTATTAATAGAGATTTAGAAAAGTTAAATTTTTATCCTAAGCTTTGAAAATTTAGCCATTCGTTTCTTCAGTACTTGTGGTGAAGTTCAAGAGCATGATGAGTGGGAAAGGGTTAGAGATGACAAAATCTTCCCTTAGTGGACTTTAAGGCACAGTCCAGGTAACAACTAAAAGTGCCAACGTAGCAGTTCTTGAGTAAATGGAAAATGTGTTATTTTGATACTACTGAGACAGAATGCAATGCAGCAGCTGCAAAAAATTTCTATGCAATCTGAGAATAATAAAACATATGGTTTCCAACTAAAACAGATTTTAACCCTTTCAGCACTCATCTGTAATTTCTTGACATCAGAGAGCTATCTTAAGGGATTAATTAAAATGTAACTACATTGAATCATCTTCCCCCAGTCCACTTTCACCACTGAAGCTTAACTGTCCTGGCTTATAATTAATTCGACATGCTCTGCAAGTTCCCTCCCACCTTCTCTCCCTTCCCACTTTTCCACTTGCCAAGCTAATTTTGCATTATTCCTCATTCCATCTTGCAAATCTCCAAAGTCATTCACTTCTGCCTATCTGCCCCTCTCCCTTCCTCTCTGATCCTTGACATCAATGTTGGTCAGAGGGGTGAATACCCAGCAGTAGAGGGTGAAGAGCAGTGGATTATGAAGACTCTCTAACTTCAAAGACCAACCTTTCCCTTCCAGTGTGGAGAGACCATGTTCTCACTGGTTTTGCACTGCTAGATTAAACCACTTTGCAAATGAGGAAGAAATACTGGACAGAGAGTAGCAGATGTAGAAAACCTACATCATAGTCATGACATTTCTCACCTGTTTTTGTATTTCCTCCTTTGTAGGCTATTTGCTGAATAGCTTCCAGAAGAGTCTCTTTTGTTTTGTATGCATTCAATTTAAATTCTGTTCTGGGATCATCACTGAACTGAATTATTGCCACCTGTGCACACAGAAGATGTGTTCTTTACTAAAGCACCACCCAGTATATAAGAAAAAAAGTAAGTGAATCAGCACATTTGAAGCAGGGATTTATCTTGTAATTTTTCTCATCTTTAAACTGAAGCCAGAAATCTTTTTCTCTTTAAGAAGCTTTCACTAAATAAAATTTAATTTTACTCTCTGCAGCCTTGGCAACCACCTAACACTTTCTGGTTCCATTTTTCAGCAAACAGGATAAGAAAAGTAATATCCACTTTGGTGAAAGCAGTCTCAAGCGAGCCCAGAAGCAAAATCCTAGTTAGCTGCTCACACGTGTACAGTTAATCATACACTGAACTGCAGGGACTCCATTCAATCTCCACAAATTAATAGCTGAACATAAATAATTTAAGGACCAATGCTGAAGCTAGTAATAGAAAGATGCAATAACATATTCTGAAATATTGCCTCTCCCAAATATAATCTACATCAATCCAAACGCTGTGTTTAAACCTCTACAACTCACAAAGCTTTTATTGAACTTCATATTCTGTAAGTGGTGTCACTGATTTAAAGGAGCTATTCATATGCTTAAGCTTATGCTTGTGCACAAGATTCTGAAGCACCACGGACTGTATTTTGGGAAAACAGCCATATAGCAAGAAACAGTAAAAACTGTGCACATTTCAGGGTTTGGACAAGTTAAAAATAATTTTCTGTGCTAACCCAAACTGCATATTATACAGATAAATCTTAGACCATTAATCTATTTGCCAATAATTTTTTACAACGCAGAGTTAAGCACCCCTATAAACAAACTCAGAACAATCATTGTACATCCTATATTTTATTTTATACACTGTAGTTTCTGTAGAGCATGTGATTTTAAGTAAAGGAACCTTTGATTTTCCTTATCAATCAATTTTTTAGCTTATTTAGAAATAAACACCATAGTGAGTACCAAAACAAAAATCATTAACACAACTTAAGTCATTAGAATGGTTTAGATGAGGAAGAAATGATACTTAGTCTTCATGCAAGCAAAACTCATACCAGTAATTTCACCATATGGTGTATATAGAAGAAGTTACTGAAAAAAAGTTATCCTCAAGAAGTTTACATTTTCAAAAGAACTGTGAAATTGTGTCAGTTACTTTTGTATTCGTCTAACTTCTGCTGCTAGTCTAAAAAACCCTGTGTCACGTCCATGCACCCTCCATCTCTCCAGATGTGCATTACCTGCGTTCCATCAGGACCAATCTTATCCAAAGCTCCAACAGTACTATAGAGGAAGTTAATTATTTTATTGAAATTGTCATCTCCTATACTCCATGACCCATCCACCAGGAACGCTAGGTCAGCTTTGGCTGCTTTGCACACTGAGAAAGAAAAGCAAGTATTTTGGAATTAAAGCAATGTCTCAACTCTTCATGAAATCTCATAAATCACTTAATAAAATTCGACTGTCATGAAAAGCCCTTGTTTAATGTTAGTTAATAATGCTTTAACAGACCTGCTGGCATTGACTTCAGTGCAGCTGTAGAACCAGCTGAGCACTCTAAGGGTGAATAGTCTGCACTGACACATCCTTAACACAGAATACACTTCAAGGCCATAATGGCTCTTTAAAACCTGGCTAACCATTTTTATTTAGGTTGTTAAGTCAAATCAAACACAAACTTATACAATTACAGTCTCCTAGCATGACACAGTAAGCAGGATGTAGAGGTTCCCAGTAGGAAACTGGACCCTAAGCTCTGTGCTGTCCAGTGTTCACCCCTTTTAAGTGCACTATTTAGGAGCAATTTAAGTTTCCCCACCACATCTTATTCCACCATGTTCTCATGCAAAATGGCCTGCAGAGCTGTACACCTGCTGACAGAAGTTGTTTGCTCTTTCATGGGAACTGGGAACCTTCACTGCTCTACAAAATCCAAGTCTATCTACTTGGGATTAGAAACAAACAGCCTCAAAGTGAAGTTACATTTTTCAACAGTTTGTCTTGAAGAAAAATCCAGAGAACGGGACATATTTCTCATTTTCTGTTAAATACTCCTTGGATCAAAAAACCACAACAAACCCATCTGCTGCTGTGCATTTCTAACACACGCACACACAAAAAAGTTTTGGGATTTTTTCCCTGTACTTTAAGATTAAATTCACAGTCATTCTCAATACATCAGTTTGGTGCACTGACTTGAAGCTGATGGACCTGACCCTCAGTCTCCAACAATAATGCTCCGCTCACATAAATATTTATGAGACTCAGTACAAAGCACTACATGTTCAAATGACACAGAGAAGTCTACAACTAGTGAGAAGAGACTGACCATGGCCAATACTTTTCTCTTTATCTGAAGCAGATATTTTTAAAATCATGCTGTTTTAGAAGTTAACTTACTCTAGACTGTCTGCTTCAGTTGCAAAATATGTATGATTTGGGAGTTATGGAAAAAGAAAATCTCACACATATTAATCCTCCTTTCTACATATTTCACCAATACATAATGATATCATATTTTTGGCTCATTAAATTTAAGCCAGCTGCCTTAAAAGTGTCACTGTAGGAAATGCATTTTGAAATCTGATCCTCATGGCAGAAAAACATTGTGTCAACACTTTCAATTATTATAAACCCATAAATGCAGCACTTACCCTCTTTCGCAGGAGGAATTGTGGGTGGTGGTGGTGGTGTTGATGGTGTTGTTGGAGCTTGAGTTGGAAAAGGTACTGGACAATAAAAGGAAGGAAAAATGCTTAAATGTTCAGTATGTTTTAGCTATATTAAACACAGCATTTTCTACTCATGTCCATATTTAAAATTAATTATCTTTAATCAACTAGTTATGCAACTGGAAAGGAATCTAGTGAGCGAGTGCATGGAATGTCTTCCTCTACTGACCACCTGAAAAAGGACAGCACTATTACAGAGCAATTACTGGCTGCAATTCAGTGTGACTGATAGAATGATAAAACTGAACTGCTATTGGAACTTCCCCTTATGGGTTTCCTCAGTACAAAAGACCATGTGGCTGCCCTGTTCTTGACCTAGTGTCCATAATTCATCTTCTAAAAGGACAATGTCCTTTTCCTTTCTGACCACAACCAGTTCTTAGTCACAGAAAGTATTTCTCTACCCAACTTGGAAGGAAAACATTAGTCCTGCAATCCAAAATACAGAGACGGCGCAAAAGCAAGCCAGTGCCTGCAATCAGAGCAGATCACAGTCTGCTTTGATATTGACTTTCCTGAATTTGGTGGAGGCTTTGTTATGCTTCCAACTAGAAATGCAGTTCTGACCACAGCTCTACAGGACTGTGGCTTTGTTGCCTGCAGAAACTACCACTGTGTTTACTACATACATTTCCTGAGAACTGTCTCATCCTTTTCCTGAAAATAAGCTTTGGGATGACAGCCTCCCAGAAACCATAATCACAAATTGACAGCTTTGAAGCCACAGGTGATAGAACAGCATTCCTTCAAATAACATTATGCTTGTTATTTGGTGTAAAATAGGTTTATAGACAATGGATAGAGTTAAATAAACAATTTCAGAAAAGGCACCTATCTTAGGGAAAGATTAATGCAAACAGGATTTATTACAAGCCTCATGTCCACATCTAAGTTGACTCTCACTGCAACTGATGAGGGTTCTCCCACTGGCTTCATCAAGTCAATGGACCAAGATTCTGAAACATCTAAAAGAAACTAATGCCCAGGACTTCCATGGCTACAGACAGACCAGGCCCAAGCCCATTTATAAATGTTCACAACTGCAGCTAGATGACTTGAAAGGCAGTTCCTTTCTCTCCTAAGCACCAGAGAGGTACAGGTCAGCCTAATGAGTGGTTTTCAGGTTTTAGTTTTGAATTTCGTTTTTTTTTCATAGAATATTTCAGGTTGGAAAAGACCCTTGAGTCCAACCACTGTCCCTACGTGACAAAGTTTTCCCCTAAACCACATCCCCCAACACCACATCTTTCTTCCAAGGTGATGCAATGGTTTGTCTGCATCACAAACCATCTTTTTCAAATAGACAGGTAAGTCAACCTGTGTTCTTACTTATGTCTCCTAACACCCTGAACCACAGAGCATACAAAATCCATTCCTTCATAAAAATAGGAAAAGCTTGGCTTTGTCCCTAACTTTTCGGAGAAAGAATCCTAGATAGCTGAGAAGGGGAGAAATGCACCCCAGAAAGTTTTTCCTAGGTGAAACCATCATTGTGGGAGTGTTCACTTGAAAGGCAAAGTTATAAGCTTTATCTGCCTTGAGAGAAGGGTAACAGCATTGTGGTGTATAGTAATGTAGTATGGGAAGAAAGGTATCTCTGAGACTGAAAATGGGATCCATGGAAGAAATATAATATTAAAATATCCACTCTGTTCTTCCTGTATTTGTTTACAGTATTTTGAACATTTAAGAGCAGGATCTTGATTTAATAAAGAGCTGTGAGTCGGTTTTTTTGCCTAGCTGGTGTAATTGAGAATAACAATTTAAAAGTTGCTTGGTTTGTTTGTTTTAAAAATACATAAGTAGAATTTGTATCAAGGTCCCAATTAACTGTACAGACTGGTGAAATTTTACTAAATAACAGACATGCAGGATACAAAACTTTCCCTGTTTGCTTCATATTTCTAGATTTTTGTTTTTTCAGAGTCACAGATTTCCAGAGTATCCTACAGTGGGACTTTTTATGAAGAGACTAACCATCCTCCCTGTTTCATTCTCATTAAGAAGTCCAATACAGTTGCTGAATGTGACTTCATGAGTCATTCACAGCAGTGGTGTAAGAATTCTGCAGCTCTGTGGAGGAGTCACAATGTAGCTGAAAAATTTAAAACTCAGCTAAAGTAAACTGAATAGGAATAGCCTATCTGTGGGCAAAGAGCAAAACACAAGAAGCAACCAAGCCTTACTACTCTGCTCTATTTTACTCACATGTTGTCTCCATAATGCTTACAGCAGGGCCCTCTATCTCCTGAAGCTGTGTATGAACACTGATTTTATATTGAGTTCCAGGCATCAGCTCGTAGAAACAATGTCGAGATGTCCCTCCACCAAGATTTACTTCTTGCTTTTTCCCATCTGGAATTATAAAAGAAACCATTAAAACATTTCTCTTGCTGTTTTATTGAATAATGTAATTTCAATCTGAAAAAAAGAAGTCTGACAGCAGACAAAGGGCAAGTGATTGGCATAAATTAATAAACTACATGCTGCCTTATTTCTGGAAAGTCACTTCATGCAGAGGTCTCAAACATTTCATCCTTCATAACTAAGTAGTAGCTGAAGAATGTGACAGACATATGCAGAAAAAAAGATTAATTTCATCCCATGTACTAGTAATAAAAATCACTAACACTGTCATCAATGGGCTTTGGATGTGGTCCTAAATTATCAGAGTCTAATGAGGAATTGTTGCATTATGTCATTCTACAGTATCCATTGTCTAAGCCTTTGGTTCTCTGAGTCTGTAATGGTCTTAGTAATTGTCAAAGAGTCTGGACTAAATATTGTACTCCAGCTTCCACTAGTAACTATTTAACAGTTTGGTTAAAGAATAGTATAGACAGGGTTCTGAAACTAGTTCTGCTAAATTCTGAATTGGAAAACATATTGACAGTGGAAAAAGACACAGGTATTTGAAATGGCATATTTTAATAACATGAAAACCTTCAGCACAATTCCTTACCTGGAGCAAAAAGAAGCAACTGATCTCAGATTTAACAGAATATATGCAAAAAATGTGAAACAGCCATTCTCTGCCAAGGAAAAAACACCTGATGCTTATCAGGAGCTGTTACATAGTATAAAAATAATTGATAGCTTCCTGAATGAGACACATACACAATCTGACAATCATAACTCTTCATGGTAGATATTAATAAGAAATAATTGCTCACACTTTAGCTTGTTCTTGTTCATATTTAGGCTCTTTTAGTTCAGTTGGAACAATTTTGGCAATTCTATATGATGCAAACAGAACATTGGCTAGCTCCCAGATGAGAAAGAAATCTGTCCTGTCTTGTGCCAGCTAATATCTCCACTTTCTGAACAGCTTGTCTGTGTTCCAGACCCTCAAATAAACTGTACTATCATCCATTTGCCATTTCACTGAAAGGTCTTTATGTTTTGCAACCAAATTAGTATTATTTTTCATTATATATTTGATAGATCCCATTAAATGTTATTAACTGCACTTCTCTCAAGTTATCCAAGCTTTTAATTTGTCACCATTCAAAAGATCACTGATGTATACTGGGGATAAGAGTCAGTCTGCACAAACAGAGACTTCTCTGTAACCTCCTCTGGCTAAAACTGAGAATCAGTGAGATGGAAGAGGTTGTAATTCACCTTCCACAAAGTCAGTGCTAAATGTATCAAGGCACCACGTGTTGCCACATAAAAATATCTCATGCTTATCCTAACGAGAAGCATTATTACAAGCTATAATTCAGGATCAACAGAATGAGAACAGACAAAACTGGATGCAGTCCTGACTCTGTGAGCACGGTCTGGATTCAATCAGAGCTTTCCCTACTATTCCACCTTCCTCTCATGTCCATCCTAATCATACAGAGTTACCAGTGATGATTTATTTGCAGTCAGAGATGCATTCTGTTCATCCCTTATGCATCTTCTGTCCCCCACACCAGTGAAAAACTCAGGTAATTACATATCTTGAATGTGTACACAACTCGCTTCTGTCCATCATTTCCAGTATTCCAGGAACCATGCTACATATCTGAATGCATACAAATTCTTGACTCATGCAATTCAGTTCTTTGTGTTTGGCTGTAGCTGCATATCAAAACATAACTTACCCACAAGAGATTCTATAAGTACTCTGTATGCAGTAGCATGGCTGTGAAGCTGCCACTGAGCACAGAGACTGGTCATGCGAACTTGATAGGAATCCAAATTTGTTACTCCCAGGTACACTGCAAATTAAATACCAAAAAAAGAAAAAAAAATAAAAAAAAAAAAGATTTAGTCCTCTAATAAGACATACAAGACAAAAAAAACCCCAACATAATTAGAGTGAAACACTAGTGCTAATTAGTTTTTAATAAATAATTCAATAATTTCAAAACCCGCTTAGAAAATTATGTCCAAAACCCCAAAACAAAAGGGATGGGGAAAAAAAAAGTAAATCTTTAGATCAAAAGTTTGGAACATCAGTCAATTTAGTTAAGATTAAATAATGAACAGTTAAAAATTCAACTACTACAAATAAATGTAAAACTGACTTCAGCAGCAATACTTCTGTCAGTCTATAATTTAAAACTGAGCTTTAGAAATATTAGGACTAAATCAGATCATATCTACAGAACTAGAAAGAAAAAGGACTTAAATTATAATCCATTGAGAAGATTTACATCTATTACTAGGCAAAAACATTTGCACAATAAGTAGTAGCACATCTGCTTTATGACCAAATAGCTGATTTTTTAAAGCTTGGGGAAAAAAAAAAGAAAAAAAAAAGCTTTCATTTCAGGAAAACAATTTGCACACAAATGAGAAAGTCTTCCACATAAAAAGTTTATTCAGGGAGCTGCACAAAGCCATAGTTTTAGAAAAAAACAGCCTGTAAAATCTGAACAGCATGAAATCATTCTTACAGGTTTTGGCTACGCCTGTTAGGGCATCACTGAAGCCTGTTGAGTATGAAGCAAATACTTTAACACTGTACTCTGTTCCACTGAAGAGATTTAGAACGAGAATGGTATTAATATCATCCCCTACAAAGGTCTCCAAAGATGGACCAGGAACTGCAAAAAAAAAGGCAAAATTTAGATTTAGAAAATAATTTTTGGATAATAATTTTCTCATCCATTGAATCAGCACATTAGTTACAACAAATCTCAAGACATCCAAAACTGCAAGTGCTCCTAAAGTTACAGCTACATTTTTTTTTGCCCTATTTTTTTTTAAACACAAACAAAGCCAAAGATACTCCTCTTGGCCCTTGCATGGGGCCATAACAGAAGCCATAACACTTGGAACATTCAGCAGTGGGATTCATTAGGGCAGGGCTAGACACTGGCATCTGTTAAGACCCTTTTTATTCTGCCTCAGTGACTTACTACTGCCCTAAATAGGCAGCCAAAGATCTCCACAGTTTGATGGTGTGCCAGGACCAACAGGGGGGACAGCAGATGCCAGCCAGAAGTACAGTTCCTAAGGGGTTCTTATACAACAGCATCATTTAACACTGTGCAAAAATGATAATGACAACGATAATAGAAAAGAGTAAAACTTGCCCAAATCAGAACTGCAAACAGCTCCTTTGTCACCTCTCAGTTATTCTGCATGCACTTCACAAACCAGGCAACAGAATTGCCTTTGAACAGTATTCTAGTACCTCAATAGTTATTCACTCTTTAAACTTTACTTTTTTAAATAAATTTGAAGACGTTTGAGTGCCTTTTCTAACTGCATTGTGCAGATGGGAAAAGGATGCAGAACAGACAAAATGGGCAATGAAAAAATGTCAAGTATTTGGGAGGTGTAGAAAGTCAAATGCAAGCTTTATTTGCACTGTGAGGGGAAGGAAGTTGAACAGGAGGGCACAGAGGAGAGGAACAGGAAGAGAGCAAAGGTAGTCTCTGAAATAAATAGGAAGAGTCATGGTAAAATTAGATAAAATGACTTAAAACATGGATTTGATGAGCCTTAAATGGTAAGAGTGTGGGCAGTCAGATTGCTGCTTACACCTACCTAAATGGGAAAGGGTAGAAAAGATGGAGATGGGATCTCTGCTGAAGCAAAAAGGAAGATGGTGATAGGAAACACAAAATTTGCGACATGGAAAATTTTTATTACATGCCAGGATAAACAGTTTCACAGTGAGGGTAGTAAAAAACTGGAACAGATATTTAGAGAGGTTTTGAAAGCTCCATCCTTACAGATACTACAAACACAATTGGACAAGGTCCAGTAAAACCTGTTCCAAGTTGGTCCTGTTTTGATCAGGGAGTTGGGCCAGATGAACTCCAAAAACCACTTCCAACCTGTGTCACTCTGTAACTGGGAAATTTTCATATTCAAAATTTGAGACACCAAGTTAATAGCACTTTCAAGGCTGTAACTGCAACTGTTAGATTGAAGTACAAAATTCAGCAAAGTATGTTATCAAGAGATTGTGCAGTCAAAAACAAACGACCAAACAAAAAAGAGTTTAAAAACTCACTGTTGACAGGTTTGTAGACTATTCTGTAACCCATGGTGGGTGATGGAGGGGCATCCCAACTGATGCGTATTCTGTTGTACCATTCATCTGAGACACGTAAATTTCTAGGGGCAGACAGGGGTACTAAAAGGAAACCAAACTGAACTTTAAGAAGTTTCTCTCATACAAGCACATGAACAAAACTCAAGACACAGACATGCAAATAGTGCAGTACCCAGCACTCTCAGATTTACAGGTAAAATTGTCAGGATGAAAGCCTTTAATCAAATTCATCCTTGGCATTGCATCAGTGGATTAATGTTGATATATTTAAGAAAGCTATACCAACTTAAAGTAAGGGTTAATTAGAAACTTTTTTCAGCATACAATCAATCTTCAAATTAATTCCCAACTTTGTCCCTAAGACAATTTAAAGATAATTATCTTTGATTTATAGTTCCTTTCAAACCAAATGCACTGAAGTTTTGAACGTATAAATCATGCTCTTGTGAACATTTAATGCTTTGAAAAGGAATCAAAGGAATTATTTGCTAGTGATTTAAGTGTCTACACAAATAGCATTTCAATTTAGGCAGAAATTATGTAAAATAGCAAAATAATTTTTAAAAACTACTATCATGACTAGAAGAGCACTTTGAGACTATTTTTTTACCAATACAGTAGAGAGGGAATTTAAGCTACAGCTGAGTAATCTTTTTGTACTTGGAAAACTCTAGAGATAATGCATTCACTTTTTATAAAAAGTTCAGCATAATTTCTAATGACCTTTAGGAAGTAATGAATTCACACAAAAGAAAATTTAACAGTACAATGGATGGTTTGATACTAGCTTAGCAGGCACTGATTAATTTATTTTCTACATTAGTTGGCTTGTCCTTAGAAGGATTCAACTACTTTATTACTCAGAAACTTTCTGGAAACTCATAGTGTTTGAATATAAAATACAATTCATCAACTAGAAGCAACTTACTGTTTATAAATCAATGAACTGAGATTAATCTAAAACTCAAGTCACATAATTCATGAAAATTAAGCCCACACATATATTAAAAAATATTTCCACAGCCAAGGAAAAAAGTCCAAAAGAGTAAGCCTTTCTTCAAGCAATTCCTGGCCAAAGACAAGCAGAAAGTTTGTACTTACAAGTTTTGCCTGGAGCTGAAACACTGACTCCTTCCCCATCGGAATAGATGGGAGTGATGGTAATTTTGTACTCTGTATCAGAGAGCAGGGGCTGAAGCAAAAGAGAGTTTTGCCTCCCAGGCACCATTACCTGGACAGACAGAAAAACAAAAACAGTTAAGCTCAATGACTAGTTACAAAAGCTTTTTGTATTTTACATGAACTGTGGCATCACCTTCCTCTAGTATTTCTATATAGCATGCATTTTTAAATATTTCTGATGCTCAATGATAAAATAAAATACTTACATAATCTACTCTTTTAACACATCTACTAGTTACACCTGATTATCATAAAGAGGAGAAATGTGCCTTTTAATTAAGTCCTTTTGATAATTTTTGTTGATACATTCTTATATAGGGCTAAAAATGTCAGCTGCTAGATATCAAATACAACATTTTCGATATAGCTGTTCTATGAACAGAAGCGAGTCACATGATAGACACAGAAGGAGAATTATATGGGGAATATTTTTGCATTCTGAGCTATTTAGTAAGAAAATAGCCTTGAACTATACAATTTAATCTCCTAGATATACCTACATAGAGCAATTTTTACACAATTCCTCAACTGTTAGAAAAAAAAAGGGAAAAAAAAAATATAAAACCACACAGCCTCTCCAGCTAGGGTTTCTCCTTTTTTATTTTTTACTATGTGCACAAAAGAGGACAGGTAGTCCTCTTCATTCTTTCAAACATTTTCCAAAATCTCAATCACCAGAAACTTTTTCTGTGTAAAGACACTCTTTCAATTTTGATCATCACATGGTATCAGAAAAACAACAAATATTTTAAGGCACTGAATAAAAAGTTCTGTCCTTATTACAACACATACAGGTTAACGAGTGGTATGAAAACTTTGCATTTGAACTGTAATCATATTGCTTTAGTACAAAAGGGATGTTTAGGGAAGAAGCAAAATTGCTAAAGGAAAAAAAAATTATATAAGGTTGTTCTGTACAAACATTTAAGAGTTGTTACAACACAATCTCCGAATAAAGAGGCCTAAAAGTGAAAATTTCTAAAACCAAACCAAAACTATCCACAAACTTAGACAAATTTTTAAAATACAGAAAAAAAGAGGACAAGCAACTACTCTTTTAACTATAACCTCTTTAAACACCTGTGTGACTGTGCCTTGCTCTAGCAGTTAGCTGCCTTCAGTGCAGCAGGTGCTACATGACTGAAACTTTGAAGTTCAATCTCCCAATAATACAAAACATGAATCTTCTACTACTGCAACAGAAGTGTTATATAAGGAGAGACTATAGCTCAGCAATTATTAAATGAACTTTTCAAGCTTACAAAGCAATTCAGGAAACCCATACAGACCATTCTTACCGCTTCCTCAGCACGGTCACCTTTGGCAGTGAGATAGGTCACTCTGAACTGCTGAATGTTGTAATCTGTAATGTCCCATATCACCCTCAGACTTGAAGTGGTTTCATCATCTATAACAAGGTTCCTGATTCCTGTTCGAAAAACTAAAGCCCAAAATAATTTAATTAATTTTTACCAACTCCATTTTTAGATTTAAAGTTGTGCTAATTATCACCAGGTAGCTGCAGATTCCATTGAAGTCACAGTGTGTCTACAGATCCATGGTGGGACAAACTCATACTGTTGAATCATATTTGGGCTTAATAACTTTAAAACTGTAACCATTCAATAAAACAATCCTATATGCTGTCATTAAAATATATCACCCCATTAACTTTGCTTATATTACTGAGCTTACAGACCATTAGAATAATCAAAACCCCAATGCAGCTGGAATGCTACAGAAGAGAAATAATCCACAAATCTGATCCTACTCAGTTTTCTAATTCCATCTAAAACAAACAGAACCCTCAAAACTAAACAAAATTCTGAAGAGTTTCCAAGCTCGTATTTATAAAGTGAAAGAGAAAATTGAGCTGAATTTTCCAAATTAGTCTCTATATCCCTAATATCACTGGTAACATTCAGTGTCCCTGCACTATGTTACAGGTTGGCTCCTCATCCACATATGGCACATGTGGCAAGCTGGCCAAAGGCAGAAGGGTGGTGCAGGAGCATGGTTGTGTGCACCTCTCAGTGCTGATGTCCCTTGCCTAGGATCCTGGGATCTCCATCTCCTCAAGGTCTCTCATAGCAAGCCTGCTGACTGCATGGACCATCTGGAACTGAGGTTACCAGCTTTAATTTAATATCACAGATCTCTGCCCCTAGATCTATGCATGCCTTAGCCTCCTGCATGTTTGTATATAAATGGATTTAAACCTGTTGATTTTTATTGTTTACCTGCTGTGGTGGGTTTTACCATGGTACTGGTAGTAGTCACTGTGGTAGGTATTGCAGTAGTTCTTGCCACTGAAAAACAATACTCATCTCACTAACAATTCAACAAGACATGGAAGTCACAGTATTTATCTTGCATTTCTAACCCTGACAATGAAACTATGTGCTCACACCTACAGGTATCCCACACGCTTCAGGCATTTCAGAGAAGAGAAGGGAACTATTCATTTCATGTACTTCAGGCACAAATATTTGCAGGATTAGCACTCCGATCTACAGATAGCATTTAATTATAAACTCTACAGTTAAATAAGAATGTACGCAATTGCCCACATTTATGGCTGAAGTATGCATAAGAACTTCCACTTTGTCCATCCGTTAAGATTAATTGAATTGTGGGCTATTTAAAGATACTTCACTCCTGTCCAAATCAAAACCAGAAAATATACTCAGCAACACTGGGCAATACCAGCATCATTGGGATGGGTTGCAGCTTCTTGTCTTAGGGGAAGGTTCAAGATTAAGCCTGCAATTAAATTACTAAGAATCAAATATATTTTTGAATTTACAAATGAAAAATATAGTTTACTTAACCGAGCCACTATACATAAAAAGAGAATGGATACAGTCATCTAGCTGAAATGCTGGCCATTAAATGCTGTTTTGATTATTAATAATAGAATATACTCTACATTATTTTTAAGTTTTATCTTTGTTACTTCCACATTAATGTCACAGGATGCCTGGATGAGTTTTTTGGATTGCTATTTCAGCCAAGAATGAGTTTACCTCTGGTGACCATAAATTAAATAATTAAGAAAAGGGGTATACTGCAAATGCCAAACAAATTAAATTTTTGCAAGCCCTCCTCCCCATAATCTAATATATCTCCTCATGAGGAACTCTGGCCAAAGACTAAATACTGAAATGTAGGATGGAAGAGTATCTTCCAGATTCAAAGGTTATTAATATCAAAGCTCAGACAAGGAGTCAAACCATCGTTTTCATTTAGTGACATCTACCACATAACCAAATAAGAAAAGCAAAAACTACAGTCAGTAAAGCCTTGGTGCTAAGCCACCACATTCCTCAATATTACAGCTATCCAAAGACGGGCTATATTTTAAATATAAGACATATGCATTAAATTTTAAAAACCTTAAGACTGATAAAAATCAAGAGTTTGTCTTACGTGTAGTCCCAAGAACAGCAACAACTTCACTTTCACTGTCATCATCAAAAACTGCCAGCAAAGAAACTTCATATTCTGTGTTGGGTAACAAGCCCTCAATAACATGAGTGTCTGTATCTCCATTTATGACAATCTAAGTAAAACAACAAGATTAAAGAAAATCAATTTGCTTAATTTATATGACTTGACTGAAATAAAAGAAGGAAAATGGATTATCCCTTAAAATAAATGAAACCTACACTCAGATATGCCAAATAATTTATTAGCTATGTTGAAATAAAAACTCTCACAGACAATATTAAAAAAAAAAACCAAACAACAAACCAACAAGATTGTTAAAAATACTTAAAAACATATTCATCAATTTCTGGCTGGCTTGATAATTCTAACGTATGATCTTATACTTTCATCCACAACTAATTAATTGCTAAAGCTAACCATAGGCATTCCTTTGAAAAATCACTAAAGCTCAAAATATTCATCAATAAAAGCAACATAATGGAATAGATTAACCTTCATTCATATTTCTCCCATTCAAGCACTGTTATGACAAATGTACTCTGCATCTCCACAGCCTTACAAAATGCTGGTTTTATAGAAAAATTATAATCATTGTCAAGGCTCCACAAATCTGAATGCAATTGGAGGAAACATTTGCTGAAGACTTGGGGATCAGGGGTGATTTGCTGACGAGCAGTTTGCTATATGGTGTAATGTTTTAAATAAAAATTTTCCTTATTTATATCTAGGGCAGCAGCAGAAGATTCACATGTGCAATGTTAACTGCAAGCAGAAGGTAACTCTTCAGATTTTTGTGTGGTTTATTTATTTAATTAGAAGGGATCAAGAGATGGGCAGGGGTTGGAGCTAAAGCAAATGTAAAGAAGAATGCAAGGAGTCTGAGCAGTAACTCTGGTGAAATGGACTGATTGGTTTTGGGAATAGTTTTCAGATTATGCAGACAGATACTACAATAATCCTCTAGGATAACACTGGCAAGTTTTTAGAGGTGCCCAATGTATACACAGAGTTCAAGTAATGGAACTTATAACAGAAACCAACAAATAAACATATGCTGCATAAAAGCTACTACAGCAATTAGCAGAAACAGTCAACTACACTTTATTCATTTAATTACAGAAGGAGATCTCCTGAGCTGGTCCTGGAGAAGAGGGACCCATGAAACAATCATAATGCTGCTGAACTCAGCTACAGAAAAGAAAAGCAGAAAGAAATTAGGTGGGGCCATGTCTTCTACAACTATCAAATAATGAATTAGGCACCTCAGACCACACACTTTCTGGCACAGATTTTCTTGGGAAAATTTCAAAAACAAGCTTGACTGAGTATAGCTATACACTAAGTTATAACTAAGCCACCCTTCCCAGTACAAGTATAATGGTATGCATTCTCTTCTCTAACCTAGAAATAAAAAGTCACTCTTAAATTTATTCTGGCACTAACAGCCCACTAAATGCTCCTCACTCATCAGCAGTGTGGGTGAAGCACTCAGAGAGCTGTGCAATTCTCACCACCACCCCCTAACCCTACTCAGTTAATTGGCAAGTTGGGTCTTGGGAGAAAGAGGGAGTACATGTCCTTTCTCTGCATGACTGATCACTTAGCTGGGAAAGCAGCTTAAAGAGGCAATAGCCTGGAGGTATTGTGCTGTCCTAGGCCCAAGCCCATTAGAGAGGTCATGCAAGGAGAATGAGAAAGCAGCTCCAGTATTTTTAATATTTCAACATCCTAAAATATGAGGGCCTCCAGCAGTTCTTAGTGACTACAATGAACAAGTGGAACTTTAAAAGTTCAAATATTTCTTGATCGTTTATTCTCACACTCAAATAACACAGAATAATAAATCTCACTTAAAAATGCACATAGCTTAAAGGGACTCGCTGACAGCTCCACACTGGAACTTAAACAGAAACAAATCAGTCCATCTATTTCAGGAAAAAAAATGCTAGGGGATGACCTCCTGCATCCACTCACTCATCTGCCAACCCTTTTTCCCTGCTCACTCCTTTCTTGCATGACTACCTCTCATTAGGTGAAAGGGAGGAAAGAATCAGGCAAAGCTAAATTTGCAGAAAAAATGCCACATAACCTAAAGCTGGAACGACTCCTTTCCACCCTAATGGATGACAAAATGATGCCTGAAACCCAGGGCCAGGTGTGAAATGTCATCTTCCCCACTGAGTTCTGTATCCAGATAAACAGCAGCTGTGGCCTCTTTTCACAGTGCTGGTGCCAAGACAGCAAGTTTTTTGACAGAGACGTTCAAGATTGCAGAGTACAAAAGGAACCAAAAGAATGAACAACTAAACAAAGGAAAAGAGGAAATGAGATAGATGATGAAAGGTGAAAATTTGGGAAAGGGAGAGAAAGTATCTGTTACANACCCCGCACATTGGGCCCGGCTGCGGCCTTCCCCGGCCTGCCCGGCCTGCGTCTGCTCTGCACCGGGCCTGGAGGCGAGCGGAGCCGCTCTCTGCCTTGGGGGGAGCCTGGTTAGGGGGGACACCCCCAGACCCACCGCTCCCTCCCCAGCCCTGATGCTCCCGGCGCTCCCCAGTGCCCGCCGGGGAGCGAGGCCGGGCTGGGGGCTGCAGCGGGAGCAGGAGGGTCCCGATGGGCACAGGCCGCGCTGGAAGGGAGCTTGGTGGGACCTGGGACCCACGGGAGAGTGGCAATGGGGAAGGGCCGGTCTCAGGCTGGGGTCAGAATTGGGGAGGGGGGCACAGCCTCCGGCGGCTTCCCCTGCCCCGCCCCTGCCTCGGCAGCCAAACTGCCCGTGTCCCGCCGGCCTGGGGTCGGTCCTCGGGAGCCCGGGGAGGAAGACAGGGCTGTCGGTCCTCTCCAAGTCGTGACAGAGAACCCCAAGCCTTGACCCAGGAGCGGGGCTGCCGCAAAGCAGCGGGGAGGCCGGGGTCAACCTCAGAGCGGCCGCCCCGAGGTGAGGGCTGCGGGGGCAGAGAAACCCCTGGCCCCGCACACCCCCGGGCAGGAGCCCCCGCACCCTCCAGCCGCGGTCACCTCCTATTCGGGGCTTCCATTGCCAAGCCAAACCCGCAAATCCGGGTGATAACCCTCTCGGGAGACACCATGGGTGCTGTCGCGACTGAGCGGCCCATTTCAGCTTTGTTGTCGAGATCACCAAGACACACACACACCCGCAGCGCTGCTGTCGGCCGTGCCGAACGGCCCCTCGCATTCACACTCAGCCGAAACGCACTCAGGCTCCCTCCCTATCGCGTTTGTTGCCTGTCACGACAGCCCCACTGCTGCGCACAGCCTTCTACCGCTACAGCCCGGCCTGACTCTGCCCTGCATCGCACCTTTTCCGCGGGGAGGGGGGCGGTTGGGATCTGCTTACCCGAACCGGCCGGTCCCGGGCGGGCGCCGAGGTCCCGCTCGCCTCCCGCAGCCCAAGGCTCACAGGGACACCGCCATGAGCCGGCGGGGATTCACGGGGCAGGAT